>JBBJLS010000134.1:28741035-28755168 GCA_037577275.1 Bryconaethiops microstoma | reverse complement strand
AGAGAGATAGATAGATAGATAGATAGATAGATAGATAGATAGATAGATAGATATAGTATAGTTTACAGTGCATTGAAACGCGGCAACTGATTTATATGTGTGTGTGTATATATGTGTTATGAACAGAAAGCCTGAAACTGAACTTTTGTGTATTCTGTTCCTTAGACGTGGCCCTTCATGGTGGCTGGTAAACCGGACAGTGATCTGAAGGACATGCTGAACTCCAGCAGGTTATGTGGGACCACCGCGTCCTGAGAGGATTTACAGCTGAACTGACTGATTCTCTCGTGGATGAAACGTCACCTCCCGTTCAAACGGCGCGAAGAGGCGCCAGGAAAGGAGGAACAGACGCCTGTATTTAATTCACATTTCTTTCCTTGCTGGTTCAAGGGAGATCCGTGAGGACATGTAGCTATAGCTACAGTGGCTCTATTTAGATGGTTTAATAATCAATTTGATGCAAAGAAATAGCTTCAGCATTCGGTGACGCCTCCAAATGCCTCGTGCTGTATTTTTTATTTCCTCTTTTTTACGTTTTTTTCTTCGAAAGACCGCATTATATTGTAAATAAAATGTGCTGGTTTGTACCGTTACAAGACAAAAAGCCGCAGATTGCTTGTCTTCTTTGGCCTTTGTCGATTAGGGTCGGTAGATGGTGTTTATTTTGTTTTTTCTTCTTTTTTTCTGACCTTTGTGAACTTTCTTATCAAGGAGCAGCGTAGCCAAAGTCTCTCAACTGGAGAAATAAAGCACGTGAACTAAAGATGATACTGGCGCAGTTATGTGCATTTAAGAACAGCGTCAGTGGTGTTTTTTACGTCAGAAAGGCAAATAACCGGGCCACCTAAAAACAGCAGGTCTTTGAACCTCTAATATTATAATAATAAAAGAATAACCTATAGATAATTATCTATAGATAATGCTAAGGTAGATAATTACTTCTTTAAGTCATCTTTTATGCTTGTTAAGTAGGCTGTTTTACAAGTTTTTACAATTTTGTCTACTTTTAGTTCACTTTTCTGGTTGTTTTAAAATGAGGAGAGCGAGAAAGAAAGAATGAAAGAGAAAGAGGGAGAGAGAGGAAGAGAGAGAGAGAGAGATACTTTTTCTACTTCTTCACTGCTATGTATAGGAAAAAAGAAAGTAAGTTTTTTACATTGTCTACTTTTAGCATCCTTTATAGCTGTTTAAATAATAACACTCTACTTTTCCCACAGGTCCATTCTAATCAATTTGAATTATTTTGAGTTTTATTTCTACCTGTTCTGTTGGTGCTGGACTCTCACTCTGGGGCCTTTTTTTCAGAGGGAGACAGACTGATGTGTTTAGTGGCTCTGTGTGTTTAGTGGAGTTGATCTGGTGTCGTGTTTACTGTGTTTTTCTCTGTACTGGAGTGTGAGTTGGTGCAGCAGCTCTTCCTGCGGAGGTGCTTCAGTATGACCCTCGCTCGGGGAGACTTCTGTCTGGCTCTCTCTAGGAGGGGCTTCAGTCTGGCCCTCTCTCGAAGGGACTTCAGTCTGACTCTCTCTCGAAGGGGCTTCAGTCTGACCCTCTCTCGAAGGGGCTTCAGTCTGACCCTATCTCGGAGGGGCTTCAGTCTACCCTCTCTCGGAGGGGCTTCAGGTTGATCCTCTCCTGAAGGGGCTTCAGTCTACCCTCTCTCGAAGGGGCTTCAGTCTGACCCTCTCTCGGAGGGTCTTCAGTCTGACCCTCTCTCGGAGGGGCTTCAGTCTGGCCCTCTCGCGGATGGGCTTCAGTATGACCCTCTCTCAGAGGGGCTTCAATGTGGCCCTTTCTCGGAGGGGCTTCAGTATGACCCTTTCTCAGAGCGCGCGCAGTGACGTGTTCTCCATTCGTTTAAACCAGCTCTTAATCTCGCACTGCTCTCCTTGTTTAATTCCGCGCGGGGTTGTGACCGATGTGTTTATATCTGAGGACAGATATTTATGCGTCACTGCTGTGGGGGAGAGAGAGAGAGAGAGAGAGAGAGAGAGAGAGAGAGAGAGAGAGAGAGAGAGACTGTCCCTACCTCTCCAGTGCAATGTAAAGGAAAGAAAGAAAGAAAGAAAGAAAGAAAGAAAGAAAGCAGACAGAGAAAGGAGAGAGTGAGAGAAGGGAAGAGAGAAGGAGGAAGAGAAAGAGAGACTGTCCTACTGCTCCTTTGAAACTGAAAGGAAAGAAGAAAGAAATACAGAGAGAGAGGGAGAAGGAGAAAGACAGAGAGACTTCCTAGTTCACTGCAATGTAAAAGAAGGAAGGGGAAAAAGTAAGAAGGAAAGATAGAATAAGGAGAGGAGCAGATCTGATGGCGCGAGACGCCGTCGAGGCCACCCCATCCATCACACAGTGTTATTATAAGGAGCAGAGGCTGAGAGGGGAAACGCACACACACACACACACACATAGACACGTGCACACCCATGACGCATACACACTCATTAATGGGCTGGTATTGCATTAACACCCCCCCACACACACATACACACACACACACACATCACATTACATAGTGTTTTCCTTTCCATATGGTTCTGTATGAGTGTATGTAAATGATGCCATGATCTGCACAACACAACTCTAAGCTTAACCACACACACACACACACACACACACACATGCCTGAGCAGTGATGCCACATTGATCATTCTGAAATCTGTTGATAAGGCGAGGTGTGATAGGAGGACGTTTACTTTAGCACAAACAGCCTTAAGGAGCATGTGCTTTGAACTGTATCTTAGGCTCGATTTATACACAGTGTGTGAAAGATGAAGGCATTCATGGATTAATTGAGTGTAAAAAAAAGTTTTTTCATAAACACTCAGGATAATGAGAAAGTGCAGAACAAATATAATATTTGATTATAACAAAACCTGATTTTGTTAAAGGACAGGAATAGTTAAGTAAGTAAATAATAAAATAAATGTACATATTTTTCGCTTATCCCATGTGTAGTTTGTCAGCAATGACATGTTTAGTGTGAAAATGTTTCTTCTTTACTTTAGAATGTAAGGCTAATGATGCTAACAAACACTAGAACACAATAGTCACCAAAATAGCCCACATAGTTTCCATTTAAATACATTACCAATACTTCTCTCAACCTTCTTAAACCACACCCACAATTCTTTATCACCTTTATGACCATCTAAATGTGGTTTTAGCAGGTCAAGTGAGGTTTTATTGATGTATATTTTACGGAAGTAATTTGGGCTGATTGGATGACTATTGAGTTCTAGTGTTTATAATCAACATTAGGCTAATAGCTCCTAAACTAAACTAAAAAAAAGCAAAACTTATGAAACATTCCTTGACTGATCGACTACATCAGGGAAATTTAGAAAATTGTACATTTGATTTTTTACCAAATTATTTCCTTAACCTCTTCACTAAAAAGTGAACTATTGAACACAATTGATTCAAATGTGTTAAAACATTACAGTAAAACCATTACTGCCAAAAGTAAAAAAAACAAACTGAGATAATATACAGTGGGGAAAATAATTATTTGATCCCCTGCTGAATTTATAGGTTTGCTGACATCAGTTACTGATTTATGAGGTGGTTTCATTTTTATGGAGAGACAGAATATCAACCAAAAATCAAGAAAAAACATGTTACATCAAAGTTATAAATTGATTTGCATGTCACTGAGTGAAATAAGTATTTGATACCCAAGCAAAACACAACTTTGTACTGGGTGGAGAAACCCTTGTTAGCAAGCTCAGCAGTAAGAATTTCTTGTAGTCGGTCACCAGGTTTGCACACATCTCAGGAGGGATTTTGGCCCACTCCTCTTCACAGAAACTCTCTAAATCCTTTAGGTTTCTTGGCTGCTGCTTTGCAACTCGAAACTTCAGCTCTTCCACAGATGTCCTATATGATTGAGGTCTGCAGACTAGCTAGACCACTCCAGGACCTTAATGTGCTTCATCTTTAGCCACTCCTTTGCTACCTTGGCAGTATGTTTTGGGTCATTGTTATGCTGGAAGACCATCTACAACCCAGTGTTCTGGCTGAGGGAAGAAGGTTCTCATCCGAGATCTTATGGTACATGGCCCCATCAATTGGCCCCTTAATGAGGTGAAGTCATCCTGTACCCTTAGCAGAAAAACATCCCCAAACATAATGTTTCCACCTCCATGCTTGACTGTGGGGATGGTGTTCTTTGGTTCATACACAGCATTTCTCATCCACCTAACATGGCGGGTTGAGTTGATGCCAAAGAGCTTGATCATTTAGATGTTCACTGGCAAACTTAAGATTGGCTGAACATGTGCCTTCTTGCGTGCACTGCAAGATTTCAATCCATTATGATGTGTCATTTTATATTTCTTCCATTTCCGAATAATCGCACCAACAGTTTCTCACCTTCTCACCAAGCTCCTTGCTGATAGTCTTGTAACCCACTCCAGCTTTGTGCAGGTCTACAATCTTGTCCGTGATGTCCTTTGACAGCTCTTTGGTCTTGCCCATGGTGGTGGAGTGGTTGGAATGCAAGAAACTGATTCTGTGGACAGGTGCGCTTTATACACATAACGAGCTAAGATCAGGAGTGTCTGTAATTGATAGTCTGATTGTAATCCGTGTGCAACATGGGCACACAGCCAGTCTGTGGGAGCCAGAAGTCTGGGTGGGTTGTAGGGGATCAAATACTTATTTCACTCAAAGACAAGCAAATCAGTTTATAACTTTTATGTAACATGTTTTTTCTCGATTTTTGGTTGATATTCTGTCTCTCTCCAAAAAATGAAACTACCTCATAAATTAGAGATTGTTCATTTTATGTAAGTCAGGAAACTTACAAATTCATCAGGGGATCAAATAATTATTTCCCCCATTGTATATTGAGATATTACATATTTTATTTACACATTTAAAGTTATGTATCATTATGGGTTGAACCCCGACAAAACAAGACTGGGCTTACTTGAAACATTTTAAAATACAAGTTTGTTGTGAATGTGACCTTTTGTATTGACTTTTGTCTGTATTTGTTCAGTCAGCTCTGGTTCCCTTGTTTTTCTCTGCAGACTTCAGATAATATGATGTTTATAAGTCATGATCATAAATTTGTAAATTTTAGTATCTCTGCATACTTTTCTTATGAGACCCATCACCCTCCCCCTCCATCTAACTTTTTTCTCTCTCTTTTTGATTTTTTTTTTCTTGGTCTTCAATTCTCTCTTTTCTCTCTATCCTGACCTCATCTCTCCATTGTCTTTCTTTTCTCACTCTCTTTTTTCTCTATCTAACGCTCACTTTTCCCTCCCGCTTTCGCTTTCTTTCATTTCTCTTTTCCCACATCTTTGGCTTGCTATTTAAGTCAATCTTTTTTCTCTCTCTGTCTGTCTTGATCTCTTTTTCTCCCTTTCTTACCTGTCTTTTCTCTCTTTTTTTCTGTCTCTTTTGTCTCTCTCTATCTCTCTATTTCGCTCTATTTACATCTTGCTCTCTTATTTCTTTGTTGCATTATTTTGTCTGACTCATTCTGTTTAATTTCTTTTTTCATTCTCTCTTGCTCTCTCTCTGTCTCTTGATTCATACATTTTTCACTTTACTGACCCTCTTTGTCTCTGTCTCTTTCTTTTTGTCTCTTTACCACTCACTCTTCTCCCCCTTTTTCTCTCTCTTGCTTTTTCCCTTGTTCTCACAATCTTCTACTTAGTCTCTTATCTCTCTTTTCTCTCTGACAAATCTCTCTCTCTTTCTTTCTCTCTCTCTCCTTTCCATCACTCTGTATATGTCTCCCTTTCCTATTAACTTTCTTTACTATTCTCTCTCTCTCTCTATCCTTCCTTCCTTTGCACATTTGTTTCTGCCTCCCTTACTTACTAACTTTCTTTTCTATTCTCTCTCTCTCCCTGTCTCTCCTTGTGTTTCTCTTTTAGTTTTTTCCCTTTGTTTTTCTATCTGCCTCTTTGAACCTTCAGTCTGCTCTCTCTCTCTCTCTCTCTCTCTCTCTCTCTCTCTCTCTCTCTCCCCTCCTCCCTCTCTCTCTCTCATCTCTCTCTCTCTCTGCTTTTACAGTGCCCCCTGCCCTCCTGTGCTACACACAATGTCCTCCCTATACACCAGTATGGATGAGCTGAGGTGTTCCATCATTGAGGGACCACAGGGAGAGTAGTGTGTGTGTGTGTGTGTGTGTGTGTGTGTGTGTGTGTGTGTGTGTGTGTGTATGTGTGTGTTTGTGCACATCCGGGTTTCCCATGCACTGGGAGAAGATGCCTAATTGTTTTGTTGGCCGTTTGCCAAAACCTCTTTTTTATGTCATTAAATCTCTTGAGAAAGAACACTGCCATACGCTGCAGCCACACACACACACACACTCATAGGAAGGCCCTGTGTCAGTGCGAGTGTGTGTCCGTGTTAAGCTCCAGGACGGCCGCTTAGAGATGGTATAAAACAGAGCAGACGTCAAATCTCTTGTGCCTGTTCTCTGTCGGAGGTCTCTGTCTGTTGCTCCTCATCCTAACAGCCTTCAGCCTTAAACGATTTTCTCCTTCACACACTGTGACCAAACTAAGCTGTCATCAATAATGACGGCTTCCCTTCAGAAGAGTACATATTCAAGAATCCAGACTGAGAAAAAGTGATGTATTGACATTACTGGAGTCCAATCTTTGCATCACTACCACATCAAAAAAATCCATTGACACTGTTATTGAGAGTAAATCAGAGGACAGAATGTTTTGATGTAATATTATTCATGATATATAATAATATACAGTACTATGCAAAAGTCTTAGGCACCTGTGAAAAAGCAGTGAGTGTTTATTTACATTTATATTACTAAATATACTAAATAAAACAAAAAAACAATTCTAATAACATTATACAGTAACTAGATGTAGTATGTACAGTATACCAATGTGTTCCGTGTGGAATTCCAGAATTACTTGTATTTTCTATCAGATACCTGATTTGAGTCAATCAGTTCTTCATTAAATTAAATCAGGAGCTGCTGATGGATTTTCACAAATCCAGGCAATGGCTGGAGACATAGAGGAGAAATCTGGAACCGAACCTGCGTTCTCCTCATGAGCTCACACAATATCAACCAATTTTTCACATAAAACAAATCTTGATACTTTTTACTGCTTTCTTGTCTGTTTGCATTCATTCTAATGTTAACTTTGCCAGCAGAAAGACAATTTATCACATGCTGTGAAAAATGGCTTTGAACAATTTGCAGAGGTGTCTAAGTTTTTTGCACAGTACTGTACATCATGAATAAAATATGTACAATGATGTTCAGTTCAATGCATTACTTTCTTTAGTGCACATTGATCATGAAGTGACATTTTCAGCACCCAGATAGTGGACAGCGATCGGAGCATTCGGGTCATGCTGCTATAAATCAGTATCAACACTGTAAGCACTGACTTACAGTGTTTATTTTAACACATTTACTCTCAAAATCACAAAATTCCACATGTTTTCACAATTTAACATAATTCAGTCTGCTTTCATAAAATATTCAAAAGTTTTTATAGTTACTGTAGGTAAGTAGGGCAATAATCCCATTGAATCAGGGTTTTTTTTTTTAAATTCCATTGTTTTAGGCACCTTATTTATTTCAAAAGCTCACTACATTGTGTTTATTTTGTTTATTTATATGTTTATCTATATATGTCTGTATGATTGCATTTGAAACTCACAAATGCATTCGCCCAACAGTTGCTGGGGTGTAAAGCTGTAAAGTCTGATCTCATAAGAGAACATAGAAAACTGTCTAGCAACAGTTGTTTGAATAGATGAGTTGTGTTCAGATTCCAGGCATGTTCTCGACAGTGAAAAAAGTCAGTACTGAACTGATTTGATTGAAATGTGTACATCAGTTCCATATGAATAAAATTACTCACCACAATTATTGCCCAAAGTCCTAAAATCAAAAGACAAACAGTGCAGTTCATATGTTGTGTGACTGCATCGCTTTTTTTGGTAGATCCATTTGGTGTTTAAATCAATTAACAGTTGTTGAGTCTCATGGTTTATTTGTGAGAGAACATTTTTCATTATTATTATTATTATTGTTGTTGTTGTTGTTGTTGTTGTTGTTGTTGTTCTCATGTTTTGATGTTTCTGCATAGTAAAATCCAAAACCACTTACTGCTACTCATTTAGGTTATACCCTTTGGTTAATTGGTCAATAGGGCCAGCTCAGTGATGTCTGTCTTGGCTCATTTTTAAAACAAATTCTCCCCATTTCATCACCCATCTTTGTTAGAGTTGGACAGGCAGGTATGTTATTTCTGCATCATCTCACAAAGTAACTATGACCACAGGATCATGTAAAACTTCCTGCCCTCTACTGTTATCTCTACTTGAGGAGTATCATATGAGTTAAAGCAGAGAAAACATTTTCTAATATTTCTGTACTTGGAGAAGGGAGTCGTGACTTCTTGGCTAGACTAATCCAGAGGGGGCGCCACAGGACACAAGTTTAACTAATTTCCTGCCATTGCTGCTGCGCTTGGTTGCATGTAATGCATAGAATAACCACTAGGTGGAAGTACGAATCAAATTAAGGGGTGTTCTGTTCTCGTGTCTCCTCTTCTCTTCTCCTCTCTTCTCCTCTCCTCTCCTCTTCTCTTCTCTTTTCTTTTCTTTTCTTTTCTTCTCTTCTCTTCTCTTCTTTTCTCTTCTCTTGTCTTCATTCTCCTCTCATCTCTTCTCTCCTCTTCTCTTCTTTTCTTTTCTTCTCTTCTCTTCTCTTCTCTCCTCTTCTCTTCTTTTCTTTTCTTCTCTTCTCTTCACTCCTCTTCTCTTCTCTTCTTTTCTTGTCTCTTCATTTCTCTTCTTCTCTCTTCTCTTCTCTTCTCTTCCCTTCCCTTCTCTTCTCTCCTCTTTTCTTTTCTTGTCTCTTCACTTCTCTTCTCTTCTCCTCTCTTCCCCTCTCCTCTCCTCATCTCTTCTCCTCTCCTCTCCTCTCTTCTCTTCTCTCCTCTTCTCTTCTTTTCTTTTCTTTTCTACTCTTCACTCCTCTTCTCTCCTCTTCTTTTCTTTTCTTATCTCTTCACTTCTCTTCTCCATTCTTCTCCTGTCCTCTTCTCTTCTCTTCTCATCTCTTCTCTTCTCTTCTTTTCTCTTCCCTTCTCTTCTCTTCTCCTATCTTCTCCTCTCCTCTTCTCTTCTCTCCTCTTCTCTCTTCATCTCTTCTTCTCTTCTCTTCTCTTTTCTTCCCCTCTCCTCTCCTCATCTCTTCTCGTCTCCTCTCATCTCTTTGCTTCTCTCCTCTTCTCTTCTTTTCTTTTCTTGTCTCTTCATTTCTCTTCTCCTCTCTTCTCTTCTCTTCTCTCCTCTTCTTTTCTTTTCTTCTCTTCTCTCCTCTTCTCTTCTTTTCTTCTCTCTTCACTTCTCTTCTCTTCTCCTCTCTTCTCCTCTCCTCTTCTCTTCTCTCCTCTTCTCTCTTCATCTCTTCTTCTCTCTTCTCTTCTCTTTTCTTCTCTTCTCCCCTCTTCTCTTCTCTTCTCTTCATTTCTCCTCTTCTCTTCTCTTCTCTTCTCCTCTCTCATTTCTTCTCTTCTCTTCTCTTCTTTGTGGGCATATATACTGCAAGTGTCTCAAATTATTGTATTATATTTGTCTGGGCTGTAATGGACTTGACTATGTGCAGCTGAAGTTGGTATTAAAGGCTTTGGGATCACAGTGAATTATTTTTTTGCAAATGTTTTACAAACTTTTTTGCAAATGTTTTGCAGTTTTACAGTTTTGAAAATGTGAATGTGATTTGAATAGTACACCTTAAACAGAGATGTGTTAAAATTATGTGTGGAATTTTAATGCTGCGGTGATTTAGACATAGTAAATATGTAATTTATCCCAAAACCCAACTGGAGAGACATTTGTCAATACATAATTGTTTAAATTTTTTTAATTTCTCACTTAGAGGGGAAATTGTTCCACATTTTTATCCATCAATGCCAACATTTTCCACTACTGGATTTAAATGACACATTTATTCAATAGAAGCATCCAGTGCTGATATAGAAAGTGTTAAATTACATCTGACATAGAATATGTGTACAAAAGATTGAGGCATGGACCTCAGTAGACCTCCGTGGTATCTGGCACCAAGACGTTAACAGCAGATCCTTTAAGTCCTGCAAGCTTTGAAGGCGAGCCTCTATGGTTCGAACTAGTCCAGCAAATCTCACAGGTGCTTGGTCAGATTGAGATCTGAGGAATTTGGAGGCCAATTCAACAGCTTGAACTGTTTCTCATGTTCCTCAAACTGTTCCTTACCACATTATCCTGCTGAAAGAGGTCACTATTATTTGTGAATACTGTTACCATTAGGGGTGTACTTGGTGTGCAACAATGTTTAGGTATGTGATAAATGTAGAAGTAACACCACATGATTACCAGAATTCAAGGTTTCCCAGCAGAACATTGCCCAGAGGATCACAACTCATTGGACTGCCTTCCTCTCATAGTGCATCCTGGTGCCATCTTACAGTATAGTACAGTATAGTATAGATATTCCTATTCTGTTAAATTTTTCACACTGTACAGATCTTGCTTCTGTGTGTAATATTTGTAGTACCTGTTCAGTGGGAATATACTTTTTTCTCTATATTTTCATGTCCTCTTAATTGAGCTTCTCCACATTTCTCATTAATTTGATTAATATTATTTGATAACTTTATTGCAGTCTCATGGGTCGACTCAGAGGCCCATTTCATCACATGTTCTACATAAAGAATTATGTATGTGACAAATAAAGAATCTCGAATCTCTGGCCCAGGTAACAAATATCCTATCCAGCATTCATTTTTTTCAGCTATTTGTGCTGCAGTAGCTCTTCAGTGGAATTTAACCATTTTAAATGTGTACCAACATGTTTTGGGCATCCAAGACCCCGTTGCTGGTTCACTGGTTGTCTTTCAAACATCTTTAGTGGTTACTAACCACTGTATACTGATAACACTCCACAAGACCTGTCATTTTACAGATACTCTGACCCAGTTATCAGGCCATCTCTATTTGGAACTTGTCAAGGTCCCATAGTCCAACGCATCAGCTCCAAGAACTGACTATTCACTTGCTGCCTAATATATCCAAAGAATCCTAAATAGGTGCCATTGTAATGGGATAATCAATGTTATTCGCGACAGGTTTAGAGTCGTGACTGATCAGTTTATGTACAGTATAATAAAAAATGGGACTACTGTTACATATAGGTGCCTATGTAAATATGACACATGTGGGTTTTATTATTATATTAATACATACAAGTGTTAACATTAGTTATGTATAATACATATAGGACATAACACCAGAATCAGAACCAGAATTTCCCAGAGGAAATTGTTTATGCAATGAGAGCACAGACAACCAGAGGCACAAAGTCAAGAGCAATATAAAATATAATATAAAGTCAAAATATAACTTTCCTAAAAGAACTCTGAAAACAAAATGCTGTGGTCAGTATGAAAGGTTGATACAAATCCTACAGAAAATTAAATACAATTACTGCTGTAGTAGTTTACTAGTAACAGAAATAGTGGTTCGGATTTGTTCTGTGTACTGAATGCATTATTGCACGTAATAGTGACATAAGTAGTGATATTGCACATGATACTGTTGCATTACAAAAAATTGTGTGTAAATGTACTTGTGTGTTTACTGTAATTAGAACTTTGACCGGTGTGTATTTCAGATGTGACTTGATCATCAGCTATATGAGTCTCTCTCCCACAGTATATTAGTCTAAAGCCATAAACTCAGAGCATAAGCTATTTCCCTCTCTCAGGTTACTGTGGAAAATGGCATTTGCAGACAGCAGAATCCAGCACCATTTTCACAACGACTGCATCTAAAAAAAATACACAAAGGAGACATTATGGCCTGCATACAGAGATGAGAGACAGTGCTCAAAACAAACCAGACATTTAAACAGGGTGTTTGGTATACTGACACTGGATTGCAAGGAGTCATGTGGAGAAATACAGTACTGTGCAAAAGTCTTAAGCATATTTTTTAAAACCATTTCTCTCAGTATGTGATAAAATGTTTTTTTGCTAGCAGAGTTAACATTAGAATAAATGCAAGTAAACAATAAAGCCGTAAAAAGTATCAAGATTTGTTTTGTTTTTTAAAAAGTAGCTGATATTTTGTGAGCTGGTGAGGAGAACATGTTTGATCCCAGATTTCTCCTTGATGCCTCCAGCCATTGCTTGGATTTGTGAAATTCCTTCAGGTATTTGTGGTGTAATTTACTGCAATAGCATTGATAAAATGCTGTCCTATTGCTCACCCCATGAATAAATATGCAAATGTGTATCAGGAGTGTAAAACACAAACACACACTGTATGTATGCCTGTATGTGTGTGTGTGTGTGTGTGTGTGTGTGTATTGTCATCTGAAGTGAGAAGTTAATTGGTTCCACTTGAGTGTGTCTGTGCTGCTCCTCCTTTTGCTCTGGTCACCATCTGTACTCCGAATGACGAGCAGTAAATTTCAACTGGGAGCCAGCCGGTCTGTGCTTTACACACACACACACACACACACACACACACACACACACACACACACACACACACGCACACACACACACATACACACACCTATGAATACATTTTTCTAATTCAGTCTACTCCTAGAAATGCACAGCATAACAAACCACACATCCAAAGATTGTCAGATTGACTTCAAATTTTCCCCTCAAACTTCTTCCTCATCTCCCCAACTCATCAACAAAACTCATCTGGAACAGGATTCATCCTCTTACTCCTCCCAAATGATGCTTTATCAACTCATGTCAAAGGGTGCTTCATCTCCCACCTCATACCAAACAGGATTAATCACCCAAACTCATTTCAAACAGGATTCATCTCCTTCACTCATTCCATGAGATGCTTTATCAACTCAACCTGTCTCAAATGATGCTTCATCACCAAACTCATCCTAAACAGGATCTTAAACAAGATTCATCACCTTCACTCATCCCAAATGATGCTTTATCACCCAACTCATTTCAAACAGGATTCATCACCCTCACTCATCTTATAGGATGCTTCATCAACTCATCTTTAACGGTGCTTCATCACATAATTCATCCCAAACAGGATCAGTCATCCCCACCTAAAGTATAAGCTACTTCCTCAACTCAACTCATCCCAAATGGTTCTTCATCGCCCCAATTTATCCCAAATGATGTTTCATTACTCCCAGAATGGTGCTCCAATCACTATTACTCCAAAAGAAGCTACATCGCCCTAATTTCATATAGAATTTCAACACTCATTGAAAAATATGGTTCATAACTCTGTTTCTTTACAATGGAGCTTCACCATTCCAGCTCATTACAAAATGTGCTCTATCACTCCATTTTTTTTCTCCTCAACTACATCTAAAATGTTGCTTTATCCCTCCGGTTCCAGTAAGTCCCTTGTTAAATGTAAGGTTAAGTTTAAAAATGGTGCTTCAACTCATTCCACATGGAGTGTAATCACTTCAAAGAAAATAATTCCACTGCTCCACAGTCAAGTGCTGGGACGCTGTAGATCTGTAAGCGGGGTATGTTTTGATCTAACAGTTAAACCACCTGCTTTATTCCTGGTTTTCCCAACTCCAGCACAGTTTGGTGATTTCACTGCTTAACCACACCTGGTACAACTCAATGCCAGGTTTATTATATAGTGCTCCTCTGTTTATTACATACTACACATCCTCTGTCCTACTGGTGCTATTATTTGAACAATCATTATTTATTGCTGTCTACTTCCATTCTGCATTTTTGCACACTGCTGCTAGAATACAGTATTTGCCATAATATTGGAGTTGGGGACCCCTGCTTTGTTCAAATTCTTATCTGTAAAAAGATATAAATCTGTAAAAAGTTCCTTGAACTCCATTCAGCTTAATGCGTCCACAAAGTTGACCTCAGGAGAGTGAGAACCTTGACCTGGAATAGCGCCGAAGATCAGGACTGAGGTCGGGGGAGATTATACTTTGGTTAAATCTGGGATGTGATAGTCCTTTCCACAAACTGCTGCATTTTAAAAGCAGCTTGCACATATTTCTGGAATATCTGAAACTCTCTCTATCTTCCTCTCTCTCTGTCTATCTCAGTCTCTCTGTCTCTGTCTCTGTGTCTCTCTCTCTCTCTATCTTCCTCTCTCTCTCTG
>JBBJLS010000134.1:28730355-28740986 GCA_037577275.1 Bryconaethiops microstoma | reverse complement strand
GGGGGGTGGTTAGGGGGGGGTGTGTGAGGGGGATTTTGAAGGTAATTGGGAACAGCTGAGGCTTCCATTTCCCCAGTTCAGAATTCTGCAATAGGACTGTTTGGGCTGTGTGAGAGAGAGAATGTCTGATTTTTAGCGTTTCTTTAAACAAAAGTGAGCACTGCTCTTATTCAAAACAGATGGTGAAGGTCAAACTAAGAAAACAGAGAGAGAGAGAGAGAGAAAGGGAAAACGTGAGTGAGAGGGAGAGAGAACGACACGGTGGGAAAGAGGATCAAGAAGTGACATATTGAGTAGGAGACTGTGAGGTAAATGTGAAGAAAAAGAGAGAGAAAGACTCTTTGGCCCTTCTCTGTTGTGCCGGGCAATCAGGCGTAGGAAAAATAAACTCAACTAGACTTGCTCATCCCTTGTGTCGTGAGGTCTTTATCTTAAATGCACCTGGATTTGGATGTATGGGTGTGTGTGCTCAAACGGCCCAAACCGATTAAGATCACCACTAGGCCAAATGGACTTTCTGGACGATGCAGGATTATAATGCTGCAGTTTAGGGTTATCAAACTTTTTGCTTTAATTTGTTAATTGCATTGTTATCTGTAAGTAACTGGCAGTTGAGATGCTTCAGAAGCAGTTGTTTTCTTTGAGTGTGAATTCTCTGTGCAGTGCACCTTGAGTTTTTCCACCTTCATAGGGACACAGTGCAACCCTCCATCACCACCAATAGCACAAAATTGCCCTTTTGTTTACCTTTAGTCAATGAGTGCATTAACATGTGCTCTCATATGATGATTGGTTTTCAGCTGTTATCTGATTATTCCAGTAGCCATATAAACAGCCTCCTCTGGTTTCCAAGAGGGGATTTAAGACATTACGATAACCTATAAAGAGATATGAAATTTAGCTCTGTAATATTTCAGTGCATGTATACCTGTTTCTATGGTTCTGCGCCTGCGAAAATATATATAAATTGTTTTGATGAGCAGTGTGTGTTTACACATTAATATTACTGAATATACTAAATAAAACTAAGATATACAAAAATTGCACAGCAAATAGTGATTTTATGTTTAGTATATCAACGCTGTCACTATCCCCTCTTTCTCCCCAATGACGACAGGCGCATGTGCTGACGTCCATGATTTAAGTTCTTTTATTGAATTGAAAAAACAAAAGAAAAAGCAGGTTTGAGGACCTGAAACAAGATACAAGCTTTAAAGGAGACAGAAGGATGATGCTCTCCGAAGAGCCAGGGCAACGGTGGACCGACAACCCCGGTCAGTCCACAACGAAATTAAATACAAAATCTCTAACTCAAAAATCAATCACCAAACACATACACATTACTCTGTACACTGCACACTGGTAGCTGAAACTCATAACTCATCCTAAACTGAACTCAGCCCAACTTAACAAAAACAAAACCACAACATAGGACGGCCTCTAGTGGCCACCAACCATAATTCTGCCCAGGCCTGACAGTGCCCACCCCCCAGAACGCCCCACCGGGGCACAAACCCACCCCCACTACATCCAAAGGGCGGAGGAGGGGTAGGCGGAGGCAAAAGGAAGTGTCCCATGAGCCCCACCTGGCTGCATCTCACTGGATGCCATTCTGGCCAATGCTCCGCATGGCCAGGGCGGTCCGGGTGGGTCCCATGGGGCACTCCCCCTTGGGAGTCCCAGTCCTTTCTCGAGGAGCCCCCTACCAGGAGCCCCTTACTGTCTTCAGGGGGGGAGCCCCTTACCAGGAGCCCCTCTCTGTCCTCATTGGCCAGGCCCCATCCTGGGAGTCCTTCTGGGGGGAACCCCTCGCTGTCCTCAGAGGTGGAGCTCACTTTCGGGAGCTCCTCTCCATTCTCATGGGCAAGGCCCCCTCCTGGGAGCCCTTCCGCAGGGAACCCCTCGCAGTTCTCCAGTGTGGAGCCCCCTACCGGAAGATCCTTCTTGACTCTGGGATACACTTTCTGCCAGGAAGCTCCTCTGGAGCCCTTGAAGACCCTAGTATCCCCCCTAAAAAATTCTGTGGGAGACCCCCATCCCCTGGTGGGGTTGCAGGTCCCTCTCAGCTGGCTACAGACCCCTCTTGACCCTCTAACGCCCGGTTAAGCCCACCCTGGGCCTCTGAGCCACTGTAAAACCCCTCTAGGGCTTCAGAGCTACTGCTAAGCCGTCCCTGGGCCTCTGGGCTACTGTTAAGCCCTCTCCGGGCTATTGTTAAGCCCTCCCCAGGCCTCTGAGCTACTGTTAAGCCCTCCTCGGGCCTCTACGCTGCTACCAAGCCCTCCCTGGGCCTCTACACTACTGCTAAGCCCCTCCCGGGCCTCTAAGCTACTGCTAAGCCCTCCCCAGGCCTCTACACTACTGCTAAGCCCTCCCCAGGCCTCTACGCTACTGCTAAGCCCTCCCCGGGCCTCTAATTTACTGCTAAGACTTCCCTGAGCCTCTAAGCTACTGCCCAGCCTTCCACGGGCCTCCACTGCATTATCTAGCCCCTCTACAGGATCTACTGCGGCTAACCTCTCAGCAGCTAACACAGGCCCCTCTAAGAGCCCCTCTGCGGCTAACAGCCCTTCTACAGCTAACTCAGGCCCCTTTAAGAGCCCCTCTGTGACTAACAAAGGCCCCTGTAAGAGTCCCTCTGTGGCTAACAGCCCTTCTACAGCTAACTCAGGCCCCTTTAAGAGCCCCTCTGCAGCTAACAAACACCCCTCTAAAGGCTATAAGCCCCTCTACTGGGCTTAGCTGCTGGGCTAACAGGCTTAGCTGCTGGGCTAACATGGGCTTTAGCTGCTGGACTATTATAGGCCTTAGAGGTTCTTCTAACGAGCCTAGTGGCTCCTCTAATGGACCCAGCAAGTCTATATACTCTGGCCTAACCGCTATGGGCTCTGGGCAGCTAACTGCTCCAGCTAACGGGCCTAGCTGCCAAGGTAACGGGCCTAGCTGCCCAGCTAACGGGCTACCTGGGCTCCGTCCGGGCTGTTTCAGCATGCAAGGGGAGCTGGAGTCTTCTTGCTGCTGGTACGGGAGCTAAAGTGTAGCTTCATTGCTCGGGTGCGGCACAACAACGCTCAGCAGCACTACCTTGACGCCCGGGAGTGCAGCCTCGTCGACGTCCGGGAGCACAGCTGCAGCAACGCCCGGGAGCACAGCCGCAGCAACACCTGGGAGCACAGCCACAGCAACGCCCTGGACTGCAGCCTCGGCGACACTCGGAAGCTTTCTTGGAGCTGGGACAGGACGCCGCTACTGCGGCGACCTCTCGCACCAGGGTCCTCGGAGCCAGCAGGAGGACAAAAAGAGCTCCCCTGCCTGGCACCTTCGCCAGGGTGCTCAAGATGGGCTTCCGTGCCCGCTTCCTCCTCACGGGTCGAGGGCCCTGGCAAGACGCCAGTGGGAGGATCGGAAGAGCTCTCGTGGCCAGCGCCTTCGCCGGGGAGCTCAAAGGCGGCTTGCTTGCCTGCTTCTCCTCACTGGCTGAGGGGCTAGCCAGCTGGGTTCGCCGTAAGCAGCCAAGTCGCGTGCTATCAGTGCCTGGGAGAGCATGGATAGTTCGCCCAGGAGCCACTCCTCATGCTTCAGTGTTTACACTTCCTCTGCAGCGAACTTAAATACAAAATCTCTAACTCAAAAACAAATCACCAAACACATACACTTACTCCTGAGTACACTAGCAGCAGAAACTCATAACTCAGACCAAACTCAAACCCGGTGTACTCAAAATATCAAAATAAAAGACACAAGACTAAAAACCCCAACTTAACTCTAGTGGCTGCCAACCATAATCCTGCCCAGGCCTGTAGTGGCCATCAGAAACCTGATTTGACTCTATTGTCCTTTATAAAATTAAATCAGGAGCTGATGATGGAGTTTCACAAATCTAAACAAGGCATCGAGGAGAGATCTGAAACCAAACCTGTGTTCTCCTTACCCATTCACAAAATATCAGCTTCTTTTTTTTTACAAACAAAACAAATCTTAATACTTTTACTGCTGTTTTGTTTGTTCAAGTTTATTCTAATGGTAGCTTTGTTTGTCGAAAGACATCACATTCTGAAAAAAATGGCTTGAAACAATTTGCATATGTCAGAAATTGATTATCAGAAAACAGTAAACACCAAGTCCTTATTTTAATGCTGAAACCATGACATGGTGGTAAACCCATGTTTAATGCCATATAAAAGTAAATAAATATTTAGCAGCAGGGAAATGTAATTATTCATGTGAGTCACTCATATAGACTATAAAGACTTCTAGTGATCAGATCACTGAAGTGCTTGTGAACATGCTGAACAGATGAGTGCCAAAATCTTTTTTTCTGCAGTTATTGGGTTTTTGCTTGCAGGTAAACACATTCAGTGTAAAGACTCTTACATGAGATGCACTCTAAGTGTCCTTTGAGAGTCTTAACTGCATTGATTACCTGGTTCACATGTGCTTTAAAAATCCAGGCCTGAGTGTGCATGAGTCTTGTGAGTCTTGATACAGGCAACTGTTTCAAAGCACTGTTTCAGAGAGCACTCAGAGTCTTCAGGCTTTGCTCTCCGTTTGTCCACCATGACGATGCCCTTCCGGAGCGGGCAGGATCAGTTTACACGCGACACCGGATAAGAGTCTCCCTCCCGCCATGAATATTTAATCAAGCCCACACTGGACAAATGATTTTTTATTTCTGACGGACGGCTGTGGGCTCGAGTTACACGCACAGCAGCAGCAGCAGCAGCGGGCCGCCGTGAAGCAGCAAAAGTGCTTCTCCTCCAACAGCTCTCCTAAATCCACCGATTCACGCTCTTATCACTTAAACCCTTAAAGGATGGCAAACTGGGCCTCTTTCATTAATTTAGGATTACAGGGGAGTTTAATTCTAATTTATATAGTATTAAAATAGACTCACTCGCTCGCTTAAACAAACCATTCTCTTATCCAGCTCCACTTAAACTAGAATCTGCCCTTATTGTGTTTCAGCGTTATGGAGGAGGCTTAAGACACAGACCTGTGAAGTAATGCTCAGTGAAATGTAACTGATGCACTTTAGAGCATCAAGTACTTTTTTCAAGAATGTCTACCTTAAGTATTTAAAGAATTTCAAGACATGGAATTTATAAATTTTTTAGCTGCACTTTTAGGAATCATTTTCGACCACAGTGCACATGTACGTTATATTTGTAACTTTTCAGTAGGTTATTGTTTTGGTTTTAAAAGGCCTATATCCAACACAACCATAAAAAAACAACCCCATGATGTCCTTTTTTGGCATTTGTATGGGTTTATGCACCAAATTTCATTTTAATATCGTCACGTTCCAACCTGTCTTTACCCTTTAGAATTAAACAGTTGTCTGGGTAACTTTTTTGAGAGCTAGAATATAATGGATTTAGGAAGCGATTAATATAAATCTCAATCAGTTTTCAAAATTGTTGGGACTTTAAATTAAGCACTTCCTAAATCCATAATTTTCTAGATCTCCAAAAACTGCCACATGCACATCAAACACTGTGGGTTTAGTGCACGTTTCATGTATACTGACCACTGTTTGACCTGTTCTAGCCAAGCTTACTGGGGTAATGAGTGTTTTGCTAGACTTGTAAGACTAGCACACATGAACAGCAGGCCGCAATGTAACACAATGTTATGTAATATAATATATTACATCATTTTTGCAGTGCAGTCTGATGCAGCATGCAGTTTAATCTGCCTTCAAGGTGCCTGGTCACATTTCTCCAACAGATATTTAATGACGCAACAATCAACAAGCTCCACAATAATCTTAAATTTAATTTTCATTTAGCATTCCGTTTCTAGAATCTTTATTCTATATGAGAGTTAACTATAATGTTCTAGTGGCAAAAAGTCCCAAGCATCTAAAAACATGCTACATCCACTATCAAACATGAACAAAGGCACTGTGATTTTATGTTAGCTTACAAAAGATACTGAGAAAGGGTTTGGCTCTTGCCTTGCCTTTGACTTACCAAAATAGAACTAGGAAGCTTATTTCTGACATACACGTCCAAAAAACTCGGGGCATGGGGATGTTGGGGGGTGAAGGGGGTGCAGGAGTTCTGCACACATGGCCACAGAAGCAAAGAGTTCAGAGAACTTACACTATTACACTTTACTGTCCTTCAGGCTCAACATGGACACATTTTTCACTCACAAAAAGATAGTCTTAAAGCTGGCTAGCAGCTTTCCAGCTAACAAGCAGCATTAAAACAAGCATTCATGATTTGATTTGAACCACAACAAACAGTGACACATGTTTTTCTCTTCACAACTGCCTTGAGCTTTAGTGTCCTAAAGGCTGTTGATGAGCCTGCTGTCCCTGTAGTGGTTGCTGATTTTTTCCCTTGGTCACTGATTTTTCTCTCGTGTTTGTGTCTCTTTTTGTGTGCTGTAGCTTCCTCAATCACATGAATTACATCATACCAAAATTCTCATTTTACCTAATTTTTCATTATTTTTAAAGTATGTGTAGTTTGAGTAAGCACAGTATGAGTCTATGTGTGGATTGTTGACAAGTGTTGCAATGATAAGTGTGAACCCTGTTTACAGCTTATTATACAGCAACATATTTTAGAAAAAAAGAGGGTGTGTATCTTCCTGTTCTACATTTCTGAATTGCATGTTAAAATTTGAATGAGTAGATTGTATTACCTTTATCAGCCTAATATGCCCTTTTGTCTCAGTTACACCAGCCCACAATTCTGGTTCTGTTTTAGTACCCGTCCCACTCTGACAGTTTTTTTCAGAACTGTCCATTTGGGAGAAGTCAACGAGATATGTTTTCACCAACTAATTTTAGCAATTAATTAAAGGGACAGTGTCATAAAAACATCTTTTTTAAATAAAAGAGTTAAATGTTTTACATTAACATTGTTTAAGTAAAAAAAACAATGTTATTCTTAGCATGACAGCTATTTCTTGTCATCTTTGTGTTTTCATTGTTTTTATTTATTGCCAGTTGTGCTACCTTGTTTAAACAGTACTTTGGTAAAATTGCTGTTTTAAATGTGCTTTAGGAATAAACCTCATTATTATTTGTACATATTAAATGAACAGTACACAGCACTCCTTCAACTCTCAAGTGGTCTAAACCTTAATGGATGTTTGGCATAATGCCACACCAGGGATAGGTCATAGAATTCATTAGTGCCACTGATTACATACTTTGCAGTGTGTGCAATGATTTAAGTTGTGTTTTTTTCACAGTGCTAAATGAGCCTATTTTGTGCAAAGTACACCTGACTAGCAAGGCAGGGCACAGGCTGAAGATGTACTGGCATCAGAAAGGAAGTACAATCAGTATCAAATGGAGGCCAATTCTGTAATTCTGTAAATCTTATCCATGTTTTTCTGTACACTCCTAAAATAATAGTACTAAAAAGAAAAGGATTCTTCAGAGAAATGCCACAGAATAACCTCATTTCTTTCCCTGAAGAATTGCTCCAAATTAACATTTGTAAAGGCTCATCAACTGAAAGGTTCTGTATGGAACCAAGAGTGTGTTTTCTGTGGCATTGCTTCAAAGAACCCTTTTATCACCTTGGTTATGTATTTATTATGAATGTATGCTCTGGACAGTATTTGAAATTAGTCTGCTGGAACATCCTCCAAAAGTGTGTGTACTCCAGAAATTCCTGCACAGAGCATATGGATGCACTGTTTAATCTACATATTACAATCCTCCACTATGTGCATGATTCATTGGGTCTAGGGGAATCAAGGAGGTTGTTTCAGGACCTCTTTTTCTTTTCAACAGCTCCAAAATATCAACACATCACTGACAGAAAGTTAATCTCATTACCTTGATTAACTGTGAGGTGATGTCATCCGCACCACAGCTTCTCCATTGAGTCGACTGGCCACAGGAGGCTAATAAGGTCATAACTCAGGCGGATCTCTGGTTCCAGATCAATACTGGGAGTCTTTGGTTGGGAACATTGGTTCATTATGGCCTCTGTCTCATGCCTTGTGGTCTCAAAAATGCATCAGATATCAGAACTCACACTTCATGCACATGTTCAGAAATGTGTCTAATGTATTGCTTTAGGTCTTTTGAGGGATAACAAGGGCAGTGAGTAACTTGGCAATTGCTGTTCAACCCTATTGAGTCTGCAAATCCACCAAGCAATTTCATTTATGTCCTACTTTCTTTTTTAATTTTTCAGAAGAAATTGTCATTTTCAGAAAAAAACACCAGGATTATTTAATGAAATACAAAAAATGATGGGCAATAATTCATGCAATTATGGATCACAGGGGACATGTAACTGTTAATCACAGATAGAGAATTTGTATTAAAATTGTATAGACAGTATAATTCAGTTTGGCTAGACTTATTTATTTTATATGTTTAACTTCAAGATAATTTGAGTCCATCATACTTTGTGCGTAATCCGAACTGTCCAGATGTTCCCATAGATTTCCCACAAACTGTGAAAAGATGCATATAATTTCAGATTTTAAAGAAAATTTGATCAAATTTAGAAATTTTATGGTTAAGACGTCTCGTATGATTGTATAGAACTTTATATGTTGATATATAGGTTGGGCAGGGTGCGAAATGTCTCAGGGGTATTAGACACAGTGATTGAAACTCGAGACAGCAAACAGCAAAATTTAGGGGTTTCTCTGAAAAGACTTTGAGCTGCGATCAACTCAAAATGATCTAAATGCTTGTGTTAAGAGATGTTATCTGGTTTTATTCTCTCTTGTCAACAAATATTTTGGTCCATCCCCAATTACCAAGTCACATCCCCTCCCCCATGTCTGCCACAACAATAATTTTGTTTCATCTTAATCCCCTCCCTCAACAAATAGTTTAGTTTTCTCAGTTTCTTCATGACCAACTTTACCAAACCTTGTGATCAGCAAAAAATTTAGTTGCCACCTGTTTCAAACACTAGGCTTGGGTCAAAACCTATTTAAAAACAAAATGTTGTGAAGTTGCATGTGAAATCTTATCAAATCACAGTGATATCAATGAATGACAGTAAATCAGAGACATTCAGCATTTATGGGTTTTTTTTTCAAAACTGTATAATGTCAATATTTTCCCCACAGTTTATCAATATTCCTAGTTACTTGATAACTTAGTTACCTCAACTGTTTATCCTAATAACAGTGTTACTAGACTGAGTCAAGTGAGTCTGCCAGCATGTGTATGTTCTTGACAGTCATTGTCTAGTGGCTTCTAGCTCCAGGCACTGGCATGCTTCTTTCTGTCTATGCCCAAGTCTTTGTTCCGCTAGCTCTTTCTCTCCCTTTCTTTCCTCTACGGGTGTGTGTGTGTTTTCGGGCTGGGCTGCACTGAAAGGACTTCTTTAATCAGATCATTTACTGAGGGAAACCCGAGATGCACTGACTCCCATGTTCAGCAGGTACACACAGCGGGATTACGGCATGACCCCCAGGGGTGCACACACATACACACTCAAACACATCCTCATTTACCACCTTAAAGCCACAATAGAAAGTTCAAGAGCACAGAATTCTTATTATAATAGCAACTTCTAAGTATTTTTTTTCTAATTCTATTATAAGTGTGTTTTGAGTTTCTGGAGTTCCTGTACTTTTTATAATGTTTGAAGACCTCACTGATTTTCTTTCAAAATCAGTTGATATGACACAAAGAAAAAATAATGGTTAAAGATTACATTCAGAAAAAAAAAAGACCAATTAGATTATATTACAAAGAGTAATACGGTAGAGAGTAATAAGGTTATATAATAGGTAATAACATGATTATATAGTAGGCTATATTTTAGAGAGTAACCATATTATATAGAATAGAGTGTTAAGAATATAGTGATAAGGCTTTATTGTAGGGAGTGGTACATATATTATAGGGAGTAATAAAGTTGTATTGCAGGGAGAAATAACATTACATTGTAGGGAGTGGTATGATTATAGTGTAGAAGGTAATAAAGTTATATAATAGGGAGTAATAAAGTTATATTGCAGGTAGTAAAAAGATTATATGATAAGCTGTAATGAGGTTATACTGTGGGGAGTAATTATGTCATAATGAAGGGAGTGAGAGAAATTATATTGTAAGGAATAATAAGATTATGTTGTATGAAATAAAATGTGTATATTGGAGGCAGTGATAAGGTTATATTGTAGGCAATAATATGGTTAAATAGGGTGGAGTAGAAAGGCTATATTGTAGGAAGTAATACAATTATATAGTAGGGGAGCAATAAGGTTGTATTGAAGAGAGTAGTAATAGTGGAGTGGAGTGACAATGTTATATGAATATATAATGGGTAGTAATAAGGATATATATCGTGGGGAGTAGTACATTTCTAACGTAGGGAGTAATACAATTATATAGTGAGGAGTAATCAGATTATATTGTAGGAAGTAATGAAGTTATATAGTAATGAGTGAGCCATAATGATCAAATTATCCTGAAGATAATTATCCTGAACACATACAAAGTCCTCACACACCTGGTCTCCTTGTTTTTACCTGTCATGGTGGCTGTGCTTTGCAGCTGTTGAGCTAGTCAGGGATGTCCTGCACCACAGATGGGCTTTCTATAAGGTTTGCGTGTGTGTGTGTGTGTGTGTGTGTGTGTGTGTGTGTGTGTGTGTGTGTGTGAGAGAGAGAGAGAGAGAGAAAGAAAC
>JBBJLS010000134.1:28672096-28699518 GCA_037577275.1 Bryconaethiops microstoma | reverse complement strand
GGTTTGTGGTTGTGTGTGTGGTTTTGTTTGTGTGTGTGTGTGTGTGTGTGTGTGAGCACGTTTGGTTGTGTGTGTGAGCGTGTGTGTGTGTGCATGGATGAGTGTGTGTGTGTGTGTGTGTGTGTGTGTGTGAGAGTGGGTGTGGGTGTGCTTGTGAGAGAGAGAGAGATAAGTTTGCATAGTTTTTATATGCGAGTGCATTCAGGCTTATGAATTTCTCTGTAAGAAAAGGCCTTGTTTGAAGAGAAGAGAAAAGAGGAAAATCCAAAGTACTAGAGAACAGAAGAGAGAAGAGAGGAGGGAAAATGAAAAGTAAGGATCAGGGAGTAAAGGAGGAAAGATGAGTAGAGGAATGAGAAGAGGTTGTGAAAAGAGGAGAGGAGAGAAATGAGGGGAAGAGAGGAGTAATCAAGAAAAGAAGAGATGAGTCAAAGGCGTGGAAAGGTCAGGATAGGAAGAGAAGAAAGGAAAAAGGGAGGAGAAAATATGAGTAGAGAAAGTAAAGATAAGAGGAGAAGGCAGAAGACTGGAAGACATGAAAAGAGGAGAGGCTAGGACAGTAGGAAAGAGGAAAGAAGAAGAAGAGAAAAAAGATTGGAATTAGTGTAAAAGAAAAAAGTAAGGTAGAGCAAAGATGAGAAAAGAGGGTAAGAAGGCTGATAAGAGGAGAAAAAAGTCAGGAGAGGAGAGAAGAAGAGAGGAGGGAAAAGGAAAAGAGATTTGACAGGAGAGGAAAGAATAGCTTGTCTTTGATGTGAATGAATGTTTGATTGTGAGAGGGCAGTTTTCTGTTCTCTTACTGAATGAGGTCCAGCTGCTGCATAGCAGAAGAAGTCTGTAAACTGTCAATCAGAAATGTGTGTGTGTGTGTGTGTGTGTGAGTGTGTGTGTGCGCGTGTGTGTGCGCGTGAGTGTGTGTGTGTGTGTGTGTGTGTGTGTGTGTGCGTGAGTTTGTGTGTGTTTGGTTTACGGCTTTTGGCAGATCCTCTCTGAGTGGAAGATGTCCAGGATGCTTTTTTTTTTTTTTTTTACAGTTTTGAGATCCAGTAAAGAGTATATCAGAGTGAAGGAGATGATAAATGACAAGTTTCTTTTTGCTGAAATGTCTCAGTGAAGTCAAAAATGATTTATTGATCTAAACTGATACCACTCGTAATAATATTTTTATGTGCAGTTATAACCAGCAGTGGATTCAGTCCTCGACCTGCACACCAGTATTCGCCTCCCCTTTACCCATCAAAGTAAGACTCAAACACATGTTCACTCTCACGAACAAACATGCCCTTCCACACATATCCATCCATTCATACAAATGCTCCTGATTGTCTAAGTATCGGTTTGATTGACAGGCCTTACCCGCACATCCTGTCTACGCCTGTGGCTCCGCCCATGTCTCCTTACAACGGCCAGGCCCAGTTCAGCAGCATGCAGCAGTCCACCGTGTATACGCCCTACTCCCAAACTACACAACCCTATGGCCTCTCCACTTATGGTACCATCTCACCTCCTCTTAAACACTCTATCTCTCCTTCTGTAACTGAGGACCTGTGTGTAATATGCATAAACTTGGGCCGTATTCACAAGCAGAGATAACATAATACAACTTTTTAACAATTAACAGAATTAGAAAACTTCACTGATCCCGGAGAAAACTGGTTATGTTACGACTGCACAGACACACACAGACACAGAAACAAGAACAATATAAAATAAAAGTAAAATAAAACCTCTGCAGAAATACTCTGAAAGTACTCTGTACGAAATACACTATACCTGGGGCGGACTGGGACAAAAAAACGGCCCTGGCATTTTGGGGTAGAACGGCCGACCACATACAGTTACGCATACCACCCATCTTTGCACTCGCATGAATGTGTATACCAACAAATTAGTGATCAATGAGAGTAGTATTCAACAAAGTAGTATTCAAGAAAAGTAGTTTTCAACAAAGTAGTATTCAATAAAAGTATTATTCAACAAAGTAGTATTCAATAACTGTATGTGACAGAGTGAGAGAGAGAGAGAGAGAGAGAGAGAGAGAGAGGGAGAGAGAGGGAGAGAGAGGGAGAGAGAGAGAGATTTTAAAAAGTGTGGATGTCTTACATGTCTGTATATTGTATATTGTTCCCAAAAGTTGCCTTTTACTCACTCCACAACCAATGATAGATAATTAACTGCTGTCTCCCTGTTAATATTGATGAATTGTGGTTACAAAAAAAATGTTCTCACTTTCAATATGACGATTTAGTTCAGCATGGAAGACATAAAAGAACTAACTTAAAGGTCTAATGTTTTAGCCGGTGTACACAATGTGCTATAAACAGCCGTTCTCCAAGCGGTAAAATTGACGATATTATTAGCTTATTTCACCGGAGTTCATAAATGTAACAAGACAAACTAACGCGGCCGTAAAACACACTGGCACAGAGCCAAAAGGGGTTAGGTGTTTAAAGATATGATTGGGCCAGCCCCATGTCAGTAAAGAAAAGAACCAGTGGGCCATAGATGAGTGTTTCGTGGGCCGGTGGTCAGGAAATAAACTTCTGTGCTGATGTTTTTTGACAAATTAATTACGCATGCACAGAGAAAGGGGGCTGGGGTTTAAAAAGTTGATCGGACCAGCCCAGTGTCAGTCGGGCCACCGATCTACGAGTCTTATGGGCCGTTCAGACCAATAAATAAATAAATGAATGAATAAACTTAGTCGGCCCAAATAGCACGTCGGCCCACCGGGAAAATGTCTGATACGCCAGATGGTCACTCCGACCCTGCACTATACACACAAAATGCTGGGGTATTAATACTATTAATAAATAACATACTGCTAAGTAATTTATTAGCAATGCAAATAGTTGTTCTCTATACCGAGTATGGTACTGCACATAATAGAGATCAGTAGTAAATACATAATATTGACGTAAGTAGCAATATTGCACATGGTAAGACTATTGCACATAATAATAAGATATTGTACACAATTATAATATTATAATCAGTTTAGACTTACCATGTGCAATATTGCTACTTATGTCAATATTACGTATCTACTACTGATACTGATCCTGATCTGATATTTCTACATTAAAAACAGTTAAGCTTTAACATTAGCTATCTTTAATCGAAAAACATAAATTATTTTTAAAACTTTTTAGTTCTCCTTAATTGTTGTCAGTTGTTGAGATGTAAACACAGTTTGTGAATGTAAATTTTATGTAGATATGCAGAAAGACCAGCAACGTGCCAGATTTCATTACAAAAGTGGTAATAGGAACCAAGGACATAGGACATTTTATTTTATTGCTAATTTATTTACTATCCAAAATGAATAGTGAATTGACTTTTGTCTCTTGAGGTATTATACCTAATGTTAATAATAGTAAAATAAGGGATAGGGATAAATCTGAAAAGTGTACTATTTGGCCTTTCACTGCCCTGACTGTACCTCTCCACCATGAATAGATTTATTTAAAAAATGTTTTAGACCAGATTCTTTATATCAGAACTATCATAAAACAAGTCTGAGGCATTGGGCAAAGTACTTGTAACCATTTAATGTAATAATGTTCTGTGACAGAGCTTTTAGAGTCATTGAGCTCCTCAGACATCTGGTTCCCATCATAATACTGTGAATAACTCTGGCTCTGAGGTTTCTATAGAATGAACCATTTTACATCAAACCACTCGCAATGACTGTTTACATCTTAATGATTTCATTATGCAAGGATTTAGTAACATTAGTGGAATTTCCCTTCAAAATTAGCATCCAAAATAGACTATCGTGCTGAAAAATTATACAAAATTATACAAAAATAACATTACACAATATGAGTTTGTTCTCTGTACAAGTGCACTGTGCAGCATGATACTGATACCGGTGCCATCTCTAAACACAAACAATATAAATTTTTCTGGCTAGACAGTTCACATTTGTTTATATGTCTGTCAATAGTTCACACACTGATGCCAATATCAGTGGTGATGACAGCAGTACGTCTGTTTTTGTCATAAAGTACAAAAACACACACAGGAATTCTATTCTTGTCTGTCAGTTTTCACCACAGTTGCATGACTGTATTTCAGATTTATATGGAGTCTAGGACCACCTTTAAAACTGTCTCGAGTCTGATTTGAGGTCTTTCTCTGATGCATATTTTCAGCAGATTTGGGGGTGATGTTGCCAGGGATTAAGACAGAAGGGGGTCTGTCCCAGACACAGTCCACCCTCCAGTCAGGGCTCAACTACAGTCCTGGATTCACCACCCCTCAGCCTGGACAGACAGCCTACTCCCCCTATCAGATGCCAGGTAATCATGACCGAATCTACCGCATGAACAATCAGTGGAGACCTGATGGTTAGGGTCAAGAGAAAGCAAAAAATGTGCAAATGTTTACCTCAGTCCAAACTAGTTTCAGCTAGTCATGTATGCATGTGTTATATTACATGCATGTGTCCTGCAGCTAGATATGAGAGTAACAAGGTCTGCTCTGGCCTTTTTTCAGATGTTTTTTTCTGAGAACAGCTTTATTACAGTCTGCCCTCTCTCTCACCAGCATCAGGGTTTACAACCTCCCCTGGCCTCTACACCTCCAACAACTCTGTCTCCAATCCAGCCAACTTCAGCACACAACAGGTACGCTTACACGCACACACGCACACGCACACACACACACAGATCCACACATTGCATTGTTGATGAATACTTTGTTGGTCCAAAATGGTAACTTTCATAAGTTTAAACTCCCTCAACTGTAAAACATAAACTTTCACACTTAATTTCTCTTAAACTTAATTTCTCACTTAAACTTCTTCAACTCTCAAACATAAACTCTCACACTTAATTTCTTTCAAACTTAATTTCTCACTTAAACTCCCTCAACTCTCAAACTTAAACTCTTATACTTAATTTCTCTCAAACGTCATTCATTTAGACATTCAGCCAGAGCAAAAGCCCTACCTTGATTCATCTTCAAATGAAAAATCTGCCTGTGTAAACAAAAGGGAGTGACGGCCTGATATGAAGGAGTGCGCTTTCTGAGGAAGGATGAATGGATGGAGGGGGGGAAAATGAGTCTAAAAAAAAGCATAGCAGTTTCCTGAGAGCATTTTTACTGCAGCGTTCATGTGCTCGGAGACTGAGTTAGTGACAGTTTTAGAGGCATCTCCCCTAAAAAAACCATCTGTATGTGTGTGTGAGTAAAGAACACTCACAGATAGAAGAACCGAGGGATTCATAAAATCCTCCCATCAAGTGCTCTTTCTGTGTTCCAGCCAAACCAGTCTCTTAGTTCCTTTATCTTCTCTTTGCATCTCTCTCTCCCTCTCTCTCTCTTTCAGGCCTTCTCTCTCTCTGGAAAAGTCTTTTTTGTTGCTTTTTGTTTCAAATGTTACAAAACAATGCTCATATTTTGTGGTGATTGGAGTGTTTAGTCAATTCACATCCATTCCTGTACTTTTAATGAATGCTTAGCTCTGATCTCGCCTGTGGAGTCTAACTAGAATATTCAAATAAACTGTAAAAAATTCCTTTGCACTAATATTAACATTTACACAAATGGTGAATGGTATCAAAGATCTCACTTTAGGATACAGATTTAAGGCCCAACTATTTTTTTCAAAATCAGTTTTTCTCTACAGTCAGAAGCAAAAATCTCTGTTTATAGAATACCAGCATTCATGACATTTCATTCCTGACCATATTCTGAAAGATTTTAAACATGGATTTCCTGATATTTTACTCACTGTTGCATTTATGCTATATTTGCAAAATAAGAAGTGCTGAAAAATGTTATATAGTATCATAACACTGCAGGATATTGTCTTGATTAAACCTTCACAACGAAGATTGAATCTTCCAACGGTGAGATTTCTTTGAAATATGGAAATTTCCACATATTTAAGTAGATAATGTATATGTATACATATCGATATGTATCTGATCACCTAAGCCCACTTATGGTCCAAGTTTAGATTTTTGTGTTCAATATGAAATGTGTCAAAATGGGCCACTTCAACTCTGTAATGTGAGTGTAACATTAATACACTTGACTGTAAATGTTTTGTTCTCTAACTACAGGAGTATCCCTCATACACAGCATTTGGGCAGAATCAGTATGCTCAGTATTACTCCGCTTCCTCCTACGGCTCCTATATGACATCTAACAACACGTTGGACAGCACAGGGTCCACCTCCAGCTATCAGCTTCAAGACCCCACACCAGTAATAACAGGACAGGCACCCGAGCTGCACCAAGGTGAGTGCTGACCAATCAGGAACTTTTAAATCACCCCTAGGTAGGTTGAGGTGTATAGATGGGCCAAAAAAGGAAAATGATTACATGATTGAATTGTAACTACAATCTGTTACATCAAGTGCTCCCAGTCAGGTCAGTGACTGAGAAATATATCACGTGAATTAATTAAAGCACTATTAGATAGCAATTGTGACCCAGCTAAAGTTGCATTGGTCAAGACCCTCAAACTTAACTTTAGTGAAAATCTGCAGCCACACCGGCCCTTTGCAGACAAAATTGGTGACCCCTGTCTTAGATGAACAGTTGGAGGCGGTGTTGCCTTAGTGAGTGTTTAAAAATGACTTACAGGAGATCAGTGTTAACTTAGACACGTCCTCTGTTTTAAAGTTTTCCAAAAGGTGTAGTCAGTAATACACTTTTTACTGATGCCTTTGCTAAAATACAAATAAACTGATGTACCTTTAAGGCTTGAGAGGCCTTGGTTTTTCTGTTTTTTTGGTCTCTTGCTCTTTTTTGGCGGCTTTTCAGCAAGTAGCTACCACACAACTGCACAAAGCATCAAAACATCACTCATTCCTCTATTCAAAGGTTGACAACTTTTGTGAAAGGCTCACACTGTATTTGTGTCCACATTTTTCATCAGTACATATTTCAGCAGATTCAGCTTCTGTCTTCACTTGTGTTGCTGATGTTATACTGACCCGTTATAAGCTGGAACTGAATTTAGAGCTAAAATTGTGTTTCTTGTGTTTAGGTGAGTTTGAGGCGGGGCAGAGTCCGTCCACCCCCATCAAAGAACTGGATGACAGGACGTGCCGAGGGGGTGGAGCTAAAACCAGGGGACGAGGGAGAAAGAATAACCCCTCACCGCCTCCTGACAGTGATCTGGAGGTATGCACGCACACACACACACACACACACACATTCACATAAGACCACTGTACACTGCACATGTGCTCCACACAATGTCATGTCATTGTATAATACCGGTACCAATATTCGCCATTAAAGGGCGTGACCACTCTGCAAAATGCAGCCGTTTCTGAGCATGCCACTCAGCATTGTGCTATAACTGCATTAGATTAAACCCACAGTAAGATCACAAATAATTATAAGTGACATATGGCTTAAAATGTACACAGAGAAAAGTAGGCAATTTAAGTGTTCGAGATAAACAGACAGTCATTTTTAATGTCTTTTAAAAACAGCAAGTTTGTTAAATTAGTTAGCAGATACAAAAAGTAAAAACTAAATGTTAACTAAAACATTTTAACTACATGAGTGAAATGAACTTGAGCTTGATGATGATCAGTACTTTACCTTTACCTTACCTTTTGATTTCCTCGCTCAAACTCATCCACCAAACAGTGCTGTACACATTTGGTGTCAGCTAACTCTTCAAAATCTCATCATTTTTGAGGAAAAAGGTGTGAGTTGAAATAAGACTAGGCTCATAGTATTGCTTTTATCTTAAATACTGAATTGGTTGCCCTTCTCTGTGTGAATTTTAAGCCATATTTTACGTTCTGTTCTGGGTTTAACTGAATTTAGTAATAGCACAATGCTGAAAAATTGAGCAGCTAGGTGGCCTATATACACATAAATACATCCATTTGTACACACATTCATACCGAAAATTCCTTTGGATGATGACACAATGACCTCTCTCTGGCTACTGTGGGTCCATGTTATGGCTGTGTGTGTGTGTGTGTGTGTGTGTGTGTGTGTGTGTGTGTGTGTGTGTGTGTGTGTGTGTGTGTGTGTGTGTGTTTTACAGAGAGTCTTTGTTTGGGATCTGGATGAGACCATCATTGTGTTCCACTCGCTTCTCACCGGGTCTTATGCACAGAAATATGGCAAGGTATTTTATCCCTCCCTCTCACTCTCTCCTGCTCTCTGTCGTTCTCGATCTTTCTCTTTTGATTTGACTAAAATCACACTGTCTTTTGACAAAAGATAAACACAGATTAAAATGTGCAAAAATAAAAATGCATAAAATATAGTTAAATATATTTAAAAATGAATCTACTGAAGTACGGAGGTGGAAGCATCACAATATGTTCCTGCTTCTTTGCAAATAGTTGTGGGACATTGAAGGAAACATTAATGAATTATCAGGGAGATAAGAGAGAAGAATTTAGTCTTATCAGCCAAGCGAAAGAGAATATTTTAAGGCAACGACCCCAAACATTCAGTCTAAATAACTGAAGATCGGTTTCTAAAAAGACGAAGGTTATTTGTTGTGCATCAGAGGGACCCTTATAACTTTGGATAACTGAAGATCAATGGACCAAAACTTAACCACTATACTGGAAAAAGCAAATTGCTTTTTATCATGGATGCCTCAAAACTGTAATTACTCACAACAATTTTGCCTTATATAATGTTATTCATTTATGGTGTCTGAACACTCCCATCAATTTCATTTTTAAACATTTTATCATTGTTTAGGCTCATGAATAACACAGTCCTTTGAATTCATTGTTATAAGTACAAGTCAAAAGATGTTATGTGAATAAATATGAAGTGTATCTTTGCACTGGAAGTATATTAAAAACAGAAGTGTTTGAATACTTGTTTCCCTTTACTGTAATAATTCAGATAAAAAGTCAAAGTTGTTGGGATTTTTTTCAAATCATTTGCCCTTTAAGTTCTGTCATAATTTTTTGACAATCGGACCAACAGAAATGATTCAGAATTACTGGAACGAAATTGTTAGGACTGTTTTTTCCCCTCCTATATAGTGCTTGCATAGAATTACATTTTTATTTTTTGTAGGAATTTTTCAATTATTACTTAAGAAAATGTTTAATCCGATGTTTGAGTCACATTTTTACACCATATATTTTTGTTTTTTCAAAATTTTTATGCACTGCCAGTGTATTGATTATGTTAGCTGAATCTATAGATTCCATACAGAGGAGTGTGAAAGTGCGTGTGTGTGTGTTCGAGCTCCGTCTGCTTGGATAACAATAGCAGAGCAGTAAGGCTCCGGACGTTGACCATTCTCAGTAGATGTGTGAAGGGTCGATCTTCTTTTCTCACCTTCGCTCATTTCTTGTCGTTGGTTCTGTGAGAGATATGGAGACAGCTGCATCTATTCCCATCTGACGGGCTATTTCTGACAGCGCTGTGACGAGCAAGACCCCCAATCTTAGGCACTCCGTCAGAGGCACAGCCAAACTGATTTTACTCACACACTCACACACACACACACATACAATTTTTGCACTCATGCACACACCCACCCACACATATAGGCATGCTTGGATTCACGCACACACTTGCATCCACTCAAAGCACGCTAAGCTAGAGCTTATATGGCTTAATTCACAGTGTTTTATGGCAGATGAAATTAAATTTAAGAATGAAATTAAACTAAATATGGTTATTCCATTTAAACTGTGTTTAAACTTTTTCATCATGTTTTGGATCAGCAGTCAAGTCTTCTCAGCGTTAGAAGATTAGGTATTAGAGTGTATGTTTATGTGTGTGTGTGTGTGTGTGTGTGTGTGTGTGTGTGTGTGTGTGTGTGGGTGGGTGACAGTGAGTTAGACAGAAAGGCCATGTGTGTGAATGTACACACAGTATTTTCTATTCTGGCTCCCCACTTCAGCCAATCAGCGTGCAGGCAGCCAACTCACATGTGATGATTTTTACAGCTGAGAATCTTTCTCTCTCTCCCTCCTGCCCACTACCCCCTCCCTCATTTTTCTCCTTTTTTTACCCCCCTCTCTATTCCTTTCCCCACCCTCTCTGCTCTCTGTTGATCTACTCCGCCGTTCTCCTTCCTTTTTTTAAATGTATGTGTGGGAGTCCGCTGATGGGCCGAAACAAGTGCTGGGCGTCTGTCATCATCTGCTTAAACAGGCAGACATAGCAGTCTGAGGACGGAGTAGAAGCTGGAGACGATGTACATGAATTTGGTTCTGTGTGTATGTGTTTAAAAATGTCAGGCCTGTTTGAGACCAGGATTAAGAACCGTAAACACTTCCAGGTCTTTTAAGTAGTTTTCCATTATCCTAGTCATTGACAAAGTATATCTGGTTCCTCAGTGACTGATGATGATGACGGTTGGTGGGGGGCAATATGATAATATGTTGTCACTATTGTGATTAATTGTGTCTAGACAGTCTTCTCCTGCCCTACCCCTTGTTTTCTGTGCTTCTAAAACACCTGATGCGACTAATCAGCACATAAGTGAGTCTTTCCTGGATTTCAGTGGATGTAAACGTTAAAATGTGCAGGGCTGGTGGGGTCCAGGACCCCAGAGCTGGGAAATGCTGTTCTAGAGCACTTAACAACTGAAAAGTCCTTAAAAAGGAGTCAAAGATGGAAAATTCATATCCAGGAAGAAAAAAAATCCTCCCCAGGATTTCATTCCAATTGTCTGGGCAGCTTTTCCGCTGAGCTAATTAGGGAAGCCAGGCGGTTGGGGCACAGTCCTAGGGAGGATTTAGAATTTCTGGACTTGAATGTTTCACCTTTGAATGGTGTAGGAGAGGCTCCCAAGTGCCATAGCAGCTGTCTTATGGCTGATTTATCTTTCTGCCAGTATGCATGTAAATGTATCTGTGGTGAGAAGGAGTTCATGAGTACAGGTGCTTACACACGCAGTGTCAAAAACACATCTCCTTTAATTTATTGCTGTTAGAAAGCTGGGTCAGAGCTGTTGGATTAGAAAATGTGCTTCATTGGTCATCAGTAAGTTTAGAACATTTCAACTTGCAGCAGATTGTAATGCACAGGTACATCAGCAGAGGGAAGCATGGCTGAGTGTGTAAAGACAGGAGTCTGATATGCCTGCTTGATTTTGAGCTGTATGAGTCCCGTCCCCGCTCCAGCTGTGCACGTGCTTCTGCGTTTGCGGCTCCGTTGACTAGTCTGGAGGGCGTCGTAAGTGTAGACCACAGAGGTCATGACTACAATTTGTGTCAATCTGCAAAACTGCACATCATGCAAATGCTGATTGGCCAGTGTTGGAGGTTGGATGAGCTCCAAAAAACCCCACACCAGCTAGCGGAAAATTAAATGGAGCAGTTTGTGGATCAGCTGGCAAAATTAGTGCAATGTTACCACTATTGTATAACCCAAAAATAGAATATTATAAAAGAGAATATTAATCCTTGGAGATAATAATATGGCCTTTTCTGTACATTCTGGTTTGGACACATTCACATTATGTCCATGTTGACAAATACCTGTGCAAACGTCCGCACATGCATGTTTACACATACACAGACACAGAGATGTCATTTAAACCAGCTTGTGCCCTAGTGGTTAGGGAGTTTGCCCTGAGATCAGAAAGGTGTGGGTTCGAATCCCTGGACTGCTAGTGACACCACTGATGTACTTTTGAGCAAGGTACCCTCCCCACATGCTGCTCCCTGGGCAGCCCACTGCTTCACTTGGTGAGTGGGTTGAATGCAGAGAAAGAATTTCACGTTGTTCATACTGTGTGCTGTGCTGTGTTCATGTGTGACTATGAGGGGCCCCTTTATTTTATAAATTTAGTGCTCGTGAATGTCATTTAAATGTGATTTTACTGTTTTTATATATTTTGTCCACTCCAAACCCAGAAAAAATGAAATATTGTGTTTTTACCATATTTCCCACGCCTAATGACAGTATCATCACTATAGCAATCTCAGTCTAGTGATGACAATGGATGATGTTGTCTCTGCAGGATGCTCCAATGGCAGTGACACTGGGTTTGAGAATGGAGGAGATGATCTTTAATCTCGCAGACACGCATCTCTTCTTTAATGACTTGGAGGTAATCTCTTCCTTTCCTCTCCTTTTGCATTAAAGGGCCTGTATCGTAGAAGACCAATATTTCTCTATATTTTTAACTTTGTAAACATTTTTACTTTCAAACCATTCCACTCCTGCCCCAGTCCATACAGTCTGTACATATATACTATACTGCAGCGTTCTGAAGATACACACACAAAACACACATAAGTTATGTTTCAGTCAAGATTACTTTTTGAATGAGGCACAAAGCAGGACAGCCATTCATAACAGACATTTATAATAGAGCTCTGGCTGCAGATAAAGGTTAAGTAAATCTGCTGTAACAAAGATGGGCTGTTTGTTTCTAAGAATTAAAGGGATAATAGAATGTTCATGTCAAATCTGTTATAATTGGGGAAAGACATAAAATGACAATGTAGGATTTGGGCTTTTTTATTCCAAAATGATTTTAGTTTCAATTTTCTACTTGTATCATGGGTCTTCTGTGCCTTTGAGTGAATATTAGAGGAGAATACTAAAGTCCTGCCACTAAAAAACACAGTACAGTATGTGCATGTACATGTTTGTGTCTAAACTGTTCACTTATAAGGTTTTGATGCCCCCTGGTGGAATTGTATGGGAACAAAACAAAACCACAACCCATGGTGACACACGTGTGTGTGTATATGTGTATGTTTGTGCATTTCATTATAGGAGTGTGATCAGGTACACATTGATGATGTGTCATCAGATGATAATGGACAGGATCTTAGGTGAGTCTTCTACACACATGCAAATGCATACACACACATACATAAAAGCTGCAGCCTGTAGCCATTTCACATCCAAACACTCTTTATGAGTGACTTTGTTTACATCTTGTTACATAGGTGAAATTCTCCTTTAAATGAATGTTTCCTCAAAAGATTACATTTGGTAAAAACAGTGAAATTCGCCTTTTATCTCTAATGCCATCCTTACTTGCCTGAGTAATGCCATTCAGTACAGTTAATACCACTGATCATTCACATGTTGTGATGGACAATGTGAGATCATGATTGCTCATCCTCTCATCACTATGGATGCTTAAAACATGATTGTTATTGTTATTATCAACAGTACTTACAGTTTTGCCACTGATGGCTTCCATGCAGCTGCGACTAGTGCCAGCCTATGCTTAGCAACGGGTGTCAGGGGCGGAGTGGACTGGATGAGGAAGCTGGCCTTTCGCTACAGAAGAGTGAAGGAGTTGTACTGCACGTATAAAAACAATGTAGGGGGTAAGCGTCCACACCTGACCTTTGCACAGACACTTTCTCCCTGTTTTACAGCTGGCAAAAAGAACGAACGGTGTCTCACTAACAAACCCAAAAACAGCAGTTGAGTAGGAGGGAGCTCGGACTGTGCCAAGGCAATCAATCTCCAATAGCACACATAATTCCAGAAAACTGTGGCCTTCTTGGACTCCTGGACTGGAACTTGAGAATGCAGATCTCTAGTGTTTATGCAGGCAGTACAGAATGCTGTGCTGCTCTAGTTTAGTTTTCTGTTCATGCAGATGCAAAATGCATCATTTAAACTACGTACTTAAAATACTATCTCAAACTGTTTTGCGACTGTGGTTTCTGACCCTGTAGACCATGCTGTAATGTATAAAAGTCAATATAAGTACAGATGCAAGGCTTAAAGATTATTGCTGCTGTTTGAATCTGTGATGTACTTTTGTGCATTTGTCTTTAACATGACCATTTCCAACCTTTCTTATAACTATAAGATTTAATTAGGGTTTAAGACTGATGTGCCTTTAGCACTGATATATGTAAAGAATCTCTGTTCTGACTGGTTCTTCTGTATTATGGTTCATTCAAACAACTGTCCAGGCTTTTGGAATAGGTGCATGTAAGTGAATGCCCTTTTTTGTGATGTCACAAAAACAGTGAAAAAACAGGTTGTTCTTTGGGCTTACTTTGTGCAGGAAGACGTAAATGGTTTATGTTTTGGAATGTGTTTATGTGCGATATTAAACTCTTTTATTTAAAAATGAGAGGAACGTTTGTTTTTCCATAATATAGGTCCTTTAAAATCTGGAAGCATTTGGTTTTGTTTCTGAGTCCTTAATGACCATAATGTGATGTGTCCCTCTTTGGCCTGTGTTGCAGGGCTCCTGGGGCCAGCGAAGAGAGAGGCGTGGCTTCAGCTCAGGGCAGAGGTTGAAGCTCTCACAGACTCGTGGCTCACTACTGCGCTCAAGTCCCTGTCCATCATCAGCTCCAGGTTCGCCCGCTGATATCTCATCTGTCTCATCCTGTTTGGTCACTGGCAGAAGGACCATGTGCAGAGATCTTATTTTCCTTTCTTCTCCTAGGAGTAACTGCGTTAATGTCTTGGTGACTACGACACAGTTAATACCAGCTCTTGCTAAAGTGCTGTTGTACAGCCTGGGCTCTGCTTTTCCTATTGAGAACATCTACAGTGCAACCAAAATAGGTGAGTCATTAAGAAACCAGACAGAATCTCAAACAGCAACTTCCATACAGCACTTTAAAGAGCCCATATCCTCTGTCTTTTTTCTCTCATCTTTTTATAATATTAGCCATAAAAGGGAGCTTTTACCACACACACGGACATATACAGTTATATGCTAGGTGCCAATGGCCAGGTTATGTTTTGTTTTAATGCACAATTATTGTTTATTTGGTGAATTTAACATATTTAAAAAACCCGCAAATGTAGGCTTTGGAAGTTATGGCACATTTTGATATTTTTATTGTTTTATTTTTTTCAAATAAATAGAAACTGTGCTCTAAATTGCAAAGAAAACTGCTAATTATTCCCAGTAGATATTGGGCTTAAGTGTGTGTGTGTGTGTGTGTGTGTGTGTGTGTGTGTGTGTGTGTGTGTGTGTGTGTGTGTGTGAAACAGGCTTTGGCTCAGGCCTCAGCATCAAATCGTAAATCAAAACAAATCAGGGTGACCTTGTCGTGACTCTCTCTCTCTCTCTCTCTCTGAAGCCATATGGAGTTAATTCTGATTGGCTGATAAAACCCATGTGCTGTTTTCCCAGCATGCCCTGAGTAACTGGTTCAGCACTTTTTCGAACAGCTGTTTGGGAATCGCTTTTTCATTCACTGCGGAAGTGGTGTTTTATACCTTCACTCTTGATCATGACTTCTCTCTCTGAGAGTTCAGCTGCTGGACGGCACTACAGCCAGAGCACAGTCTGTTCCATCCTGACCTTCAGTCCTCAAGTTGAGCCGAGCTACAAACAAGCATAAAAAAAGTGCAAGGACATTGTGCCTGACCTGCTTCCAATTTTGTAATTCTGATTGGAGGCTTTCTCTTTGTTCTTATTATTAATTATTTCAGGCATTGTCAGAATCACCCAGTGGGCTTCATGTGGCAAAAAAAGTGCCAGAAAGAGTAGGGGGTGCAACAAATGCCTCCAAAATAAAACTACATGTAACACATGCCTAGTTAGTGCTCTGATGAATTTAAAGCAAAAATGCTTTCAAATGTGTTCAATTTGCACCTGAACTTTGGACAGTGAGGGCATTTCCCTTTAAAACTTGTTTCCAATCTTGACTGTAGATCGAGTCTCCAGCACACTGAAACTACAGATGTTCAAATGAACACACACCGAAGGATCACATCTCTGTTTTCTCTCTCTCCGTCCCCCTCTGACCCCGAGTCCGATTCCTCACCTACACGCACACACACTCCTACTCCTCCATGCTCGTTAAGGTTGTCATGGGAACGTTAAAAACAGGGAGTTTGGGAGGTCGGGGTGTGTGAGTGTGTGTGTCAGTATGTATCTGTATCACTCTTCAGTGTTTATGGAAAATCCTTTTCTCTCTCAGCTCCCCTCTAGTTGCACTCTCTGTTGTTTTGTCTTTCTTTTTTCCCTTTCCCTCATTCCTGCACTTGCTCTCATCACCGGATTAATCTTCTGTCTGTCAGTGATAGAGATGGGACTTTTTATTTATTATTGTAAAGCAGTGATGAACTTATCATTTCATATTTCAATCATTCAAATAATTGTATATGTGTACAGTCCTTAAAAAAGGGATTTATACAAAAAAAATTTCAGCATTTTTGTATAAATCTTTGAAAACAGTCATTTGAATGGTACGATGTGAAATGGTGGACTGGAGACAAACTTCTGCCAGTCTTGGTGATATCTATGAAATCTACCATGCAAATATTGCCATTTCATAGACTATCCAGAGCCACCAGTGAACTTACGCGTCCTCAGATGTTGATAATGGTAAAATAATGATGAATGTTCACTTTTACAAGTATAGGTATAATAAAACTGGAATCACTGATACACTATATGTCCAAACGTTTTCAGGCACCTGCTTATCCTTCTAAAGGGCTTTGCATTAGATGTTGAAAGATTAGATTGCATTCAGCAACAAGAACATTTGTGAGATCAGGTACTGATGTTGGATGATTAGTTCTGGATCACTAACACAGATCATCCCATAGGTATTAGATGGAGCTCCACCATTCCAGAGAACACTTCTCCAGAGCTTCTTATTTTGTTATGCAATTAAATGCCTTTATCCATAATGAGTACCTTTTAAATTAGCTGAATTCACTAATTAGTCGGGCAGTTTGGACACTTTTGGACATACAGTGTATGTTGAATGTCAATGCTGTCCCATCCCTAGTCGGTGGTTTGCGTGTGTACGACCTTGAACCACTGCCGTGTTTTTGCAGGTAAAGAGAGCTGTTTTGAGCGTATAGTGTCCAGGTTTGGCACTAACATTACATATGTAGTGATTGGCGATGGGCGCGATGAGGAGCACGCGGCCAGCCAGGTAACCTCACACAACCTTTGACCTTCCATCATCTCTGACATGTAACCCTGTTTATATTGCAGGCAAAGAGAGTTGCTTTGAGCGCGTAATGCAAAGGTTTGGCAGGAAGGTAGTGTATGTTGTTATTGGGGACGGTGTGGAAGAGGAGCAGGCCGCTGCCAAGGTAACGACCCCCGGGTGACCCAGAAGCAGTGTGTGACCCCTCCCCCCACAAAGTGGACTTTTTTTCTGTGTGTGCTCTAGCAGTGCTTTTACTTATCTTGTACCCAGCTCAGTCTGACTGATCGCTCATTTTCCTGAGTGTCATTTCTCTGTTTTCTGTTTTTAAATGCTGGTGATGGTAGTTGGTGCATTTATTTGCTTAAAATTTGAGCATTTTCTGTCGCGTCTCTGCGACTCAACATTCAACCTGCAGCTTTCTGAAGTTCCAGAACAGAGCTAATCAACCGTGGGCTGTATGCCTCCATTTTAATAACAGTGTATATTAGGAGTGTGAATATACACATATTCATTTTCTGAAACCCATGGGACCCATGGAGCCTTCTGAGAAGGCCTAATGAATTTGCAAAATATAAACTACATGCCTATAATTTATACCTTATTTTATTTGATTAAATCATAAGACATGTCTTTACACTCTGCAGGAACTGCAGTGCTACCCTTATTCAATACTTAGTTGGAAACCAAAAAACACTTCAATATCACAGAATCAGGCTAACCCCCTCTTTAAAAAATACATAAAGAATGTCTTTTACAAGCTTTAAATGCCTGTGTGTACTTTAGAATAGCCAGAAAATATTAATAAATAGACACCAGTGATGACTTGGCACGCTATTAGAAAGAGGTTTCAGAAATGCGCATTAAAATAGAGTTTCTTCGTTAACAGTCTTAACATTTGTGACATATACTGAAGGCCTAACTCTAATCATCACATTTTGTTACTTTTTACAGGGCAGGGTTTGTGAGACAAAACATGCTGTTGATTAAATAGTTAAATTTTTGTTATGAATAAATATTGGGGTTTCAGACATAGTGTTATGAATTTGAATGGTCTTCATTGTTCTAAAAACATTCCTACAAGAGACAGCACACTTTCACTAGACACTGAGGTCTTGTTTTGGCAATTAGACAAAAATTTAAAAAATTGACAACCCAAAATATAAAAACCACAATACTTATGATAAATGTATAAAATGTAAACATTGTCATGCCCCTAGCAGCTAAAATAATGTCACTGCGTCCTGACAGTACCACATGAGACAGATAATCTGTCCAAAAATAATAATAAATTCTCTGGCTGCACGTAGTGCTCCTAATGCCATTTGCAAGAATCCACCGCAACCTAATGAAAATCAATCAGAGCCAGGAGGAGTGTTAATTACTGTTCGTGCACACACTGTGAGCAGTCCCTCTTCCCTGTGTGTGCGCTCACTTGTTCAAGCTCAATATGTTCAGTGGGCGGCTTCAGGTGCTCTGCCAATGCAAAGGGTGGATAACCACCATCACTTTCCTTCTTCTGCCAACAAAAGCCAAGTAAATAAAAGAAAACCAAGATAAAGCAGAGTAAAAACAAAGAATTAGACCAAGCCACATAAAACAAGGATAATCATCAGAGCAGCTCTTCAGAGATGGAGGGAGCTACAGGACCTGAAAGGACTTTAAAACCAATTCTGCTTGACCAAGTTCCTTGCTAAAGTATAATCAAGTAAAAATCACAGTAAAGCATGTTATATCTAGCTGTGGGGAGTTTCAATTGTGGTTTGTTCATGTTCAAAAATCGAATATTTGTCAGAAGCAGCATTTCAGCCTGGTTGAATACCTCTATTCTGGAATACACCATGGAGAATTTCACACTGCGTGTTCATTTCTCATTTGTAGGGAAATGTACAAAATATGATATATTTTGCTAACAGTAAGCTTTTTTTTTTTAAATACTGTAAGAAACGTTTCCATGCTGGTGCCTATAAAGGGTTTATGAAAGGTTTAAGGTCACTGTTAACTTTACAAACATTAATATTTCTGTATTCAGTTCTTAGTCAATGATTCTAACATAATAAGAGCCAAATAGCTTGTGAGCCTTTTTATAAACCCTTTATTGAAAATGTATTGTGTCACTGTGGTCTTTTCTGTAGTCTTTCCTGTCTGTAACTGGGTGTTGGCTTTCTAGATATGGTGGTGTGCTTCATAAATAAGATTTAACATTTAGGAGCAGCCTAACAGTCTTTAGTAATAATTCAGTATTAGTACGTTATTGCTAAATGTTAACAGGACTGCATGGATGCAGATCAGGTGTGGAATTTAATATACATGCAGCATGCTAATGCTAGCATGGTTTGTTAAGATCTATTACTCAGCCATACACGCAGATTGACTGTCCTGTCTCTCTCTTTACAGCACAACATGCCATTTTGGCGAATATCGAGCCACTCGGACCTGCTCGCCCTTCACCAAGCACTGGAATTTGAGTACCTGTAACACTCAACGACTGTATCATAGGCCTCTTTTTGTACAACTATTTAAGAACAACAGTACACTGTAATCTTTTATGTTTTTTGTGTCTTTTTATTTCTCTGGCTTTTGGGACACCTCTGCACTGTCTTAAAATGACTCGGACTGTCTTGGAAAGGGGCAGCTGGGGATTTAACGGTCAAAACAGGCTCAACAACAGTTCACAAAGGTCTTACATCTTATGCATACGCTTCATCTCAGTGGGGTCTCCGTGTCTCTTAACACAAAGAGTAAGGAAAAACTGCTTCACATAAAAAAAAAAGCTCACATACGCCCTCCCTACTCAGAGAAACTTCATCCTACAGTGTCCTCTCCAGTTTATCTCAGCTGTAAATCAATAGATTGTACTATCCCCTAAAAATACACAACCTAGCATAGATTGATAACTCATGTAAATTATTTTACATTAACTAGTTTTAACATTAATTATGCCGTGTGTTTGCAAATGTGATTTTTTTTTTCATTTGGTCTTTTTGTAAGTTTTTGGCTAAGAAGTATGTGTATAATGATTTGTCGTGCCTTATGAACTGTGTTTTTGTGTGTTTTTTGTTTATTTTGAGAATGTATGTAGATGAAAGACAAAACAAAGATTCACATCCACTTTTTTTGTTCTCTGGAAGTAATTTTACAGACAGTATTGGTGTGTCTTAAGTATTCACTTTTTTCTTATTTAATGTACTTGTAGTGCAGACATCCGCTTCAAATACACACAAATGATGTATTTTGTTCTTATATTTATGAACAAAACGTGTTTTCAGAGGCATGAACAGATGTAATAAAATGAATTTTATGGGGGATTCAGACAAATTAATTATTGCAAAGCCATTGGCAGAGTTTCGAGACATCTACAATTAGAGATAATGAGGGAAATGAGGTTCCCTCTGTTAGATTGGCTATTTCAAAATCTTCCTTAATCTTTCAGGAGATTGGATAGGCCATCGGTCCGCAACCTTCTTTGTGCCACGGACCGGTATCATGTAAAACAATATTTTCACGGACAGGTAGACACAACTAAAAAGTGCGTAAAAATACTCACCATTCCGCTGAATTGGTGGGAGCCCTACGAGCCGGTGACCGAGACGAGCGTTTTTTTCTGCATGAAAGATCTTTTGTTTATTCTGTCTTTCTGTGCGGCCCGGTACCAAACAGTTGGGGACCTCTGGCCTAGGCCATACAAGCTACTTCCACACTTTTAGAATCCAGTTTGATTTGTTTGGATTTATTGAAACATTTATCTCCTCTTTTCTTGGCTGATTAAAGTGAAATGAAATGAAGTCGTCTAATACCTGGGTACATTGCGCCATTCATGCTTTCTTCCGTGAGGTGCAATACCCCAATACTGTTTGAAGAGCACCACCCCCATATCATGACGCTCCCAATGGAAAACAAGGTGCAATTGCCACTATAAAAATTAGCATATTTTTGTATAATTTTTAACCTTTAAATGTTTAAATGTAATACACTTTTCCCCATTAATTCATGTTAGCACTTACATATTTTATGTTACATTTTAAGTACAAAATCCAAACGCATTACATGAAGTGGATTTCTGCACTAAAAGTGTGTCCAAACACTACACTCACTGTATGTGCCAAAATATTTAATACCAACATCTCCTACTTTGTTGCACTTCGAACGATCAAGCAGATAAGCTCTTGAAAGATGAACCAGGGCCTGAATTCACAAAGCTTCCTATAGTAGTACACTGATCCAAGATCAGATTAAGTCTTATTTACTACAACCCATACAAACAGTAACAGATCGTAAACCAGCACTTACTCCGACGCTTCCATTTGAACTGATCCAGGCTCTTAAAAAAAGTTCATATGATCAGTGTCACTGTTAATAGCCTTTACCTTTGAATGTAAATTTATGTTGCTTGAACCTTGAAGTATAACAGCATAGTTACAACAGGACTTTTTTCTTCTGACAGCATAATCACCAGAGCAAATCATTTGTACAGCTCAACATGCTGTAACTGGTACTGCCTGCAGTGACTGCCATGTTCAAGTGTATTGGATTCATTTAGAGGAGAGGATACAAGCTTTGTGGCTTTCATGCTGGCAGATCAAGAGTTAAGTCCTCTGTAATATTCAAATCAGTCCAAGCGAACCAAACAACTCAACAAGTGTAAACCCACCCAGGATAAATCAGATTGAACTTTCAAAGTCTTTTCAAAACAATTTATTCAGCCCCTTATTTCTTAGATTTGAAGTATTCCTCAATGACATCCTTGGCCTGAGACTCTTTGCCGTAATCCTGTAAGAAGGCACAAAATACAAAAATTAAAGCCTTATCAGCAATCAGCACTACAACCCATGACTACCAATGATATCAATACCTCAGGGGGGATTTTCTGGATCATTAAAATGGCACTTGCAAGTCAGTTTACAGCATTTGTGGAAAACTACCAGTTAATCAGATTAGAACCGTCCCTGCATCCATATTACTTTTTTAGCCATTTTCTAGTACAGGGGTTCCCAACCCTGGTTCTGATGGTAGTGTTTTCATCGCTGATAAAATTTACCACTTGATTTACAACCCCTTACTGAGCTGAAGTGAATGTTATAGCAGAAAAATGTGCCTTCAGGACCAGGGCTGCGAAACTTTTCTAGGGTATGCTAGTCCTTAACACAAACTTTATATTGTAAAAATAAATATAAACTTGAGCCTCATCTCAGCGCACCCATTTACCATTCAGTCATAGTATTCACTACAGTAACAAGCAGAATTATTAACCAATAAGCTGCCAACTGCACAATCTTTAACATAACAGCACAATATAGCTGCTAAGTGACTTGTTGCCCTTCTAGGGACCTCAGAGACAACGTTTTGATCTTGAGGCTCGTGATCCAGGCTTTCTCTCTGGCCAGAATGAAAAATAGACAGCCACAAAGCACAGAAAGCTAGTGCCTGGACTCGTCCTGGCTAAAATCACTGAACCCAACATTTTGCACCATTAATGGGTTTCATAACACTAAGCTGGGTGATTCTAAATATATTAACATTCATCTCACCTTAACGACTACACAGCTGCAGCCAACCACCTTGCGGGGTTTACCCTCTCTGTCGATCTTGCACAGTCCAACCCACTCACCAAGCTTCTTGTTGTCGTCCACCTGTAGGGACAAAATGGGAGTAACATGAGCACAATATATTAGTGATAATTTCGAGAAACCTTTAAGTTAGCCAGGGTTCACCTCAGAGTGCACGTTTTAAAGTTACTTTGATTTTCTTTGACAATGAAGCAGCATAGGTTCCAATGTTTAAGACTACTTATGCTTGAGGTTCCTAATCACAGCATTCAACTGCATGAATGTGTGTTCATTGCTAAATTGGTTTCTGGTTGACTTTGTATTCGATTACCTGACCACATTTAAGCTGCTCTTAAATTCTACACATGCCATCACATCTAAACCTGACTACCAACCCATCTTCAGGTGGTCTTTAAAAGAATTTTGTTAATTTGTAAACAAGCTAAGCACTTCAGAAACAAACATGTGAAACGACCCAACAGTCCATACTATTTGAAGCCAACACAAAGGCAATGTCTCACCAACACTAGTCCTAGAGGCCACCGTGCCATGCACATCAGTTTGTCTCAAACTTAGTAATAAGTTGCACACCTGCTTTGCAATGAAAATAGGCAGATAAGACTGGTGACTACTGATTATCATTGTTAGAGTGGCGTTTTTGCTTCAAGGTCAGCTGGACAAGCTTTGGGGGCTTTGGGACAGTATTTACATGTATTCATTAGTATAAAGAATTTCTCAGGTGCATTAACGATTTGCACTTTTCACAGTTCAGTGCACAGTTAGGATTGTATAACAGTCCAGCTTGGAAAAAGTTTGAATTTATTATTAAAATTATAATAATAATTTTATTATTATGATAAAAGTGTAAAACCACAAATATTTCTAAAAGTGATAAATTAGGTCCAGCTGGCAATCAATCTCCATGAATTGGGCCTAAACCAGCTCTCCAAAGTTTCCACTCAATTTTTTACAAATGGCCTGAAACAATGTGAATGAAAGCTCATGCCGTAACTCAAGCAAACAGCAAACAAAATGTTTGACTGAACCTGTTAACTGAACAATCATGTTAATCCAATGCTATTCCACACACAGCAGAGAAGCAGTCCTTACGTGCGGCTCTTGAGTAAATGCACAAGGCAGTGTCTCAGCAACAATTGGGTAACAAAGGCAAATTTCCTCACTGAATTCAGTAGAGGGAGCCAAGTTGTCATCATAGACACAAGCAAACAGGAGCCTCTTAGTGCAACACTAACTGCAAGAAAGAAAACCCATCATCTGTACCTTGATGAGGTTGATCTGATGCTCAGCACAGAGGGCCTCCACCAGCTTGACGTACATTGGCTCATCACAGTTGGCAGCAAGGACACACAGATGAGCCTGGCGCCTGACAGAGAGACAACAAAGTTAAAAATCTCCCATCAGTTCACAGTACAAACACCTAATGTCCATCTTTAGTATCTCAGAATTAAAATTGGGTAACGAATGGCAGGTATCCTCAAAGACTTCAGTAGAGGGAGCCAAATCATCATCACAGATACAAAACATGCACCAAAGCTGCACAATATTTCATTGGCTATCACTTCAATATCAGCCATGCAATACAAAATCTACAGTGGCAGGTCAGTTTTGCTTAATTCAAGGGTTTGGAGCACAAGGGGTGTAAATGACATTTTCAGAATTTTACAGGAGAGCTAAAACAAACTTTTCATTGAGTAATTATTTGATTAAAACATATTTGAGCAATCTATGCTTTTATAGATATTAGGCTTCACAGAATGCATATTTTGAAGAATTTTTTTTAAATTACAAAAATACAACTTTTTAGCCAAAACGTATTTTCGCCCAAGATGTCACTTACACCCCTAGTGCTCCAAACCCTCCTTATACAGTAGTGTGCAAAAGTCTTAGGCACCTAAACAAAATGTTTAAAGCCATTTTTCTCAGGGTGTGATTGTGTCTTTCTGCTAGCAAAGATAACATTAGAATAAATGCAAACAAAGCAGCAAAGTATTAAATTACTTTAGTTTATAAAAAAGCAGTTATTTTGTGAGCTGGTGAGAACAAGTTCAGTTCCAGATTTCTCGCAGCTTCCAGTCATTTATTAGATTTGTGAAATTCCATAAGCAGCTTCTTATTTAATTTAATGAACAGATTGAATCGACCTAGGTTTCTAATGGAAACCAGAATACTGGGCATCCACAAGAAGCACATTGATATACAGTACATAAAAATCACTGTTTACTGAATATATTAAGGTGGAAAACATTCCATGCTCATCTAAACAGGTCTGAATTTGTGCAGTTTAAAGACTTCTGCACAGTACATAAGACAACATGTTATCAAAACAATGCACACTAAACTTTAACCATATTACATTACTAACTTGCCAGTATATGTATATACAGCAGAGCATGTTGCAAACATAACTCATTTTGACCACAAAGTGCAGCTTTAACATGCAAATTCATACAGCACAAGTGAGAATTAAACCACATCTTACTTGTCCAGAGCCTTGGCGGCCTCACGGATGCCACGGGCAAGCCCATCATGGATAAGTGCGGTCTTCAGCACTTCAGGCAGGGCGGTGTTTACATCCATCACTCCTCCGGCAGCAATGCTACAAACACAACTAAATTTCAGCAAGACAAACTCTGACTTTAATCTCATCCATACCAGACAACCATCGGCTTATCAGACTGCGTTTATCACTCATGGATGGAGTGAAGGGGATTCCGACTAAAGATTAGGTGTCATCACAACAGCCGATGTTTGGGTCACAATGATTAGGCATTAGAAAGACATTTCAGTCCAGGCTTAGGCTTAATACGCAACTGACAGATACAATAAAAGCATTCAAATGTACACCAACTCAGTCCTGTCCCAATATGAGCCCATATGGAAAGTCTTAGACTTGTCTCAGGCCAGATACATCCTTAATACAACTACATGAAACTATTCTACACAACTATCTGAATACAAACAGCAGGTTAATCACATTTTTAAATATTTGCAATCAGAAAATATCAAGTCCTTCATGGAGAACCCCATTTCATCCATCCCATAAATATGACTACTGCTGCGCATGTAAGACCTACAGCTGATATTCAGTCATCTAAGTTTTTCAAGTGTAACCGAGATTTTAGTGCAGAGGCACTTACTGACTTAAACAGCAGTAATACAACCTGCACATTACAGATGCAAGTCAGGGATAAAGGTTTAGAGTTTTCAGCAGTCATTTCTACAATCTGGCCTCATATGAATGAAAAGCATTAAACAATGTATTGGATTGTATTTAAGTGCTGCATTTAATTATAAAGCTCATTTGAAAGCTAACCCAAGACAAAACTCACGCTCTTAAAAGGTTATTTTAAAGCCAATTCTAAATATTTAAGACTGCAAGTTTAAACTGAGATGACAAAATGTATTTGTAGAAGCTAAACACGCAGAGACAACAGGGAAGCTACCAAATACAAGTTGTGCTGACATTTTCAGTTCAAAATTCAGGCATTAAGACTACTACTGGACTATATTACACTTTCAATCACAATACAGTATAGTACAGAACAGACTATGCCATACTCTTAACTACAGTTCTGATCTACACTATATGGTCTGGGATAACAGAACTATGAGAAGTGTGCCTTCAGCATTTAATTCCACTGTATGGACAAAAGTATTGGGACGCCTGTCCATTACACCAAGAGACGCACTGATTTCAAATACAGACTTTAATATGGAGTTGCGCCCCCCTTGCTTTGCGCACTGGAGCACAGTCATGCTGGAATAGAAAAGGTTCTTCCCCAAAAGTTGGAAGCTCGCCGTTATCCAAAATCCCTTGGTCTGCTGAACCATTAAGATTGAGCTTCACTGGAAGTAAGGGCCCACATGAATACCGTGATTAAGAGGTGCCCGGATACTTTTGTCCACCTATGACTTGAAGAGCGTTTCGAATAGAACGTGTGAAAGACATGAATGAATGAGAAGAGTGACCAGTTCTGCGAGAGCGTCTCGGTCACGCTTACCCTTCCTCGGCCATTGTAGATTAGCGATGGACGCTGGGCTTAAAACTCTGAAATTGGAGTGGAGAAATAAAGACATGTTAGTATTTAGGCGCTGTGCTGACGTTGGGGCTGTTTTATTGCAGGATGGTGTAGATAGAGGGGAGATTTTAGGAGCGATCTCAGAAACTCACCCTACACTCCCTCTGACTGTGGGTAAAGAGGCCGTCACTCTCTCTGCGACTTTGCTTTATGGACCAGAGGGCCTTGTAGTTGCCTGGAGAAATGCCTGTCAAACACGTGTCCACTTTTCCCTCACTAAACTCTTTAAGACTCGTTTTACACACTCGAGCCCATTTATTCCTCACCGGGTATATTTCTGTCAATTTTCCCTCAGTGGATTTATAAAAATCAGTGATGTGTTAAGGTTTAAGCGTTAAAAGTTAAGTGTTTTCTCCACGAGGGGGCGCTCTCACGGAAGTGCACTCTGAAGCCCACCTGGAGTCACAATTCATAACAAATGCCTTTATTTTAAAAATACAGTGACGCATTTTGAAAAAATAAGACACATTATGATATCAGAATAGTCCCGAGCACGCCAGGACACTCCATACTCAGGATTTTCACAAGACATTTGTCCTGGTGCAAACAAAAGAAATTCTAAATAAAAAATCTTTCTGCTTAAATCAACACGAGACTTTAGAACATGTGCACCTTAAATGCTACTTTGTTTTTCAGACATAATATTATATTTTATTATATTATATTTCATATTACAGTACATCATAGAAATGACTCCATGGTAGTGCTTTTATTTTGTAACACAGAATGTGTGAAAGTTTACATTAGTTTACATTATTTGTGGAATATCTTCTCTTCTTTTATTGGATTTTAAAATGAAATATCACAATATGACAGCCACATTTTGACGAACACAGTACAACAACAAAAAATCAGTTCACAAAAATGTCAGTAATTTTATATTTCATACATAGTTCAAGTTCAAGTTCAAAGTTCAAAGCGTTTATTGTCATATGTACGGAGAAAACAAAAGTGACATTTTCTCTGTG
>JBBJLS010000134.1:28636151-28656330 GCA_037577275.1 Bryconaethiops microstoma | reverse complement strand
TTATTTATATTTATACACACACACACACACACTACTGTGCCAAAGTCTTAGGCACCAGATAAATTTTTTTACTACTGGGCAGTAGTGTTAAGTTTACACTAACATTACAATAAATACAAATAACATTAATACAGTAAATAGTGGTTTTATCTATAGCAAAGCAGAACTCTCCTCATGTACTTGTAGCTGCAATCTAATACCTGGCTTGGCTCTCTTTATTTCTTTACATTAAATTCTAATGTTCACTTATATTTTTGCTGACAGAAAGTCACCCACTGCTGATATAAACAATTTGCATTGGTGACTTTTGCACGGTACTGTATATATATACATTTTAAAGGTCTCAATATTTACACAGTTTGCTTTCTGTTTCTCAGCCCACTCGGAGGTCAGAGCGCCTGTCCTCGGTAAGCCTCTCCAGTTTTGAGCCACTTGTAATTTTAATGGACACATTTGAAACATGAAACATTCTCTAATAGTTTTATAGCTGTGAGACAAGTATTAACACTCATCCTTGCTCGTTTAGTGTTTTTATAATATAGAAGTGAAATTATTTATCAGGGTTTTTTTTTTAATGTAATGGAATGCAATAAAGACTGCCCGAACTGTTCAAAATGTAAAAAATCTTAAGTATGCTGGTAACATGCTTGATCTGCACTTAATATTTGATGTCCAGGTAAATAGATCATGGTGTAAAGACAAGAAGTGCACAGCCAAGTTTGATTCTACACATCCTGGTTTAGTTTTATCATCCATGGCTGGATTAGGGGCAGCTCCTTATTTGCCTAAATATCTTTTTTCCCTAGTGATTTGAACTATATTCTGTTACACTTTTAATAGTGTAAATGTCATTCATAAAAGGCTACATTTTGGTGTATTTGTATTTTATAGGGTGTGTATTTTTATGCACTCTGTTTGGAACAGTTCTTGATATATATGACATTGGAGTGTAATAAATGTTTTCTCAAGGGAAAAGTAATACATACTGTATTATGCACTGTATGATAAGTCATTAAGGTCAAGTATAGCACTAGATGTTTTGTTTGACTTGCATGTTTTATTCCTTTTTCAATAACCAAATACAATATTACAGACAAATACAATTCCAAAAATCTGACAATTATATTCCCGCCACCTCCCATGTACTACACACAGAGACAGAGAGATACTAATAAAGTAAACCACACTAGATGTTTCATAGTGTAGGAGTGGACAGTTGAGTTTGAAAAAACTGACACTACAGAACAAGAAAGTACAGTGTCGGTAAATGTTCAGGATTGTTGACCATCCTGGTGATGTTGCATGAAACTGTTTCTTCATTGTCTTGCTTTCTTCCTTGATCACCAGAAGCCAGCTCCTCCTAAACCGGAGCCCAAACCCAAGAAAGCTGCGGCTAAGGTAACAGGACACAGGCACATGCTCACACAGGGCAAATTTGAACACTTTTGCATGTGTTTTGCATGCAGCAGGTGTTCGTTTGAGGAAAATGTACGCTTTCTTTTTGCATATTAGGGAATTTTGGCACATGTCTATATGGCAAACTTTTAATTAGCTTACAGAGTAAGTTTTATACAATGGTTTGCAAACGTATTCAGACCCTAACTATGATATCCAGGTTAAATTATTAAATGAAGCATGTGGATTTTTTATTCATGTTATGTGGTATTCAAAACTTGATGCTTTACATGAAATTTTCCAAGGACAAAATTACGGTAAAATAAATATTAAATACATTTCAGCTTCTTTTTAAAATAATAGGTTTCAGGATTAAAACCATGAAGTCAATTGTGAGGGTACAAAAAGGGACATTTAAAGCATCATACTCTGTACTATTCTCTAGGAGACTAGTAAGAGTCCAACAACAGTGTTAGACTTGTGTTAGACTAAAAAAAATAGCATGAATGGCTGAGGGGCAAAAAGAAATTTCACCACACGAACATTTCCAGAACAGTACATAATGTTGGCCTCTGGCCTCTAGAATGGCTAGATGGAGGCCATTGCAGCCTTTTAAAAAAAACACCTGCTTGATCTAGAAAAATGTAACAAAGGTATTATGGCCAAATGGAACAAAAAGGAAAGAAAGAAATAGTAATTCTTAGTCAATTCCATCAAAAACTGGGCAGCAGCAAGTAGTGAAAAGCTCATTAAGTGGATGGAGAAAAATAGCAAATATTACTAGAAAAATATTATTACTAAGAAAAATAAAAAAAAATACATAACAGTAAAAAATATATATACTCTTTCATAATTGTTTAATAGACCAATAAGGGACAGTCTGTTCTCTGGAGTGGTTTCATGAAAAGTGAATGTTATTTTTTTGATATTTGAAACTCATTTGGAATCTATAGTAAGTAAGGGTGGACATCATTAGGATTGTACTGATACTGATATCAATACTTAGTTTGTTTATCGGTACTGATGCTTATCAATACTCTTATTGATACTACTGTTTGTCCAGAAGCTTATTGATTTTCCAGTATTGACCAGTCAGGAACCAGTGCAAATTTAGTACTGATTCTAAATTTTCTCTAGTGGCCAAGTGTTGAAAACTGCTGTCTGCAAATAACCAAGGAACCTGAAAGCTTCTGTAAATGTCTTAAGAAGAATAGGGAAAAATAACCAAGTGAGTGTAGAATTGGTAGAAACTTCCAACAAGTACTTGATCCATCATATTCCCAACCTGTGGGAATTAGAAACAGAAACGAAAAACTAAATATTTTGGCAGAAATTGCAAAAAAATAAATACTCATTAGTTAGTAGACGGTCTTAGTTACTGTCTGGTACTTCCTGGATTGGCTGTTTTTAGGAAGCACTTCAGTGACAATTTTAGTGTTGATTAATGCTGCCATCACACTAAACTCTGATTGGTGATTACAGAAGCCGTCGGATGACAAAGCTGTAAAAGGAAAGAAAGGTGGGAAAGGAAAGAAGGAGGAGAAAGAGTCGGTTCCTACTGAGAATGGAGAGACCAAGCCAGAGGGGGTAAGGGTTGCTGTTGCTTTGTATTTTCACTACACTAACGTGAGCTGTTCTGTAAAAGCATCATCTTAAAATACGTTTCAGTGTATCATATTTTGGATGTTCAATGAAAACTAAGCATCTAGAAGTTTTAAAATTTTAGCTGTAAAGACCCAAAGAAGCTTTTAGATTCTTTTTTCATTTAAAGACAATTGCAGTCACTGGAATATTCAGACAACAATATGGTCTCTTTTAAGTACAAGAGATCTGCTTGACACCAATAGCAAACTGCAAGCATAGGTGTATGTGACAGCAAAAATAATCATTTTTGAAAGTGCATTGTCAATCATTTACATCTGCATGTAGTGAAACTTTATGCTCTTGCATGAGCCTTTGAAGCAACTTATCAGTAACGGGATCAAGCTGCAGGATGACATTGATAAGTAACAGTTCAAAGCTGTTTTTGTGGGGGGTTTTTTTAGACTCAATTCGCTTATTATATTTCATTTCTGCGACTTTCTGCTTAACGAAACCTTAAACCTGACCACCAACTTTTGCACTAAATTCATGCCGCTTTGAGTGCCTCTTAGTAACATCCTTTGAGCATGATATTTTATAAATCAAGAGAAAACAGCTTTTAGTGTCTTTGATATTGAAAGAGTTGTGTAATCATAACCTCAATCTTATTTTCCTTTCCCTCGCCCTCTCTTTCTCTCTCTCACACACATACACACACACACACATACACACACACACACACACACACACACACACACACACACACAAACACACGTTCACTTACATAGATTTGCATCTCTCGCTCATCTGTTACTGTGTCACCCCTGAGAAGTCCCTCCCCCACCCTCCTGTCCGTCAGAGGACAGTGGGAGACAGTCAGAGTAAAAAAGGGTATGAGAGTGTGAAGAGTGACACTTTAGTGTGTTTATGTGTGTGTGTGTGTGTGTGTGTGTGTGTGTGTGTGTGTGTGTGTGTGTGTGTGTGTGTGAGTGAATGGGTACAGCTATAAAGTATGTCTGCATTATATGTTACATTTCACACCTGTCACACATCACACATCTTGCAAGGAATTTATAAAATGAAACTATGACACTGATGGACTGACAGTGTTTGCCAAAACCTTAGAAGTCTAAAGTTATTACCGTTGAGTTCTACAACAGTTTCTATCATAGGAGGTTTATTTCCCATTCTGTTTACATTCTCAGCATCTCTAAAGTCTTTTCATTTGTTCTGCTGTCAAGAAAAGCATTTCATATGAATATAAAGGGCAAAGGTCCTTAAAGGTCCTTAAAGGCCTTGAAAATGTGAATTTAAGAAAATAAATGCATCGCAAGACCTGGGTCATTGAATGTGCTTGAATGTATATATTTTGTTCAATAATTGAAGTTCTTTTGACATTTTTACCAACTTAACATAGTAAATAGTAGAGATGGGGAAAAATTTATTCAGTTATGTATTATGATTTTTTTGTATGTCAATCCAAAAGAATCCAATATTGAATTCAATATAGATTTTTTTATTACAAAAATATATATAATACATACACATATGTGCACTACATGTGTTTGAATTAGAAATGGAGAAACGTTGCAGTTTCTCTATAACCCTACAGCTGGCGCACTCTAAACTATTCACACCTTGGCAGACAGTACAGCATCCCCTGTAGTAGATGCCAGTTGTTTTCTAACTTAGTTTTTCTATAAAAGGAATGGTAGATGGCCTAGCAAAGATTCATGCAGTTCCACCACAGTTTAGAGGAGTTGGACTTGGGCCAGACTATATGCAAACTTTGTTGTGCAAAAGTTAAGCACTGTGGTAATATGATAAACCTAAGGACACATCTTGGTAAACATCATCCTGAGATAAACAAGGAGGTGGAAAAACGTAGCGAACAATGAAAGGTGGACATGGGTTTGAACAAGATTCCTAGCAGGAATACAGAGAGGCGCATCACCACGTCAATTGTTCATGTTACATGCAACAATCTGAGGCTGTACAGCGTTGTCAAAAAAGTCTAGAAAATGCTTGTAGAATAGAATCACAACGTTTGTAGAACTGCAACAAATCAACACATAGGTATTGTGATAATATCATATTGGGAGGTCCCTGGTAATTCCCATCCATAGTAAATAGGCCAAGTTCTGTTGGACGCATGTCTCCCACTGTCTGTGTGTCCTCGTTTCGTCACATATGTGCGTAAGTGGCTTAAGTCCGGTTATGCGGGTTAAATAGCGGCAAGTGCCTAGAAAGTTAACATTAAACTAAAAATGTTTTATCAGCAATTAACCTCAATCTTTGTCTGAAATTCATGTCTGCCACATTGGATCCTTAAATTTGAGGAAGTTTGGCCTGAGAAGTCCCTGGTCTATTTGAATGATTTTAGAACAACATATGGTTCGAAATGGTACTATGGATTTTCTTTTCAATATATATTTATGCTTAAATATTTAAACTTTTGTGTGGGCTGATACAGGTGTTTCTGCTTCTAAATTGAAACTACTGCATTTTCAAATTAGCAGTTTAAATGAAGTACTTCACTGTGGATGAGCATGTACAAGTAGGGTATAATGTTCAAACTATTCAAATACCCTACTGGGGTTGAACTGTTTGTCTAATTACAATATTTCACACATCTGTTTTTTTTCCCCAAACTTAAACTTGAAGCTTTGAATAGGCTTGAATGCTGAATGTACTCTATTAGACTGCTTGTTCACAAGTTCACAAGCTGTGCATTACTGGCTGAAATGGCCTAGGTTAAATGTAAAACAACATTGAATAATGTAGGATATAAATAAATTATAAAAAAGATTACTCTTCCAGCCCTACACCTTACTAACTCACAGAATGAAATACACAGCTAACATTTCAGGCCAGATTTGTTACAGGATAGGATTGAATTCATTCATTTTATTTCGACATCCAATCCATCATTTTCAGCTGATATCGGCCTGATACCTACATTTGGCATTGGATCTCGACGTGGTTTTGTTATCGGCGGTGTTAACTGAGACTTCTAATGGTTCATGCAAATCAGTCACCTTTGGGATCATAGTAGCTATTGCAACTGTTTAAAACTTTAAACCACTGACCTTAAAGCTCATAATTACCATAACCTTATATTTCCTGTAAACTTCTTTCGATTATAAATTTATTTAGATTACGAATCTTGTTTCTCTGGCTATAAATCCCCAGTCCGTACAAGCCGTTCATACAACTGCTTTAGAGTTGGCCTATATTCTGCAGTGATACCAGAGTATAAGTAAATAAGATCTATGCAGAGAATTAGAGATTGTTATATCTCTAATTCTCTGCATTGAAAATAGTATTAATTATACACAAAAAATCTACAAGGCTGTACATGGTGTGGCCACAAGTTTAATCTGAAACACGTAAGTGTTTTAAAGACCAGAATTGAATTTTAGCTTTGGAATGTGTTAATGTGTAAAATGCCCAAGACTTCAAGAAGGTTAGGTAAGTACATTGTAAAGTGTTGGCCTTTTTGTCTCAATGATGTGTTGTAGAGATCATGTGATACTAACCATGTGGTTTTGTTTTTATCAGGCAATTAACCTAACACAAATGCTTAGATTTGACAGCAGCAACAGAGCAATCAGCTGATCATACTTTCGTTATCTCTCTCTCTCTCTTTCTTTCTCTCTCTCTCTCTCCAGGAATCTGAGACCGCTGAGGCTGAGGCCAAGGAGTAACTCTAGTTGGTTTTCTGGGAAATCGAAAGACAATTTTTGTATTCTTTATTGAGTATTTTGTAAGATGCTAACTTTTTTTTTAGACTTGTCATTGTAGATTGACTTAGCAAACTCACACTCCACTCAGAAGACCCATCCCTCCCCAGTTCTCGTCTCTCGCCACCAAGATGGACAGATCTATCAACAGAAAGACAACTTACTTTCCTTAAATGTTTCACCAGCAGCTGCCATATCAGTTCATAACATTTAGTCAGTCGGAATCAGCACCCTACAACACCTCCGTTAACACGACAGCCCATGGTTAATAGATGTGCCTCCAGAACTCACATCCTCAGTGCCCTGGACAGGCTGTCTGGACATTCAGGTTCATGAGTTCTGTGTGTACATGAAGTCTTCAGGACTTTTTCATTAAAACCTCTTGATACCAGTGTGTGAATGAACAGGAATGATTGAGACTAAAACAAAGTCACTGAAGATCACTGAATTTTCCAAAATTGTTGTTGTTGTTGTGCTGTTTTTTTTTTTTCTTTAATCCTATTTGTGGGCGGATTAGGACTCGTGTACGTTTTTGACTTTTTAAACTTGCTAATTTGAATATGACCCTTAACAACGGCACATGACCACAGCAATAAACGAAGGGGTGCTGCGAGATTCTGAGAGTTGCGTTCTGAAATAGATTCTGATGTGGTTCTGGAGATCCGCCTGCTTGGTTTGGAATATTGTCTGTGAAAAATGTTTTCAAATAAAAACCAATAAAAGACAAAGCGGGGCTCTCTGTGTATTCTGTGCCGCCGTTGTTCGTGTTTTGGGGTCTTAACAGAGGCAGGGATTGTGAACAGACAAATGTTTATGGTGCTCTCAGTTTAGGTTGAGTCTGTATTTTTAACTCAGTGGAAAGCTCTTGAGGGTCCGAGGGGTTACCACAAAGGCCTTTCACTGGGCTTCTCTATACACAGGCACGTGATCCTGACCAGCCACTTACACACACACACATACACACTCGCTAAATACAACTGCTGATGTCAGGAAGTGAAAGGTCAGCAGTGCCACAAAGAGATTGGAACAGAAAGGGGAAATTGAATGGCTGTTTCTCATTGGACAGTCCCAAGATCACTCAAAAGGCCAGGATAATAAGTTGTACTATATCTATCCCTGAAAGATGCTAATTTGTGAATGACACAAATAACTAAATGGGTTAAAACATGTTTGCATGACATCTCATTGTAAAAGCAGGCAATCAGAATGAACCCTAAGGGCCTTAGATATGGCTAGATCTGGATTCTTTATTCTCATACATATTAGTTTTGTAGGTTTTAGAGAATAAATCATTGTAGTTAATGGATAACAGGCCATGAATGATTAAATAATCATTTTATATTTACAGGGGATCATACATTGTATGTAATACAGAACTACAAACCAATACCTGTCAAACTTCATAATTAACCCATTCCCAATCTGAATTAAGTGATCTAGATGAGCTGACCCGAAGCCTGAACTACATTGTGACTTTGCCTAAAACCTGTACAAGAATTTCTTTGGTGAAATAATGACTCAAGAAATGTCTCAGAATTCCAGAGGTAGAAGCGCCAAAAATTACTGAGTGCTGAACAACATTTGCAAAACATTTTAGTACCTCCAGCATCTATCACCACAATAAATGATTTTGTTAGTCTCCATACTTCTTTTCTTGGTGAACTGTTGGTCTTAAGAAAGAAACCTCAAAGTCAGATCTCTGGCCTTTCAAAAAACAGTACAGAGTTCATTTAATCTAGAAATGAAAGTAAAAGTGTTCTGGTCTGTGCTGGCGGTGAATCTTTTAATTGCACTGAACATTGTTAGGGTTGGGTTAGGAAGGCCAGAGAGTAAGTTAACGTCAGGTTCAGCAATCACTAAATCAGCATAATGTAAACCCAAAGACGGCCTTTAACAGGACAAGTTAAATATCCACGACTGTAGAACCCTCTCCCTCCCCCACAAGCAGCACCAAGAGCCATCATTAGGCTTGGCCTGATAACCTTTGACCCCTGTTTGGCCTCTGCACCCTGGGCACCTGAGTGATCCTGACCTCCAGTGGTTGAGCAAAGCTACTGCACATTCCTGTTGGCAGGAACGATGTCATTTCCTTCTCTCCTGGACTTTTAATAAAGGGGTGGAATGATTTTCAGATTTCATGATACAACATATTATGTTTTTACATGACTATTCGGTACATTTTCATTACAAAATAGCCAATAAAGAAAGAAAGCTTTTATTTTTTGGTACAAACGCTGAAACAATACTACATGACCACAAAAAAGTACCTTGCTTCAAAAAAATATAACTTGAAACACTATAAAAGGGTAAATGGTTTGTGGTGTTCTTGTTTGTTTTTTATGAATAAAAATGAATGAATAAATAAATAAATACCCCATTAATGTCTTTAAGTGGGTCTAGGCTTCCATGCCCTTTCCTTATCACTTAAGAATATCTTAGCCAGTTTGTAGTCTCCCTGTAATTACTAATTACAATGTAGAAAGTCTGTGAATTTGCATATCATCCCTATTTCGAAATGTCCCAATTAAAGCATTTTTAGATTGAGATTCTTTACAATAAGTCCCTGGAATGAGCACTTTGTAGACATACAGTAGTTAATGTGTACAGGCCTGTTCTGCATTCGTAGGTCGGTGGAAATGGTTTTTTGATGTGCAGGCACGAGGGTAGCATTAAAGGGAGATTCTATTTTACAGTTTTTTTTCTGCATAATTTAACAGTTGAGGTGTGCACAAAGTTGTTCAGAGTGAACTGAGGTACAACAGTTTACTGCAGAAAAGTGTATTTCTTTACAGTGGTGATGAATGGAACCGAGGCGCAACGATACCTGCAACACGATACCTACAGCCAATTTATTTACTATTCAAAACCATCAACAAATTTACAGGCAGCCACTGAGTTGTATATGTCATGTTGATGATGGTAAAACAGTAGTAAATCTTGGGGAAAAAAATCATTGGGGGCTAACAACCTGCATGTGCACCTACACCATGAACAATTTTTAAAATTAATTTAAAAATTCAAACGTCAGGCAAAACAATTTTCCAGGCACCAGGCAACATATTCATAAGCACTTCATGCAATAACTTTGATTAAACTTTCAAATGCAATGCATGCACTCTTCAGACATTTGGTTCCTATCACCACCAGTAAGTTTCTTGAGAACAGAGCCTTTCACATATGACCACTAAAAACAGCTTTGCTCACATGATAATGCTGATTTAGTTATAGGAAAATTGTAGGAAAAATGGTGGCACTCACCCTGAAACAGAAGTAAATTCTGGTCTTACTCCCCTGAAAATGGAATGCAATAATTTAACTTGATTCAAATGGGTATCAAATACACTGCCATCAAAAGTGAACTGAAGGACAGGACAATGTTGTTTCAATGTATTTTATTCATGTGGAAATGATGCACAGTAAATGGAATGCATCCCTTTTTTTCAGTGTACCGCTGGCTACTGTCTCTCTGTTCGGTTCTTTTTCTTCCATTCTGACACACAAAATAAAAATGATGATGGATCTGGCCAAAGGTTCTCTAATTTGTCTCTCAATCATCACAAGCACAAAATGTTGCTGTGACTCATGTAGAACTTTCCAAATGAGGTAACACTCGTAACTGAAAGTGATAAAAGAGCTGAGGAAGAGGAGTTTTAATCCAGTGTCTCAAAACACTGAAGTGTGAGTTTTGGGGCAAAAACCTGACATAAGGCCTTTCCTTTCAGTGACATAGGCCTGATTTTCTCAGACACAGATTATTCCTAGTCTTGACCTGAATTACAATGTCAGTACAGATTATCCACCAGAAATCTGTTTTGAGTCCACAATCCGTGTTCAACTTTTGTCTAGGAAACTGACCTATAAAGTTGAACCGGTTACTAAAACTGACTGGACAATTCCAGCAAATTATAGATATTTGGATAATAGATATGGGGGCGGGATAAATTTAGCAGTTAACTGACTCTGTCAGCACAGAAACTACAACGCTTAGTGACTTGAAATTAAAGAGCTCTGGATAGTGTCAACACTTAAGGATGCGTAAAGGCCCAAATGTACTTTTCTTGTTTTCCAATTCATGCTAAAAATAAAACAGCAATCTAGACTAAATTAAACTCTTATAGGACTAAGGAGATTAGACACAACTCAGAGGACTGACTAAAAAACCTTACATTCCTCTTCTGGCTCAGTTATTTCACACTATTGTTTGTCTGTTTACGAAAATTGCATTCCTTTTAGTGGGTGGGTCATTATGGGCCATACTGAATCACTGGGCTGTAAATATAATGTGTCTAATTACTACACTGAGGCATGGATATGGATTACACGTGGTGCAACCCAAAGACTGACTTTGTCTCCCTGTGTAGCGTTAAAAAACAGCAAATAAAATCTTCTTTCTTGTTTATCTGCGTCGTCCATCTTCTGTTGTTGCTATTAGCAGTGAGTTCCAGTAAGGGACGAGGTTTAATTCATTACACACCCCTGTTTTACTACCCTTCCCCCATTTTACTGCCTGCCTGCTCGGATTTGGGAGAGAAATGGAGGACTTCCGAACCCAAAAGGAGACCAAGGGGGTTGGGTTCCTGAAGCTTAAGCAAACCCCCGAGCCTGCTGAGGCCAGCGAAGTGTCTACAACGGACAACATTTTAAACTAAAAGCTAATGAATATTATTGTGTAGAAACTGGTGTCTTTCTCGACCTATTATTGTAGTCCAAGACAACATGGCAGCGCTGGCCACGGTCAACAGTGAGGAAGAAACACGCAGCTGCAGCTGAGAAACATGCATGTTAATATGCCTATTACTTAAAAGAACACATATTCTCGACGTAAAGATATAAACAGCACTTCTGCGACATGCCTCCCCTCGCCTTCAGCGTTAGCATCGTAGCCTCCTGTGTGTGTATGTACTAGACTGTGCTTGATATCCCTGCGCGGAGGGCTTTTTTGTAAAGGAGGGGGGCGTTGAGGCCAAACGAGAACTAAAAAACAAGCGTCCGTGTCCCCGAGTTTGCATTTTAGGCCCCCAACGACTCAAATGTGTATTAATATTGATAGTTTTTGTCCGAATGAGCGCGGAGGCACGTTGTGTTGGAGAGGGGACTATTTTCGGAGGGCGCAAGGGCTCAGAGACGTGTAGTCGGGACTTCTTTCGCTTCAGTGTGAGTGTGTGCGAGAGAGTGAGTGTGTATGTGAGTGTGTATGTGAATGTGTGTGTGTGTGTTGGGTGAATGGAGGCGCAGCTCTTCCTGGTGGTGAACAAACACTGACAACTACAGGGCAGCCGAGCTAGCACTCGTACGGCCACACACACCTTCTCCTTCAGCCCCAAACAAGGTACAAAAACATGGCCACTGACAGCAAACACGTCGTGCAGTTGAAGTCCGGTGAGTAGGTCTGCGTTCGGCGAGTTTTTCTTTTTTATTAGAAAATAAAAATCTGTTCCCATAGCGCCGTTCTTGTGAGCTATAATGTAGCCCGTGTATTCTTCCTCCCTGACAGAGCTGTACTTCCTAATAGCCCGGTTTTTAGAAGCTGGACCGTGTCGGGACGCGGCTGAGGTGGGTGATTATCAAATTTAAGATGATTAAGCAGCCCCCCGAGCTAGCCCGGGCCCATAATTCAGCCTTTTTTCTGTCTTTTTCAGACCCTCATTCGGGAGGTTGAGGAGAAGGAGGTAAAGCTGCACTAGGCTACTTGGCGTTGCATCGCTCTGCACTGTAGTTCAGCATGTTAATCTACCTCTGATTTCGGATTTAAATCTTAAAAAATCCAAATAAAATCTCCTCTATATTTTTAACACCACCCTACCTTAAACAACACTGTTTTTCCTTTAACAGCTCCTGCCCAAAAGGATAGACTGGACTGGAAAGGAGCACCCTGGGACTTACGAGAATTTGGTAAGGGCTCCCTATAAGTCAGAAAAACTTTTTTAGAGGGCAAAATAAGAAATTGAATTTCCCGCAATTTTTAAATCAGGAGGAGGAAAAAAATGCAGCGAATGCAGAAGAAAAAAAGGGGGAAATAGGCAGAAAGACTCAGAGAGAGCTGAGCTGAAGGTGTGAGTTTTTGGGGGGACCCCAGGTTTAAAGAGTTAGGGGGGCAAAAATGTAGTAGAAATAAAGAGACGTCATGAGTGTTGTGCTGTGAGGACAGTGTGTGTGTTGGGAGGAGGGATCAGTGCACCAGTCTGTATATGTGTGTGTGTGTGTGTGTGAGTGTGTGTGTGTGTATGAGAGAGAGAGCTGGGCGGGATGGATGGAGGCGCCCTGCTCCATGCAATACAGGCACACTGCCTAAAACACACATGTTTTACCTCACTTTATCACATTTAAAGAGCTTTTTGGAGCGGGATTTCACAAAAGGATGATAGAAAGGTGGATTTTTTTAATTTTTATTGATTTCGGGATGGTCCCTCGCTTCGAGACTGAAATGAGCACGTTTTTGAGGATTTAAGGAAGGACAGTTGCCCAGGCGAGAGGTAAAGAGAATTATGGTTATTGATTAGTTTATTTATTAGTGGTTTATCATAAAGGTAAACAAATAAACAAGGAGTCTTTTTTAATGGGATTTTGGTTTGGCTGTAGATCTCCACAGGTCGAGGAGTTGTCGGGAAGTGTTAATGCTGGACGTGAGGAAATTACTTTATTTTTACAAAGTTTCAGATTTTGCCCCTCTGTTGTTGCCGCCCCCTCTCCCTCCCTCCCTCCCCACCCCGTCAGAAATAGCAGTTGCGTAACTTATACAGCCAGAGGAGTGTTTTCTTTGTCGGGCTGTTACAGACACACTCGGTGTGTTTTCCACTCGTCTCTCGTGGATTTTAAAGGAGGTTTTGAGCGTGTGGACAGCAGTTAAATATTTTTGAAGCGTTTCTCGTGTACGTGGACTCGGAACGACTCGGAACGACTCGGACTGCGCGTGTGTGGAGGTGTGTGTGTGTGTGTGTGTGTGTGTGTGAGAGAGAGAGAGAGAGAGAGAGAGTGTGTGTGTGTGTGTGTGTGTGTTTTGAGACTGTTGTGGATCATTTAAGGTTTCAGATGTGACGCTCGTCTCATCAGATCGTGCAGAAAGAGCGGACGCACCACCTGAGGTCGGCGCTATTTTGTTATAGCGTTGATTATTTTTTTCTTAATTTATTTTTTAATCTATTTTTACCAACGTCCAGATGAATGGAACGAGACTGTTGCAGCACGCAAATGATTTAATATTAACAATAACTTAATTACAATAAATTAAAAAAATAATAATGACAAAAATTACGCTTGTATTATTGTAGCAGTCATAAATAATAATGGTAGTAGTAATAGTATTGACACCAATAAACACAATTTTGACAAATGCAGTAGTAATAACAACGATTGTAATTACAGTATAATAACAAGAATAATGTATTAATAGTAATAATCACTTAGTTATTAATATTTACTGGTAATTAAATTAGACTGTGTGAATAACATTGATTAAATATTTTAATCTAAAAGAACAACAAAAAATGAAATAATAATTCCAATAATTGTCATTTCATTCATTTAAGCAGTGATGATCGAGGACGTGATTAAAAAAATCACGTCCTCGCGCGTTACACGTGTGTCGTGAATTCTACGCTGTGATCAGTTATTGCAGGAAGAAAATTCCTTAATTAAACCTGAACGTCGTCATTTATCAGGGTGACAATACAGCCAGCGTTCATGCAGTGGGCTTAAGATACAAATCAGCATCAGTAGCTGTGCTGTGTGTGTGTGTGTGTGTGTGTGTGTGTCTGTGCGTGTGTGCGCGCCAGCTCGAGCACAAGGGACTGGCGTATGTGGACCAATAGGATAATGCTAAATGCAATTAAACCAACATTAATTACTGGCAAGGCGTTGGAAGCGCCTGCTGAATTAGCAGATACAGGGCAGCCTGGAGACCATAGACAGATCAGACAGATGCTGAAAGCATAAAAGACCAGGTTCACACAATTATTTACCATCCAAAGCTTAATATCATTGGACAAAAAATTGGGCCTGCTGTAAATATCAACATCCAAAATATGCTATTTGTATGAGTGCTTCATGTTGCTTTTGAATTCTCAAAATTTCAAGGTCAACACAAAGTTCTTCTTTTTGTGTAATTAGCAGAATTATATTGTGAAATTCTGTATGCATGTGTGCAGGTCTGATGCGTGGGAAATAGTTTGATGTGTGTTTGATAACAGTGCACATTTGCATGTAACCCTTTTTTGTGTACAGGTGAAGCTGTATAGACACATTGCTCCAGATCACCTGTTGCAAGTGTGTGAGCGTGTGGGTCCTCTTTTGGAGAGAGAAGTGCCAGCCAGTGTACCTGGAGTTAACTCTTTGCTGGGCGTCGGACGCCAGTCACTTCTACGCACCAACAAGAGTGAGTTTTTCTCATTTACGCACACAAACACACACTGATGAGGACAGTGTTTATTCTTTCTGGGGAGGTTTAATGCAAGACAATGTAATTTTACTGTTTACAGCGTTTTAGCCACTGGTTTTTATTCATTTTGCTATTTTTTCAGGCTGATTGTGAGCCTGCACTAAAGTTACTCACTCGCTTAGCTACTTCACTAACATATTATTTCGGTAGTAGAATAGTTTGTAGTAATTACTGAGTAATAATAAGTCTGGTCAGTACAGGGTTAAAAGAAAATATAGTTTAATAGAAGTGGTTGAGTTACATGAATGACTTGTGACATGTATTGCAAATATGAATACTTTCCTTTTCATTCTCTCTGCAAATTAGTTAGTGTGTATGTATTATTCTTCAATAGTGCTAGCAAAATGTGTGTTTTCTTGCATTAGTGAAAATCCACCATTGGGTCTGTAAATTCCTCTAAGGCTCTGTGCCCACCCTCACTCCCTCTGTTTGTTGACAGTGCTTGGTGTGTGTTGACAGGTTGTAAGCACGTGGTATGGAAGGGGTCCGCCCTCGCAGCCCTGCACTGTGGCAGGCCACCCGAGCCGCCAGTCATCTTTGGAAGCCCGCCCAACATTGGTAAGCCACTTCTGATTGGCTGTGGTGGTCGTGCGAACCGTTAAGTAGAAATCTGTTCATTCAGGTGTTGGTGACTATATGGTGGGGGTCTCAGCTTTAAAACAAGCCATGATAACATGATGCCAACAATTGTGCATGAATAATATATGTAACGTCAGCATGATTACTGTAAAAACTAATAGTAACCTAAATGACAAAATAATGTTTTATTTGAAATTTGCATTTTGGAAAAAAGCTGTGCAAAAGTTCCTATATTTTATGTTGGATTTTTCTGTAACTAAGATAAAAATGCCATAATTAAGTGTGTTGTCTGTAGAGATTGGGCTTGTTTACACTTAGTAAATCATAATATGTCATTTAGCCTTTAGACTCACAAATCATGTGTGTATTTAAAACAGATCCTATTTCCCCTTGTGTGTGTGTGTGTGTGTGTGTGTGTGTGTGTGTGTGTGTGTGTGTAGTGGAGACAGCCTACAGTCGGAGGCTGAATGGATCTTATCGTTTGGGTCAGCTAGTCCCCACAGCTGTTTACTCACACATGAAAATGCACAAGAGGATTCTGGGACATCTATCTTCTGTGTACTGTGTCGCCTTCGACCGAACCGGCCGCCGGATCTTCACGGTAAGGGCTGTGTGTGTGTGTGTGTGTGTGTGTGTCTGTGTCTGTGTGTGCAAAACTAATAGAACTAGATGAAATGAGATTGGATTATTTATGATCACACACTTTCACAGGCTGTAGTCAGCACTACACGGCCGTGTGTTCTGTCCCAGCAATGCTATTCTGAAGAGTAACGCTTCATTTGATTTGGAATTTCTAGGAGACGATGTTGCTGCTCAATATCCTGGCTCACTCTTGATCCTTCAGATAATGTGTGTGCATGTGTGGGTGTGTGTATGTGTGTCTGCGCGACAGGGTTCATGTTTTCCAGCCGCAGAGTTTCTGCTGGATCAAAGTCAGGAAAATAATGTAGCCAATGGAGTTTGTTGTAGATAAATAGCTCACTTAAGCAGCCTTTTGCTATGAGACAGAATCATCATGTTTTGTTATTGCCGTTTTCTTTTTTTAAAAAATGTTTTTACTCATGTTTGTCATCATATGGTGAAATGAGAAGCATGCGGTATGGATCAAACACATGTGTGTTAGGTGTGTTAGCTGTGGCAATTCTTTTTATAATTTTTCAGTTTTGTACAATTTTGTGATTTGGTGAGTAATGTGGTAAAATTTGATGAGCTTGCAGGTCTCAGTAGTGAATGATGAGGAGGAGAGTGTTCTGTATACTGGATCTTAATGAGGGATTAAAGGACACAGTTCTCTTTTTTATGAGCCAGTATTATTTTGCTGGTACGTTGTTTTTATTCTAAGTCATCACACATCAGAAAAGTGAAGTATTGTGAAATCCTGAAGATGTCTTCATGTATGTAGTGCCTAGCCCTGATAACTAATATATGTGACTGTAGTATAATATTGCTCATATAATATTACAATGTTTGTTGACCTTTGGTGGCACAACTTCAGTCAGAGCTGTCACAGTTACTCAATTACAGTATTTTCTTCATGGATTAAAAATCACATTCTCAGTGATTGAAACATGCCAGCACAATCTCACAAATACATATTTTTTGTAGTTATACATTTCCTGTATGTGAAGTGAAATTAAATGTTTTCTGTCATAAATATTGTGTATATTACATCACCAAAATAATTGCTGGATTTCTGGATCACTAGTTTAATTGAAAGGGCTCTAATTTAAATGCAGTTCAAAAAAATTGATTACTTTCAGCTTCAGTAATAAAAACTAGACTAATGTCAATCTGAGTAGTGCATAACCAATCATGTGTAATTTCTAAAATCAAAACATCAAAACACATAAAATGTGGAAAATCTAATTGAGTCTTGACCTTGGAACTGGACATTTGTATTGTTACAGCCTTATTTTCAAGTATTATGAGACTAATAAGGCTCCCAGTATTTATTTTATTAGTAATCGAATAATTTAACAATTATTTCCCCAATTAATCAAGTAATCACATGTACAAAACAGCACACCTTTCACCATGAAATCTGTAACTATAATGAGATCCTGCTGGTGTGGGTTTTCTGTCTGAACATGGCTTTATAATAACCTGTGGACACCATCTTTATTCCAGTTGCAAAGCAATAATTAAGAAGATTCATCAAGACCAAAAATGTTTTGCATTTTTTTCTCACATAATACATTTTAATTATGCAATCATGACGGCCCCAGATGCTAATATTTGGGTTATGTTATGAGGGCGAGGAACTAAAATATAGGCCCTCTTTGCTAAGTTTTGTTGGTCAGACTTTTTTTCTCACATCCTTTGCTCGACTTTGTGGTAAGAGTCCCTGCGCGATGTTTAAGGGACTATAGGACTTCCTTCAGGTTTAATGGTTGAGTTATTTTGTAGCTTAAAAATTACTGAAAATACCTGTGGTTGAATGCTTCTGGTTGGTTAATTCTTTCCACTGCATTCTTGCCTTTGTGCTCTGATTGTATGTACAGTGACCCCTCAAATTGTAAAAGCCTGTTTGTAGGTCCACCCTTTAGCTCCCTATTAGTGTACTTACATATTTAGTTTAATAGGATGTATTAAATGACTCATAGTGATTGCATGAGTACGGTTTAATGCATAGTGCTGTTCGCTCAAATGAGTTCTTTCTCTTTGTGTTAGTCCAGGCATGCAGGCTAATATCAGTGACTTATCTTTATCAGCAGCTATAGTTGCAAATAAAGATTATAATAGCAATAATGGGCGCTGGTAAAATATTTAATGGGTCTTGACTTTGTGATTAGTGATGTGATATGCATTAATTACCACACTGCTTTTGGATCTGCATAGAACCTCCTTGTAACCCCTACCTCAGTAGGGAAGCAGCAATGTGGGAAAGGTAGGCTGATGTGGATACCCAATATTTTTAGTGCATGTAAAGTACTATGCAGAATTTTAGGCCCCAGAGAAAGTCATTAGTATAGGGTAGTAGGCAATTATTTGCTTTGAAAACTAATGAGAAAAAATACAAATGACATTCATACATACATGTAGTGATAGTGTGGGTATGACTAGTTCCATAGTTTGGTTCTTCATTCAATTATTCCTTGATTGAATTAAATCGTGTGCAGGTGTTGTGAGTTCTATAAATCCATGTGTTGGTTTTAAGCATCACAAACTAAACCTGTAATAATCTGTCTAGCTACTATTTTTTAAGTACGTGTTTGTTTACATGCATTCCCATGTACCCGCACAACCCAACTTAAATTGATTTTGAACTGCTTGCTTAGATTTTTGCGCAGTTATCTATCTACCCATACAGGTACATACACATTTATAAAATGTATTAACTGGGACTAAATCCACCTGTATCTGCTCTATATGTTCACTTCAAAGCTTCATCTAAAGCTTCTGCTGTCCTGGAAAACAATAACTATGGCATCAAATATCGATTTGGATTATTAGTTTTTTTAAAATGATCATCTGCTCATTGCAATATGATTCCAATATAATTGTTCTGATATTGGAGTTAAGTAAACTGATTAAACCAATTTGTCACCTTTTATATGGTGGTGTGTGATAGCATGGGGTAAGGACGAGGACTTTTGCTCGCAGTGTGATCCTTAACATTCTCATGTGCTTGTTTGGCTTGTCAGAAGATTATTTTTATGCTTCCTGAGTGGTTTGTTGTGTGTGTGTGTTGGTTTCTGCTTCTGCACTCTTGGGTTCCATTTTCTTCCGCAATACTTTTTTAAATCTTCAAAAAATGGCTGAACAGAGAAGATTACTCCCTCCCATCTCTCCCTCCCTTCCATCTCTTTCTCCTTCTCTTTCTCCTTCTCTATCCCCCCCCTTCTCTGTTAGGGGGTGTGTCTCTGTGTGTGTGCATGGTTTCTTTTGTGGCTCTGGCAGGGAGCCAAGAATAGAATCGTCATCTCCCTCATATTCCAGCTCTATTAGCCAGTGTGTCATTGGCATTCCGTCTGTGCTTAACATGCGTCTTCAGGAATGCGCCTTTTGCTACACGTCCCCGGGCCCCACGCCGCCACTCTTTAACACGTTCCGTGTGCATTTGAAGCAGTGAAACGTGTGCTGTGTATCAAACTGCTTTTATGCGTTCGCAACTCAATCAGCACACTTTTTTAATTGTTCCGAGATTCGGCATTGTCACATTGGAAGGCGTTCCGGCAAAGCCGTAGCAGCATTTGCGTGTTTGAACTGGGCTTCTGCTGCTAATGCTTCATTGTTTCTCTGTAAGATGAGTCTTAAATGAAGTTGAGCGCTGCAGGTGTCGTTCTCTTTTGTCTGCTGCTTTGCTGGTTGTTGTGAGAATTTGTCCCTGCTGCATTTTCACACACTGTCAGCTCCAAAAGGTGACAGTCAAGGCGATTGATTGAGATGGTGCGGAATGTTTAGTTAGTGAAATACGTCTATGGGGGAAAAAGACGAGTGGAAATAT
>JBBJLS010000134.1:28610061-28624049 GCA_037577275.1 Bryconaethiops microstoma | reverse complement strand
TCTCTCTCTCTGGGGAAATCCAGAACGGCCGTTCTGCTGTGCTGAATTTAAATCTCTCTCTCTCTCTCTCTCTCTCTCTGTCTCTCTCTGTCTCTCTCTGTCTCTCTCCGTCGGGCCCGAGACAGCCGTTCTGGACTTTTCCAGAATGCACAGATTGCCAGTCCGCTCCTGTATACATTTTCGTTAAGGGTATTTACTGAATTTAAAATGAAATTAAAATGTTTGGGGAGCATATTTGGGAGCATATTTAGGGTTTACACTATAAAAATAGGCATTTCTAGGCATTTTTTTAACCAAAACACAACAGCGCGTTTTTTCACTATACGTGGGTGCTCTAGGAACGTAACCCCCTCAAAAAGAGGGGGATTACTGTATATATATTTTATTGATGAACATAATGTCACTTTGTATCTTCAAAAAAAGTAATTTTAGAGGAACAAGAAAAAAATCAGAGTCAATGACAGCTAACTGCATAAAAATTGTAAACGTACTTCTTTCTACTAGTAAGTAAGTACCACTCGCAACTGTGCAGGGACTGAGTGAGTTTTGGAAATTCACTGTACACTATGCAAGGACTGAGTGAGTTTTGGTTCGGTTATACTATTGCACATAAAGATGTAATGTAAAAATATGCTAATAGTAGTGTTACCTAAAAAATCACAAAAAATGGACTGAGTTTTGGAAACTTGCTCTTCAGTTTTGAAGTGGTGAACAGCTGGCTTTCAAATTATGAAAACCTTTCGTGTACTATGTAGTTATACGTCAGACCTTTTCAGTAATCCACTGTGTTTTTGTGTCAGGTCCAGTGGATCACACTCCTCTACTCCCAAACAGTGTTCATGTGAATGGCCATAGTAGCCAAGTGACTTTGGGAGTGGTGAAAAGGGGGCGGGGCAGGCCCAGACTAGAGTCTCAAGTAAGGACAGAAGAGGTGGCTGAGCCACCCAGTTTGCCCCACCCTCCCGTGAAAAAAAGAGGCAGGAAAAGCAAAAAAGAACTGGAGGCTCTACAGATAAACTCCGCCCATGAGGATGAGCTCGACCAGTCCACAGGCAATGAGGGCAGGGCTTCTTCCGCCGCACAGGACTCTAAGTTATCAAACTCAGGGGCAGGGCTTACTGAGCAACCAAGAAAGCGGGGCAGACCACGAATAGTCAGGACACCAGAGCAATCTCCACCTAGTCAAGCCCCCTCAGGACCCAAAGGTGTGAGGAGGAGTAGTCGCCGTGGTAATGAACCTACCACGCCTTCTGCCACGGGTACCGTTTCGAGGGAGCCAGAGCCACAGCTGGATGGGGTGGAGATCGGAGGGGATGGAAACTCCAAGGGGCAAATGAAAACACGCAACCAGGGCCGCAGGACAGCGTTCTACAATGAGGAGGACTCTGAGGAAGAGCAGAGACAGCTTCTGTTTGAGGATGCCTCCATCACGTTCGGCACGTCCAGCAAAGGCAGAGTTCGCAAACTCACAGAGAAGGCCAAAGCCAACCTCATTGGCTGGTAACTGTGCCAACGTGTCGGTCCTTTGGGATCATCAAACACTGAAAGAAAATGCTTTTTATTGACCTGATTTTTCCACATGAATAGAATACATTACATCTGTAATTAAGTCTGTCACAATTATTACATTATGATCATATCGCAGTTATTTCTGCAAATTATCCACCATGATTAGATTTCACAAATATATAGTACAGTGTGTTAGCTGTAAAGTAAAGAGAGCTAGAAAACATGCTAGGTAATTGGCAAGTTACATAAATTGGCATGTGGATGAAAGGACAAGTTTTTGACAGACCTCATTTCAATACAGTATCAAAAAATTGAAAAATTAAACATGGGAAATAGTGTGAATTTTCTGAGAGTCTCTAATTTGCAGTATTTCATGGACCCCACTGTCAGTGATCAGAGCTAAACATATGGGTGGATCCCATCAGAATAAAGAAAGTGGTGAAGGCAGGAGCAAACTGGCCTGAGCCACCCTGTGTAGTGTGTAGTTAGAACTCTAGAATCAAGACATTTTAACACAAAATATCAAAAGTGTAATCATATCTTCGATCTTATGATACCTCCGAATTGAAAATCAGACCCTCAAATATGTGTGTGGCTTCACTCTTAGTGCTGATGTAATGTTTTTGGTTCATGTGCAACTAGTGTATCATTTTCAATCAGGTAAATTCAAAGCATTATTTATTTTCAGTGCATATATCTGCCCCACTGCTGTCCCTTCATGCACAGGCGCAACACACACACACATACACACACACACACACACACCATTCCTGCTGCTATCTGACTGTCTGAGTTAATCTGAATCTTTTGATTCGGACTCTGACTTGATTATGACTTTGAATCTTTTGACTCTCCTCAGCGGCTCCTGAAGAGCTTCTGTCCTCAAATAGTCGCTCGGCCCTGAAAGCCACCCCCACGCTTCCTATTGAGTTAAATCACACACGCAGTTAAACATATATCAATATTTTCATTTCCACACAGCACTGTTTGAAAGCTTGTGAGTTGAGGTACTTCAGTCTGACAAACATCATAGTTTCTTTTCTTGCATCACACATGCGTCACATTTTTTTAAATTAACCACAGTAGTTGTTGCTAATGGCAACAAGTCAAACCATTCTTTAGTTTTTAACAGTGTTCTCCAAGCGTGCATGAGAGTGTGAGCGTGCATGTGTGTGTATGTGGTTTCAAAGTAGGATATTTTGATGGTTATGCAATGATGGACCTTTTCAACTGTTCCTGTTGTCTTTAAATGTCTCTCGGAGTCAAAGGAAAAAGTGTGGGCGAGTTTTGGCATGTTTTTATATGATTAGCAATACCTTGTGCCTTTTGATTGTTTAAATACAATGTTATTTCTTTGTACTCCACGCTTTGTAGTCGTGTGTGTGTGTGCGTGTATGCGTGTTTGTCGGATGTGTGATTGATTTATCTAGAACAAATAGTTTCACCAAACTAATGTAATGAGTTGTATGTCTCCCTATCACCACTGTGTGTGTGTGTGTGTGTGCTTGCACATTGTGTGTGTGTGTGTGTGTGTGTGTGTGTGTGTGTGTGTGTGTGTGTGTGTGTGTGTGTGTGTGTATGGTACAGAGGTGACCTCATGCAGTTAGCGGTCTGAAAGGCATGTCATTGAAGTGACATTCATATTAGGCATAGACACTTTGTCATGCCCCCCAACTCCCAGCTCCATGAACAGATTAACCCCCCCCACACACACCCCCACACACACACATACATTCTTACCCATTCATTCATGAGAGCTCTATTCATTGTCCCAGCACATCTGTACTGTACTTTGGGGTTCATCTAGTATTAAGCGTGGGGACTCTCCCCTATGCAATATGATAGAATGCAAGATTTCTTTTCTTTTTTTTCCTGGAAGCGCACATTCCTTTCATGCTAGCAAAAACGCTCAGTCGGAAGCACTGCGGCTGTCTTTATGTATTGAAGAGCGCCGGGGTGTTTCTTTTTGATTCATCGGCTGGTCAAGCTGATCTCGCAGAGGGGAGAGAAAGACATTCAGTCTCTGTGGTTTTGCCTGTGCCTTGGAACACTGTGTGTTTGGGTGTGTATATATTTTTGTGTGTGTGTGTGTTTGTGTGTATGTGTGTGTGTTTGTGTGTGTGTGTGTGTGAGAGAGAGAGAGAGAGAGAGAGAGAGAGAGAAAGGGACTGAGATATTGGGGGACAGATATGAAAAGAGATAGATACAGATTTTAACCTGGTACATGCTAATTGGTTGATGGATTGTGCAGTCTGGAGTCATTTAAACTTAACAGTCTCCATGAGGTCCTTGTGTTTCTTGATTTAGTTGATATTTTATGCACTTATTTTTTTTATCGGAAATGGCCTGAAAGTTTTTTCTCTTGGTCCTGGTCATTAGCAGTCGTGTTCTGGTGAGGTCCTGCCACCAAAAAAAGTGATGCATTGTTTATCTGTTTCAAATGTGAACATCATTTCCACATGAATATAATATATCAACACAGTTACTGTCAAACATAAGTAGCACTGAATTGTGTTGATATAGTTAATTAATATAGAAATATGCAACTATTTCTCAGCAACATATAATTTTTTGTTTGTTGATGACCGTAGCAGCGACTTGAGCTCATGAGCAAAACAGAAAGTAGAGTTGGACACAGTCATTTAGTGGTTTGATGTTTAGTGGTTCATTTTAGAGAAACTTACTCAGACTGACTGACTTACAAACCAGAGGTTGTGATGTGCACAATTCAGATACAGTCAGATATAAATTCCCTGATCAACATACATATGTTCTTGATTTTCTAAGTGAACATAACTATACATCCTCTACAGAGAACAAATTTTAATGAAGTTTTTTAAAAAAAATTTCCAAATGAAACATTTTTCAAAAAAGTACATTTGCACATTTTTTTTTTTTTTGGATTTCCAGTATGTTAAATTCAGCTCACAATCAGTAAGCGTGCATCACGATATGTGCAAATGTGTTTTCTGTATATCGCTTCACAAAACATGTCATTTGACCAGGGACACACAGTCTGTTGCATACAACTTTTTAGCCATAATAACAGCGAACCCACCAGAGGTCAGAAATGAAAGAGAAGAACAAATCAGTTCACTCTGAACAGAACCGATATTTTAATGTTTATTTATACCTTGGAATTGTGTGATAGGGTTTAAAAAAGGCTGTGCCAAGACCCTGGAAAGAGACCCAGGAACACTAAGCTGCCTTCCTTACCCATTAACAGTCAGCTCTCAAGACCACATGCATTAAATGATATATATTAAACATAAGTATGTGAGACATATAGTTGCTTCAAAGACATTTGAGAAGTTGTGGAGACAGAAACGAAGTAGTTAAATTTTTGTTGTGTTGTGGGCTGCATGCAGCAACAGTTAAAATAAGCCCAATCAATAACACCCCTCCATTAAAGCATGTGTTGAAATTAGCAGAGTTAAAAAAATTAAAAACCTAAAACATTAAGCATGTAAAGCAGGCTGCCAAAATGTTACTATTTTGACTATTGAACTAATTTTTTAATCACAATTGATACCTAAACATTAGCCTTGGCTTTCTAACAAAGACCCCTTTATTTTAATGACTGTTGATTCACTGACCATTGACGACGACTGCAACTTTCCAGTAAGAATTTATTCACCTATTTTCCATCCAATTTTTTTTTTTTTTTAAACAGCAGCTGTTGGTGATATTTTATGAACATTGGTGAATAAATGATGGCCACTTGTTAAAACTATACATTGGAAAGAGTTTTCTTCAGGAAACACAATATTCATGCTTTAGTGGTATATGACAGATTTATGTCATGTACCTCTTACCATCAACACGCACAGCCTGGTGGAGAGGTGCAAGACTGAGGAGAAGATGGGACGTCTTGTCCTCAGGGATGCTGCTTCTTTTAGCAGTTGCTAAGAGAGATGTCCAGAAAAGCTGCGACTTTTCTAAATGGACAGTTCTCAGACTGATCTATGTGGCAGAGAAATGTCATCTCTCTTTTGAAGGTTCTGATGGAAATAAAATTTTTTTTATAATAACTCAAATTTGGCAATTCTCATCAGTAGGTTATGCAAAAATCCTTGCAGCAAAGATACACAAGTTTCAATAAACTGAATAATATTAGAAGAAACAACAAATGCTTTGCTTGACAGCTGTTTTCTTTGCAAGAAATAAAGCATTTGGATAACGAAAAGACAGTCTGATGGATATAAAAGCTTCTGGGCAGCAAAAATCTTTTTGTGCATTTTATTGCTTAATTTTGTCCCAAAAGTGGATTATACATCGAGTTATATGTTTTTATCTTTTTATTTTTATCACCCAACCCTTTGTGAAAATGATGCAAACATGTAAATCAAGTCAGTTCAGTGCATCACTTTTTTCACTGTGCTATGGTGGAACTGGTTTAGCGCATAGCTTTAAAATTGGTTCAGTGAACCAAAGCCCCTTATGGGTGTGTGATTGTGTGTGTTTGTGTGTGTGTGACTGTGAGGATGGGCATTTGTGGCTGTATGATTTGAGTGGATAAGTGCATGCATGTTGTTTATACTCTGTGAGTGTGTGTGTGTGTGTGTGTGTGCGCGTGTGTCACATGTCATTCAGATGGTTTTATAATCACACGTTGCAAATTGAAAGCTTATTATGTCTGACATTTGACTCCTCCCCAGTCACTGTACTGCTACCTGCACAGAAAGTGCCATCCCACGGACACTGAGAGCAAAGCGGGCTGCATGTGCACTCGGCCCTCTGTCCCAGACGTCCTGAGGGACACGCGTTTAAGGGGGTTGGGTTTTCTCTCACTGGTCCTTTATGCCTGGACCGAGGGGACTTTCTATGTTAGTTTGTATACTTTTATATAAAGACATAAGAGTAAATGCAAAAAAAAATAAACATTAAGATAGAATGTATGTGTAGGCAGTACTGTTGTCATTAGTTAGTTCATACTGATATTTTATTGAAATAAAAAAAAGTTGTGTTTCCACACCTGTGTCTTATTTTGTCTGGGGTTGAAAATATTTCAAAGGGGTCTATTTCATGGAAAACATTCAACATAACTGCCTCTGCTTTTTTAATAAAAAAAAAAGTTAATGTTTCAAAATGTAAATGTACTTAACAGACTCTATACGCTGTAAAAGATAAGCTGTTCTGAACTCTTGACATCACAACCACATATACATAGATGCCTGTTCAGCCTACAGCAGTTTACATTGAAGTGGAAGGGAGTGCTGTTACTGCGGACAGCCTGTAGACTCAAAGAAAGCTGCTTATAAATAGGCCAGCTGATCAGAACAGATGTCATAATTAAAGAGAGGTTGGAAATGGTCCTGTAAAAATTAAACCACACACATTTAAGAGGGAGAAATTAAATACATTTTAAATGTATAATTGTCAGCCCTTTAAAAGAGCCATATTAAGCCAACAACAATGTCTGCTAATGCCCATCTGTTTTATTGCTGAGCTCTACATTTGTTCCTGCTTTTTAATATGATGCTGGTGCAAATTTCTTGCCTGCTCTCAGAACCTGCTTGACCACATTAGAGGCTCTTTCATGTGCTTTTTAACCCCCTGCTGCGATGAAAAGGCCTCACCTGAATGCTTTGGAAGTTTTAATGAATAATCTACCATCTTGAACTCCTGTCATGATTTGTAATGAGTTTATGACTGACGCCATCCTTACATTCATCTTCTTATCCACAGTGTTCTAATATCTGACATATTTTTTTGTCTGGCACAGTCAGACGTTTCTTTTTGATTGTCTAAAGTTTTTTTGATATGCTGCTACTGCTGGTCATTGCTTTATCTTACAGATTTTCCCTGTGGATGATCCAAGTGCCTCTTTTCCTAATGTAGTGATCCTACTAGCACCAATCAGCCACAACAATAAAACCACGGAGGGAATGCCAATTACAGTGCCACCTGTCAGAGCTGGACGACTGGGTCAGAGTGTCTCCAAAACAGCAAGTCTTGTGAGGTGTTCCCAGTACGCAGTGGTCAATACCTACCAAAAGTGATCCAAGCAAGGACAACTGGGTAAACAATGATGGGGTCATGGCACCCAAGGCTCACTGATGCAAAGACCTACTGCAGCACAAATTGCTATAAAAGTCCATGCTGGCTATGATAGAAAGGTGTCAGGACTCAAAATGCTTCACAGCATGCTGTGTATGGAGCTGTACATCCAGTCCAGAACACTGACCACTGTCCATTTCTGAAAATGCCTGCAATGAGCATGTGAGCTTCAGATCTGGACCATAAATCAGGGGCAGAAGGAGGCCTGGTCTGATGAATCACGATTTCTTTTACATCTTGTGGACGAGCAGGTAAATGTGCTTTCATGGGCCGAAACAGCTTCTGTACCATGTGCTGGACAAACTAGTCTGCTGCTAATGTCTTGATGCAGATTCAGCAGGATACCTTCAAAGATCTTGTGACGTCCATGCTTTGATGGGTTAAGGCTGTTTTTGTGGCATGATGGGGAACTACCCAGTTTTAGGTAGGTGGTTTTGATGTTGTGACTAATTGGTGTGTATCCAGTGCAGCCCAGAAGAGTTCTGCTTTTGAGTCTCGGTTTCTTTAGGTATTTTTTTGGTCTTGTGAGGACATTTCCTGTTTGAGCCTGTGTTCCATTATGTGTTTTTAATGTTGTTTTTGGAGGGGTATACTGTCAATCTTGGCTAACTCCTTATCTGGACATGTGTTCCTGACAAGCAGCTTTAGGGGAATGTCTCTACAAATAAATGTAATTAACAAAATTAAACTTTACTGCTAGTCAGTCTTATACCTGTGCCATAGGCATGACTTGCTCTGGGGATAAGGGATAAGTCCACTGCACTGTCTATATATGCTCGATTTTGTTCTCAGCACTTCATGAAAATGAAAATGTATTTTGCTTGAAAGTTTAGCCTTGCCTGGGTGAGGTTGCAAAGTGCAACATTGGTAGTCATCTTAAGGCGTAGTCAGTTTTATTTTATAATATTACACTATATTTTGTTGCCAAAATACTTCAAAAGTTCAAGTTAAAAAAGAAAAAAAGAATGTAATACATAATAAATAGTATAGAAATGTTCCCTCACTGGGTGAGGAGCTGAAGATAATGATGATGGTAGTAACTAAGGTGATCCCTAGGTGAGTGTGTGATAACAGGTTTTTAAGAAAAATGTTATTAAACACAATCAGGGCTGCCATTGGAGGGGGGTAGGGGTATGATAATTCCAGCACTGACAAGGGGCCCTCAGAAAACCCTCCGAAAAATATTAGGACCCCAGTATTATACTGTTTCATAGAGCCCACAATTTCCAGCACCGCCCCTGAGCACAATGTAGAATAAATTCTCATTTAATATTTGGATGCATGACTAGCTTCACTATATGGACAAAAGTACTGGGAGGCCTGACCATTGCCCAAATTTAATGACATTGCATTCAAATACATAGACTAATTTGGAGTTGGATGGAGGTCAAAACTCTGTGCAAGCTTGTCTAGTTTTTCCACATGGACCTTGCTTTGGGCACTGGGGCACAGTCATGCTGGAATAGAAAAGGTTCCTCCCCAAACTGTATCCAAAAAGCTGGAAGCGTTGGAAGCATGGCATTGTCCAAAATACCATGGTATGCTGAAGCTTAAGACTGTACTTCACTAGAAGTAAGTGGCCTAGCTCAAAAACTTTAAAAAAAAGGTGTGTCCCAATACTTTTGTCCATAGAGTCTATTGATGTATAAAGCATAAGACTGCTTATCATGGGAAAGACATTGAATACCATACTACTATACGACAAATGCTGAAAAAATACCATTCATTGCAAGTTGCAGATCAGTTTAATTATTTGGACCCGAATGCCTGTGTGTGTTTTGTGGACAGTGTCGACCTCTGCTGGTCTCCATTTTAAACTGCACCCCTGTAAACAACATCCGCGTGCAGTGCTGCTGTCTTGACGTGACGTGGCGGCGCGAGACACGCGCACAGCTGCGCCTCTCGTGGGCTCCTGCGATTGGTGTGTGTGAGTGAGTGTGCGTGTCGATTGGTTTGGCGCTGTTTGCGCACCGGGGGCAGGTGCAGAACCGAAACTTCTACCTAATGCAAATATAACGAGTTTTACAGAGAGAGTCTGGCGTGAAATTTGGAGAAACGTTGAGAAGTTCGGATCAGAGAGCAGAGACTCGTGCTCAGGCTCGTGCAGTGAAGAGTTTTCTGCACCTGTTGCAGCAGGTAAGACTCACCTGCACTTAAGACCTGACTGATCTCACCTGTCAGACTCACCTGTCAGTCTCCCTGTGGACAGACAGGGGCCAGTCGGAGGTCATATTATCTATGATCTGTTTACTTGAGGAACATGTATATGTGCTTTTCTGTGTTTATGGAAGTATATTTACTTCCAGAAGAACAGTCTTCAGGTCGGGGGTCTCTGTAGACCCCGTTCACTGGGGCACATGCGCCAGTAGTTACGTGCTATGTCCCAGTAAAATCCCACGTTCAGCTTTCAACAAGAAAACAATACAGTGCATTCATTTACATTGATAATATCGACAAAAGTGTGGATGTTGTTCTACTCCAAAGTGTTGCAGCGTGGTTTTAACCACAATCAGGACCAAAAGTATTTGCATACGTATGCAATTTCTGCCATAAAACATGTTGATAATGTTCATATACCTTCATACATTAGTTAATAAATCTGTACATTTTTACCGTTGCTTCGGTAGGAAAATGGCAATGGCAGTAATAATAAGCTAAGCAAGGAAAGTTAGTTTACCACAGTTTCACTGAGAACTCATGAGGAGTTTTTGATCGTCCTGTCTGGACGTCCTGTGGTCTTGTGGCGTTCTGTTACGTTCTTGTATTGCACCATCCTGGAGGCATGTTGTTTCATTTCCCTGTGTACTGTGTATACAGTTCTGAAAAAAAATAAGAGACCACTGCAATTTATTTTTAAATCAGCATCTCTGTGAGTATGACAACCAGTCCATGCCAGTGTCTGTAAAATTCCTACACAAACACCTCATTCTGCTTTATGAGGTACTGATCAGTGATCACCTGAATCAAATCTCATTTAATGAGGAAAAGTATAAAAACACTGCTGTAATCAACACTCTCCTCCTGCTGTAATCAACCAGTTGGATGGCAAAACACTACTAGAAATACATCAAAGGTAATTATTGCCATTTTGTTTAAGAGTGAAAAAGAGATTTGTTTTCTTTGAATTATTCAAGGTCTGTAAACACTGCATCATTTCTTTAGTTTTATGTATTGTCATTTCCTTTAAAATGGAAAAAACCTACTTGACCTGACTTAATCTGTTTTTGTTAGTTGTTTTATAACAGCAGCAGCTTTATTGTAGTGGGGCTTCATGGTGCTCTACTCTTCTCTAAGGCCATCATCTAAACCTGTGTGTAAATTTTCAGACTGTTTTCAGTCTGCATTAGTCCAGTTTTCAGAAGGTGAGTGTGTGTGAAGGGTGTGTGTGCTCTGTTCTTACAGCAGGTGAAGTGATGCCCCAGCTGACCGCAGCGCTGCAGGTGGCACTGTTGCTCTCTGCAGTGCCCGCTCAGTATCTGATCAGCAGGTGGACCAGCGGAACAGCAGCACAACGCAGCCTCGCCACACAGGGGTACTCACTCACTCACTCACTCACTCACTCACTCACTCACTCACAAACACACACTCCCTCACTCACTTAATCATACACACACACACACACACACACACACACACACACACACACACACTCTTTGGTATTACTTTGCCACTGTCGTATAAAGTTGGTATTATATGTATGAGGACATTCCACTGACTTCTGTAATACTGTATTATACTCAGTAATACTACATCAACATCTAAACCTGAACCATACCTTAATCTCAGATTACTCAGTCATCTCAGTTTTTTGTGAGAACTCTCAAAATACCCCAACTTTTACTGATTTTCCAGTATTCCTATCACGCATACGTGTGTATGTGCATGCGTGTGTGAATGTGTGTGTGCGCGCGCACATCATGCAGTATTTACTCTTCTTTTACTCAGAATCCTGGACACATGGAAAAGTGTGAGAAAGTCGTACCTAAACATGACCATGTGGGTGGACTGGCTGAGCTCTTGGATGCCCAGCATGTCGTAAGTCAGAGCTCAGATGGATTTTTTGTATGAATTAGAATGAACCAGAAGAACCAAACGCCTGATTCACTCAACTCATCTAATGACCACATGGAAAAATTGCCCTCGGAAAAATTAATTGCCCACCTCTGAGTTAAGAGAGGGAAAGCACACATATCTTTAGGGCACAGGGCAGTGGCCTTGTAGGACCTTGGTCTGACCCCTGCGCTATATGACAGTATGTGGCCTTCACTCACAGGCTTTTTGGAGAGCCAGAGGAGGAACTGGGGAAGGCACTGGCGGAGGCGTTTGAGCTGGAGATGCTGATGCACAATAATGACCAAGGCTACTTTGGAGGTAAGGGCTATTCCTTTAACATATGAGGGTGTAGAAATGCACAGATGCATAGGATTCAGGTGAAGGCGGAGATTCAACTGGGTTCTTCATGGAGCTCAGGAAAACCTTAGCACCGTGAAAATGCCTAAATACAGTTTTGTGTGGTAGAACAAATATGAGCCTGAGAAAGCAGTCTGCAAAGACTACCTACTACTAGTAAAAATCCCATTTAGAGCAGTTCTGCCACCTAAACAGGTGTGATTCTTTGTAATTATGTCCTAAGCAAGCAGTGTAGCAAAAACAGAATAAAGAAATATCTTGCTCTGAAGGTGACAATTGAACTGCATTAATATTTGATTAGCTGGAACAAAATAAAGCGCAATAAGTCTCATATCAAATTTATCAAATGGAGAAGAATTATGGAGGAATTTGAGATGATGCACTGAATCATTTGCAAGAAAACCACTGATTGGAATCTTAGTGAGCTCCGAGATTCACATTCCCTGGCACAGAGCATGCTTGCAGAAGACCAACAACTTTTAGAGTGAAACTCACAAATGAAAGTTTCAGGTGAAACTTGATTCCACAAAGACCTTCCGTGATACAGAAAGTTGTCTTTTCACCCAGAGCAGCAGACTGTCAGTCAGGTCTGGTGGAAGTGTTCAATCCTCCTTGTCTTTCAGGATGACACACAATAAAACAGAAACACTTAGCTTTTACGTCACCTGTTTAAACAGGAGAGATGTGGAACTAGGCATATACGTGTACAAAGCCCCAGCGATGATTTGGATATGTTAGTAGAAAAAGGGCCCTATGACCATCAGTATAATTCCCAAAAAGTGCTTGTGGCCTTCAGGGCTCATTTTTGACTGGGGTGAGGTAAAATGAGAAGTAGGACAGGGATTTTTGTAGACTTCATTCTGTGCAGTATTACAGTTTATCCTGATAAACCAGTTGGAGGAGCTTTGTCTCTGTCACTGACCTGGTGACAGTTCCTGAAGAACTGGATCAAACTCTGTATTTGACCATTTCAGCTCAGTTCACAAATAAAGAAAGGAACTGTGCGTACCGTGGCATCTGCAGTAGAAGTCAAGGAGTTGCAGCACCTTAACTCCCTCTCTTACAAATCTTAGATTAGTGATTCAGTTAAATTTGATTCAATTCAGTTCAATTTAATTCAATTTCTATTACTCCTGCAAGGAGAGGCTGAACTCCAGTATATGTATGCTTGTTTGTGTGTGTGTGTGTGTGTGTGTGTGTGAAGTCTCGGAGGAACCTCGTAGCCCCAGGCCAGAGTATGTGCTGCACCGTGTTGGAGAGGTTGTCATGGAGACACAGAATCACATGGTGGGGGTGATAGTGGGCTGGGACATTGGACTACGAGCCCCTCCAGAGTGGATCAAAAGGAAAAAAATCACAGACTCAGAGGTCTTTCTACTGCACACACATAAACACACACACAGTGAAGAAAATGGTGGGTTTCACACTGTGTATTTCCAGAATTATCTGTTCAGAACAGAAAAGTCATGAACACGATCGTATGGCACTAAAGGGTATAGCACAAAAAATGTTTTCTCATGTGGAACTTATTTTGTTTCTATACAGGACCAGTTTAAAAGGTTCTTTAAAGGACAATAAACAAAAGCTTCTTCATCATAGAAGAGAACTATGAAACCACACAAAGAAACACTTAAGCTTGCAGAGAGCAACAGCTCAAAATAATGGTCAAATATAAAGTACAATAAACTACAGGTGTCGCAGCTAGAAACTAGGTTGAATGATGCTGGACTATTCCTTGAAATAAAAATATTTATATGAGTTTGTGTGTGTCATGTAGATAAGAAGACTGGAGGACACCCCACACTACAGAATTCTGTTCAGTGGACCTAATCAGTCATCCCTGATGATTGCATATCTGTCCCAGAATGCAATAAAGCTGTTAGAGGGGTACCAGGTACACAGTCATTCTTCTCCCCCGTCTCTGTCTTTCTCAGACACACACACACACACACACACACACACACACACACACACACACACACACACACACACACACACACACAAACACA
>JBBJLS010000134.1:28517729-28534264 GCA_037577275.1 Bryconaethiops microstoma | reverse complement strand
ATATATTACCAAGCTTTCCAGTCCAGAAGCCATAGCCACCTGAAGCCATAAACACCTGCTGTGGACATCTTTGGGCTTAAGGTGACATTCTGGCCAAACTGAAAAATTTAATCACAGCTATATTTGTTGCTAACATTCCTAGTGGCCTTCAATAGTAGTGCCACGATTGTCTGCAGGGTGGGATTTTCCTCTTAAACTTCTTCAGATGTGTCTTAAAAATGGGAGGAAATATAAACATTTCTAGTTCTTTGAGGTGAATATATAAAGATGAGCTAATGCAGAAAGCACCCAGATAGCTAACATTCTTACTAACATAATACTCGTATTTATTAGCCACTGTATCAGTGGTACATTGATGGATTTCTTTATGACTGTGGGTGGGATTCCCATTGGTTCTGTCAAGGATTTGAATAATGCAGTCGTTAGCCACCAAACTAAACTTGCTAGTGCTACTCAGCTGGTGATGATGAAACTAATTACAATTGACCATAATATAAATGTAACCCAAACACATCAAACCTACTAGTACGTTTTGATATGACACACACACCTCATATACACACATGTAGGGCCCAAACAACAACTTTACACAGCAGAATAGCTCCTCCCCTGAAGGCTCGTGGGATTGGCAAATGAACTAAACACATAAGGCAAACAGTCACCACAATATTAAATGTTAGAGACTTAAATACCCTAAATAAACAAGGGGTAGACAAACATTATGAGTCTCATTAAAATGAAAGACATGGACAATGTGTTCTCTAGATCCTGTCTTCAAATATTCTCCAGTTTTGACTTTGCTTGCCATTTCTCAGTCTCTGCTTGCAGAATTGCCCTGGTTAATGCTGTCTGTGTTTTTGACCCCTGCTGCTAGGGTCGACCACAGGTCCTGGAAAAGCCTAAGTAAACAAACTTAGCAATTATGTTCAACCACTTCTGGTTTCTAAAGCCAATAAAATGAGTCGAAAATTCCATGTCTCTGATCAAGTGCACATTTCATCATTTGGAGACAGAAATAGTAGATTTGATAATAATTTGTGCAAAAAGGTTGTGTAGTGCACATTGTATATCCCTCCACAGCTGTGAAGATGGCAAAACAGTCCTGTAAAACAACAGTTTGGCAGTTGAATTTTGGCAAAATGTCTAGCATTTTTTATTATGAACTTATTCTAAGAATGTAGATGATTCTACATCTTTTTCTGTATGTTGGGGCAGCTGGTGGCCTAGTCATTAGGGAGTTCACCCTGTGATCAGAAGTTTGTGGGTTCAAATTGCTGGACTGCTAGTGTCATCACTGAGGTACCCTTGAGCAAGGTACCATTCCCACACACTGCTCCCCAGCACTTCTCATTGGTGGCAGCCCCCTGCTTCACTTGGTGAATGGGTTAAATGCAGAGAAAGAATTTCACATTGTTTGCACTATGTGCTGTGGTGTGTTCACCTGTGACTATTAGGGGCCACTTTACTTCATGTAACATGTTGGATCCATTCAAAAGACTTAATTAAGGAAATAATACTTGAGAGGGACCAGATATACCTGTATTTCACCCAACATGAAAGTGAAATGACTATACATATAAAATAATATATATATTAAAATATATATTATATATAATTAATATTCTCAAAACAAAAAGAGAAATATTGAATATACAGCTGAAAAATAAGATGTTTTTACTATAATGTCTTGTTTTCAGTAAAACATTAAAAAGCCTATCAATTTAGCTTTTTGTTAAATGTACCAGGAGTTCTCCCAACTGTAATAAAGGACATAGCTGTTTTTCCTCATGTCTTATGCTCAGTCATGAATGACAGGGTCACAGCATAGCGTAGAACACAGGCTGTACTGTAGCGACTTTGCGTTAGTCATATGTTAAAGAGGGACGTGCCAGACAGGCTGCTGAAGTTAACCCTGACCATGGTCTTTGAGACTGTTCACAGATGAATGGCAAATCGTTTGCATTATGTCATGCACCGGGAGACACATGAAGGAATATATCAGTATATGCGTGGTTGTATTTGATGTGGTCTGAACTGTACACTCACGTAAATAAAACACTCTTATTTAAAAGTCATGATGGATGAATATGGCCCCCTTAAAATAAATATGAATTATTTATGATTTGTGTGAACTTTTATGCAGAAGCTTTCCAGTGCTGTACAACTCAGTGAATAAAGCCAGCAGATGAATGCAGAATGCAGAACCCGTTCATTACGTTCTACTAAAGATATAAGCCATGTTACAGTGATCTCATCTTGGTTAAAAGGTGTTGGAAGGCTGTCATAGCAGTGTTGTTTGTGTGCTATGGTTCACAAGCATCCTAATGGTAACGAAGGTTAATTAAAAAGTTCAGACAATGTAAAGAGCAGCTGGGATTTTTAAATGATGTAAAAAGAAGAAGGAATAAAAGGGTGATGTATAAGTACAATCGGAGTACTTTTGGGAATGAGACACTGGCTTGACTGTATTGTGAGAGAGGGTGAGACAGGTTATATGTGGACTTGGCTGTGTCTAGGCAGAGGTACCAGGTGCAGGAGGTTCATGTAGCAAATGGCACAGACTGTTTCTGGGTGAACTAATAAACAGAATACGAGTTAACAACAATGTAGCTATGTAACAGTTGAAGTATGGAACAATGTACCCACGTAACAATTTAAATATGTAAAAATGTAACTAAGTAACAGTTAACAGAAACTATGTAAAAATGTAACTATGTAGCTAAATAACAATTAAACTATGTAAATATATAAGTATGTAAAAAAAAGTTACTATGTAAGTAAGTAACAACTGAGCTATATAACAATGTAACTATGTAAAAATGTGATTATATAACTGGTAATGAAGTAACTAAGTAGCAATTTAATTAGGTATGTATGTAACAATTTAACTATGTAACAATATAACTATGTGACAGTGTAACTATGTAACAATTTAACTATGTAGCTAAGTTACAGTTAACTACATAACAATGTAAATATGGCATCCCGGTAAATATGCATCCCAAACTGCATAGTACAACAATAAATAGTATGTTAAACCATGCACTGATTAATCTAGTATGTAAGTTATAGAACTTAGTGGTTTGGGATGCAAGTTCTGTAACGATTTAAATATGTAACTATGTATTGGCATATTGTTACATGGATGAAGTTAAGGGCATAAACATACACATTTACACACATACTGCCAACTCTTCGGAGTACCTGCTATCCTGAGAGTGTTAATGTTCTCAGATGTACTGATAACGAGTCCCATGGTGATTAGCTATGCAAGACAGTGTGTATTTGTGCGTCATTACGTGCTTGTGTGTGTATGTGCATGTTTGTGTGTGGTCAGATTTTGCCGGCAGAAGGGCTGTCACCTGTCAGTCAGATTCAGCAAGCCAATCATTCCTCTGTTCTAAAATAAAGCACAAGCCCTGGCCCCACTCTCTCTCTCTCTCTCTCTCTCTCTCTCTCTCTCTCTCTCTCTCGCTCTCTCTCTCTCGCTCTCTCTCTCTCGCTCTCTCTCTCTCTCCTTGCATATGCTGTTTGTCTGTCACACTGCTCACCTTCAGCCTTTAGTTTACCAGAAGTGAATCAAAGAGCAGACTTTCTCCACACTCAGCATACTCTGTATTAACCTGATTAATTTAGTAAAGCTGATGTAAATTGCTCTAAATACTCTGTTTGGTCAATATTTGTGCTTGTGGCTATGGTTTTGTTATTGAACCAATGCAATAAATTTACTAGATTCAGTTCTGCATGAATAAAATATATGACAGTTTTGACTTTTTGGTTTGCTTCTGCAATAATTGTAATGAAGTAATTTGTTTTACATATTTGAATCAAGTACATTATATCAGGGTAACATTATATTCTGTGCATTATATTAATTTGCATAATTATGTTATGCCTGCAAGTGTACCTGACCAGTAAAGTGATCCTGAATCACTGCAGTGATTCTTGTATTTTTTACCTGTACATTTATTAAGTGAATTGATAACTTTATTAATTACTATTTATTACTAACTGTTATTTACTTTGTATTTTTTCTTTCCTTTCACTCTCCTAGAGACATGTTCTTTAAAATAACATACCCAAATCCTAAAGTGCCTAAAACAGTGGTGTCCAAGCCTTCGCCGCCCTGTCAGGATGTGTTCACGCACACACACACACACACACACACACACAAACACAGAGAGAGAGAGAGAGAGACCATGTTGACGACTCATGTAATTTCACACTGGTTTACAGTTTTCGCCCAAACAGTAACACGCTGATGACAGCTGCTTACACTTTTATTACTGCCTGAAATTTGGAGAGACGAGTGCTTGGCCTTTAACATGTCTACTCATCCATGATCAGTAGACACAAGCCTTTCTCTGACTTTGAACAAAAACACATGTAAAAACAACCGAAATCTTGTTGAATGCTTAAATTAGAGCAATTTAGCAAGCAAGAATTGTTTGTTGTTTGAATTAAAATATAACAATTTTTGTTCCATCAGAACCTATCAACAGCCTATCAAAAATCCTTTTTGCAAATAAAATGTGAGTGTCAAAAACTTTTTGGAAGACTAAAGAAGCTCTATAGAATATAAACGCTCTTGGAAGACCCTGTTAATTGGTAAGGAATCATTTTATAAAAAATGGTTCTTTAGGGAACTAAAATGTTTCTTGGCATTGTTCTGTGGCACCTTGTTTCATGAGCGAAAAAATGCAGAGTGTGATTTGATAAAGTAGTTTGGGTGTAAAACTTTGTTTTGAGGATCTACAGTATGATTTTATCTATACTATATTCTTATTACTGCACTGTATACTATTTAATTAATTACAAAGCTACCATTCTTTTTGTAAGGATACACACATAGACTTTTGGGTCGCAAATAGAAACATTGTTTGTTTTTTTTGGTGAGATATTTGAAGCATACCAAAGGAGTATATATATATATATTGTATTTAAGAAGGTTGACATTTGTTCTAAATAATCCACCAGCAGGGAAATATCTACCGGTCCTGTCATTCAAAAGTACCCCACATTGTGTTTAAATTCACATCAACTAAGTTTTATTTTAATGGAACTTAAACAAGTGACATAAGTTTACATAAGTTAAAAAATGCATAATAAAGATGGTGATCTTGGGTGAACCTTCTCACACACACACACACACACACACACACACACATACACACACACTCATTCTCATGTACTTGTAGTGAAGACACAGAGAAACATGGACTTACTTTAAAACATACATATACTGATTAATACTGAGAAATGTCTTAGTCTTGTAATATGTATGCATTTTATTTGACTCAAGGCTTTTTCAGTTCCCAGGCCAAAAAATTTCCAAAATTGAGCATTAAAAAACACAAATATGTAAATTTACCATATGTGCATGTGTGAAATCTTTTAACAATAACATTAATGTCCATATTTTCCTTTTTTATCTAGAGTTGTTTTTTTTAAAAAACAGACATATCAAAGATATACAGTATGTCTGCTAGGAAAAAAAAAACTGTTTTTGAATCACCGAAGCCTGACTATTCCACTCCAGTTGAGTGAATGTGGCACTAAAAGCTGACTCAGGATCAGTCAGGAGGCTGAAGGAGGTTGCCAAAGCCTGCATTTGTGCCTGTATGCATGTTTAGCGATGCCAGGACCTGCGTTTATAAATCAACCCAGCAGAGAAGTGCTGATCTGCGATCAAATTTCCACCTGTCTATGGTGGTCAAAGACACCCTGTCAGAGAGCCAAACCAATTCAGGAAATAAAAACTAAATACATTCCATTGTTTCATTTCTCCTCACTGTTACTTTACTTTTCCAAATTCAGCTCAAGATCCATAAACTATTATCATAAAAGAATGCTAGCTTGCTAGCTGAATATCATTCAGGTCATAAACACTGGAACCAGCTAAGTCTGCGCTTCCGGCTCTAAACCATTGCAGTCTGCTGCTGATTTCCTGTTTGCAAGCTATTCTAATGTCGAAACGTACCAATTGCACCCTGAGCCAAAGCCTGAATCGGTTCCAGTGAAACTACACATTTTATTTAGCTCCCGGGTAAAGGCTCTCTAGCTTCTGTTGTGCTGTGACATTGGCTGCTTCCCTTTCTGGACTCCTGTTAGCTGCTCGGTTTGTAAGAAGCTAATCCTTATTCTAGGTCAGGACTACAGGAGCCTCTCCCAGAACCATAAAACCATAAATATCCACTGTTCACTGTGCTTTCGGCACAGAGTGGCTGAATTTTGTTATCAGGTTCTGGGAGTACAAGACTGAAAAATGTGTGAGTGTGTTTGTGTGGATGTGTATGTATGAGAGTGTTTCTGGGTGCTCCCAGCTCTTCCAAAGCCCGTCCTAAGGCAGACTTGGTGTCCATTCTCACTCTGCCTGTGTCCAGTTCTGTCCTGATTAATGGCAGAAATGTTTTTGAAATGACTTTCAGCCCCGTTTGAACAGATACACTTTTAGCTGCCGCAGGCTAACCTGGCTCTATTGGTAACATCTCACAGGCATGAGCTTCTCATCATGTGAAGAATCTGGTAGGATATTTGAACCTTTTTAATAGAGGAAAAACTCTATAAAAACAGCAACCAAGGTCTTACTGTGATCTCCGGTTAGCATTAGTGCCTGAAATAACTAACATTGCAAACTGTTCCTTCTCGGTTCTTTGGTTCCTCCACTTTTGGCTTTCTTATCTCTTGCTGTTCTCTAGAGGTGAAGATGGCAGAATATGTCATCAGTATGAAATATCCCACTGCTCCTTATTTGCCTTGAAAACATCTCAGTATTGTCTAAACAAGCTTTATGAAGAAAGTGGATCTTTTTGCTTTGTGAAGGAAGGGGACCATCTTGCTTTATGAAAGTGAGGGACCTCTACACAGTCCTGTACACCTGTTTGTGTCTGTGGCATTGTAGGAGTCAGAGGTCACATGCATAGGTCAAGCCATGTGGGCAGTAACCTGAGAGGCAGAACTTGTTAGCCCTAATGTTCGTGAGTCAAAGAGAGATTGCTGAGCTCCACTGAGCATGTGCAGACTGTCCACGGGGGACAGAACCTGCCGGTCAGTCAGAGTACCACTCGGGGAGGAGCCAAGCACTGAGCTCTGTGCGGTGGCCATCTTTTCAGGACTGGCAGCCAGCCGTGGCGAGGTGGAGAAGTTGTATCCATAGAGACCATATGGACTATGGAGGCGGAAACCGTTATACGAGCTCTGTGCGCTCTGATTGGTGGAAAAGGCATTGTGGCCAGGACTGGGCATGAAATATTGCAGCTGAGGGGCATGGCCAGGCATACCAGGGATCTGGATAGGTAGGCCAGTCTGTGTGCAGGAAAAGGCCTCGCTGTCTGCCCCGCCCACATAGGTGGGGTTTCTGCTGGAGGAGAAGGCGTCAGCGGCAGGGCTGGCCAATCGGCTGTAGGAGTCAGCAGTGAGGGGTGTGGCGAAGCGATGAAGAGGGTGCCCCGTTCGATGGCAGGCGGAGTAGTCACACACAGGTCCTGCCCCCGAGGCCAGGTGAAATGCTGGGGAGGAGCAGGATGATGTGGAGAGTAAGTGTGTGTGAGTAGAAGACCCAACTACTCCATGTGAACCAGCTACACCTGCATGACACACAATCACAATTTATATTTAGTTCACATCCCTATCCAGAGAAATGTTCACAGAATGTAAATTATCACTCATACTGCCAGCTCTTCGGCGTTTATGTATGTCTGTAATATCTATATAATATCTATATAATTATTATGCATGTCCTGTATATGTTTACATATTTAAATAATATCCGTAATGCCTGTGTAATAATAATTTAATATAGGTTTTTTTTTTTGGCTTATTTACATTGTAAGTACCAGCTGCCATTAAATGAAAATGAATAGATTCATATGAATTGTTTAAGATGTCTTTGAAAAAAAGTTAATTATGTTGTTACTAAGATAAGACAAGAAGATAAGAAGTTTTGTACGGGTATAATAAGATTCAGCAAATACCAAATAATTAAATCAGTACAGTGTCCGAACTCCTGACAGAATGGAGAATAGTGAACAGTTGTGATTTCTGAACATCCAGTCTTGGCAGCCATGTGAGCTTCGGCCACTTTCCTTATCACTCTACCTTTGGCAGAGTTCAGGTAATGAGGTCATTAAGTGTGTGTGAGTGTGTGTGAGTGTGTGTGTTGTTCTGAACGCAAAAACATCTATATGCTCAATTCTAAACTTAAAACTAACCTAGGTTATTTTTTACATTTTCAGTTAAAAAATGAAATATGGAGCTTTTTTAAAAAACAATGAGGACTATTTTATTGGTCCTATGGATTAGCCTTGTTTTTAACCCTGGTTTTGAAAACAGATACACACGTAGGTATAAACACTCATTTATACATATTAGTACACTTAAAGTTAATAAAGACTAAAAATCTCTTCAGGTCTATTCTGTACCTTGCTTGGTCATTCCTGGTATGTCCTCAAATGTTAGAGTTCTCAGTGAAGGCCTCCAGAAAGCGTAGGACTCCACCAAAGCCTCCAGTCCCATCCTGCAATAGAAAATTATTGCAATAAAACACATTATTGACACAGACACTAATTGAAGCCAAAGAATTCAACACACGTTACGGATATATTAAGATTCAGCAGATAACAAAAGCTGAGCTAAACCCTGGCTCGGAACGACTGCCAGAACGGTGACCGTCTGCCATTATTGTGCGTCCAGTCCAGTTCTGGCAGCGGTGTTAGCCTGGGCCCCTTTCCTTATCACCATGCTTTTGGCAGAGCTCAGGTAATGAGGCCATGAAGTGTGTGTGAGTGTGTCTGTAATTATTTTCACACGGCCTTAACAGTGGGATCAGACACAGAGTGCAGGAAGCCACAGTTAAAGCTTTATGAGGAGAGAGAGAGAGAGAGAGAGAGAGAGAGAGAGAGAGAGAGAGAGAGAGAGAGAGAGAGAGAGAGATGTGTGGAGGTAATGGTGGTTTTCAGTGCTCCTCGTTAGCATGGCCATCCCCCCGCCTCGCTGCCACTCGGGCGATAACTCACACAAGATGTCCCAACTTGTGTAGACCCCATTTTTTATCAGCCCTGCTACTCTGGCTACCCAGAGGGTCAGTTTGTATAGCAAACCGCTTAAGTTTTCCTGAAATGCTGAAGGCCCAGCACGAAGGGCCTCGAGAGCCGGAGCTGAGGAGGGAGAGAAAAGTGCACGGAAAGGGAGGGAGGAGGAAGAGGGGTGCATAAGTGGTCTGGTGCGATTCAGTAGGGTGTTAAAATCGCTCTCGTTTAAAACTAATGAGCAGAGTAAACCCCCCTCCCCCTCCCCCCCTTGAGACTCCATGCCAACACTGCAACCGCCTTATTACTGGGCAACCTCCATTTCCTGTTTATGCCTTTATTATTTATTTTTCCCTCCTTTTACGCGAGGGCAGAGATTATTTTTATTGTCTCATAGGTTTTTTTGTGTGTGTTTATACATATTTCTCTTTTTTTCTGCAGATGGAATAATGGGTTTTATTGTGACGCTGTTTTTATTTCTTTTTTATATTTATTTTGTCTAGGCCTCTCTGGAATGTTGGCCACACTTCCAGATTGGCTTCGAAAGGACTTTTGTCTCGCAAAAATAATTGTCAGATAATCTGTTAATATGGCCTACTGGTTCTCGAATAACTTTTTGCTGATGTCAGGGCAGATATGGAGAGAAAGGGCATAACCAGCCAAAGCAAAGTTTTTTTTGACAGAATTAAAAGGTATTTATAAAAAGAAGGAAAAGGCAAAGGAATGCAACTATAAAGAATAGCATATTGCTGTAATACAGCTCATCATTTAAAGCCATCACAACAGGCGCATGTATTCTTTATGATTTTAGGGCTAAAAGATATAAGTGCTCACCTGTTTCTGCCAGAGTCTCGGAATCCTTTTGCGAAGGGATTTCTGTCTATTTTCAGTCTTGTGATCTGGAAATCCACACACAGAAACCTCAGATTTTTCTCAGTGACCCACAGGCTGTTATGGCAAGTTCTCTGACCCTGAGCAAGTGACCCCTAGCCCGTAATGCAGTGTGTGTGGGTTAGTTTAGTAGTTGCATTTACGAATGCAGGTCAGAGTGTGTGAGTATGTGTGGGGTGTTGACGTGTGTGTGTGTGTGTGTGTGTGTGTGTGTGTGTGTGTGTGTGTGTGTGTGTGTGTGTGTACGCGACAGGAGTAAATGATACAATGTATTTAATGGAATTCTAAAATACATAGCAAACTAAAGACACAGTTTCAGCAAACTATACATTACACAAAGCTTCTTTCAGTCAAAGACTGTCCTGTAAAAGCTCTAAACCACTTATTATGGCTAACTATGCTGGAAACGCTAATAAAGACCATAAAGGCCATCCAACTACAGTGAAAGTCTCCATACATCATGAAAGCTAAAAGAGCAGGAATGAACATGGCAGATTCATCGCTGAGCATTATGTTTCTGTCTCCTGTGAGGAAAATCCATAAGCAACACTGAATAAACACTTGAAATACCTTGCTATTTATGGGTAAGTTGCTCTTTATGGGGTGTTTTATACTGCTTGTATTGCTCACAGGCCTCAGTCGTCTTTGATCTTGTCTCATTTCTATGGAACTGTTGTGAAGGGAATTGGAGTCCTCCTAAATGTTCCTTGTGCTTATAAAGCTAACAATGTTGAAATGAATCATCTCACTACGACCCTCCTTTAAATCTGATAGCTGCTGGGAATCACACACTTGCTGAAGACACTGAAAGAAGGATCGCATTAAATTGATCTGATTCAAATGTGCCATAAAACATATCACATCAACAGCCTGTTTTCTTTCATTTTACTTCTGGTAATCGCTCTATTGACAATCTATTGTATACATGTGGAGGCAGATTCAGTGCATTATGCCTACTTTTGAGCACACGGGGTGAAAAGGCATGGTGTGTGTGTGTGTGTGTGTGTGTGTGTGTGTGTGTGTGTGTTAGGGGCTACCTGTTGGTTCTGATAGGCTGTAACTGTGGTGAAGACTGTTTCAGGGAAGCAGAAGGCTTTGACTCCGTCCCCGGTGGGAACGGCTTTGACCGGTGAAAGCTCCTCACCGCACTCCTTACGGATGACGTGGACACGCGGCTGATACTTATGCATGGAGTGCAGAATAATCTGGAAAACATTATCCCGTGCATCCATGTTTAGAGTGGGGAAACGCTGGAATTACCAAGAGCACTTTTCTACTTCAATAAAACACACACACACACACACACACACACACACACACACACACACACACACACACACACACACACGCTCATATTTTCAAAGGCCCAAAACAGGCCTTCAACCAACTCACCCCAGGGGGATGCTTTCAATTGAGTTTGTTTACAACCTTCCACATTACAACATGTTTAGGCCTTTAAAATAATTCAGCAAAACAAGATGCACACCGGGTGACAATCACTAGCACATGTGTCTTTAACAGGTATATAAAGAGAGCAGGCTGCTCTATTTATAAAGCTTAGCCTTGTTAAAGATCAGAGTATTCCCAAGCAGGCCTGATTTGTCTAGGATAATAATAACACAGGTCAACAAAAAAAAATGGAATCATCAAAAACCATAACACACTTTTCTGAACCAGTTTTTCATGCTGATTTCAGATCTGTTTTCAGTTTTTTTTTCAGTCACATCAACTTTTTGAATTATGAGTAATATTAAGATTTGCAATACACTCGCATGCGGTTTTCATTAAACCTCAGGCACCAATCAAGTAACTGTTTCAATATTTTCAGTGCGAAGTCAGATAGGCGCTCATTGTGGCATAGATATAGTGATCAGTGTCAGTCAGCGACCACAGTTTCTTCAAAAACGCTTAGTATATGATTATTATATGCTAATTATACCACTATCCTGCAATATATAACTAGCTTCATGACAAAAACTGAACGTGCGGGAAAAACTAAACACAGATTTGAAATCGGCATGAAAAACACTACAAAACCCACATGAACTTATCTTTGATGATTTTGACCTGTTGACCTGTGTTAAATTGTATTATATTATATATTACACTCTCTCTTGCTTTGTAAGCGTCAAGTTATTTGTTTAGTTGAGTCTTTTGCTGTTGAGTGCAAGCACAACACCCTGATAGGTTTGAAGCATCACATAATTTCTTATCATTTGGAATTGTCAAAATCTGTCTTGGACCTTATTTTAATTAATTGAATTCTTCCTCTACTTAATTCCTCTACTCCCTAATGTACACTCTACAGTTTCTCCTAAGGCGGAAGTTGTTTGTTCATGTGTTACAATTGGTGGTTTTAGGGTACTGTATGTAATGTGCTCACCAGTGGCCTACGACAAAGTTCGGATTAATAAATGATCTCACTGACAAAAGACGAGATTATGCGATTGTGATTTTCAGCATGTTTTGCTTTTCGTTATTGATACTGGTCCAGGCAGGACTGGGACTGTAGTAGGTTGCAATATGCAAATAAGCTTCCAACCAGTTGCAATGATTTTTACTACATGTAAACATTCGTGCCGTGTGGACAAAATACGCTTACATACATTTCTGTTGGTGGTTTAATGAAGATAAACCCTCACATAATCCAAAGTTAATTATAATACAATAAAGGCAAAGCCACATGACATCATGGATTAAACAGTTCGAGGGGTGAAACAAAATGTATCACTCAGTTTGATAATTTACGCTGCTTTCAGTTTTGAGTGACTGTGAATATGCTTTACATGAATGTTAATGTTCGTTTATAATAGCACTGTAATAACATTTTTAAAAGTACAATATTTGAAATAGAACTTGTGGTGTCGTGTCCCAGTCTAATGCTTTAGCCACAATCTAATATTTTAGTCCCTAGCTAATATATTACCCACACGCTAACATGTTAGTCTCAATACAGTATCATATAATGTTGCATCCCAAATTTCTATTTGTAGCAGTGTAATTGCAATAGCAGTATTTTGTTTATATTAAAAGGACCAAACAGGCATGTTTGTATCATAACAGAGAGGCTGTGTGTTTTGGACACTGGAAGTAACGGAAAGTGACGATTACTTTGTTGCTGAGCTGCTGAACACGCTTGATGTGTGCAGGAGCATCTCTGCTTATGGAAATCGTGGCATTTTAAGGCACTCTTCCTCTCGTTTTGTGTGTGTGTGTGTGTGTGTGTGTGTGTGTGTGTGTGTGTGAGAAAGAGAGAGAAAAGGAAAGAAAGAGCAGTGGTCTGGGTCTGAGAGATAGACCCCTGCTGTCATTCCAATCGGGCTGATGGAGCGGACAAGGTGTGGCCCCCCAGCAATAGAAAGAGTGGGCCGTGTCTTAGCAATCATGCTAACGGAGCGCACACACACACGCGCACACACACTCAAGCACTTCACGTTTGAGTGGACGCCCTCTTTTCCGCTCATCTCCGCAATGTGAAGCGTTTCACAAATGTCACGACTGTATTAGTCTCTTTGAAGTTCATGTTATGATGCCACATGTCGTGCTAAATCCGTCTCTTAAAGACTCTTAAAGGAGAACGGCACCTTTCAGTGCATTTTGATTAGCACCCATTTCGCCTCATCTCTATTCATTCTTTTACTGCGGAACTCTGCTCAGCCATGGACGCGCTTGAGTGCCTTCTCGTTCAGCTCTGTGTTGAAGCTAATTAGACAAAAGGGTCCCAGCACACCCACGCTTCTCTTTTATCAGTTGTCCCATACTGCGTAGCGTTGTGGGCCTTTACCGTATCTGGTGCCTAGAGTCTAGACCACACACACAGTAAACTCACCACCATGATTTAATTGTAGTGTTTATTCAATTTACGCCTTCTCTGTGTAAGCTGATGGTGTTTCTGTACTCTACTGCATGATGGAGACAATATACGGATATTGTAAATGTTACTCTAAATTATTATTATTATTATTATTATTATACTCTATTACTATTATTATACTCTTACTATTATTACTACTATACTAGTACTACTACTACTACTACTACTACTACACTGACGTGTTCTTGAAGGAAATTTTACAGTATTTGCCCATTGGCTTTTTAAGTTTTACGTTTTTTTTTGTTTTTTTTTCACTCAAAAAACTCACATGCATAAAAAAAAAAGAGCCTTGCAGTTGCCCATATGCCACACATGTGGCTGGTAGATACTCCAGAGGTTTTAAAGTTCAGATTTAATTTGTCTAGGGGCGAGGCTGTTTGCTTTTGGGCTTAGTTTGGTATCCACAACACAGTAAAGTCCAGATTCTGAACCAGCATCACACTGGTATTTTCTTTGACACCAGCTCTACTGCAAACTACAGTGTTGGATGTCTCACAGAAGCAAAACACACCACATTTCCACTCAGTTGGGTTATTTATTTGCCTAACTAAAACATCTGGTGCCTCAGTGAGCCATAGATGTTAATCAGCTCTCTGTCTGTCCCCGCAGTGAAATGGGGAGTAGCGTTCTAGATGGTCTTTCTTGGCTGCGGTTCAGCATCGCATTCAGCCTAATATGTGCTGGTGCTCCAAAGGAGGGGAAAATTTAGGGGGTGGGGGACTTGCTGCGGCTCTTTTTTGAGGATGAAAGTAGAATGTGGGCTCAGACTGGGATCCAGCGCAGTGTGAGGGGGAAGGAAAAGTATCTGAAATATGCCTGGCCAGCACAACTGCTTTTGTTTTCTTTGCCTAATGTAAGGGGGCGGCGGGGGGGAGGGGTCGCCCACTCTAGACGTGCCGTCATCAAATAGTTTGCGGATCTGAGAACAATGGAGGCCGGGTCATCTCTAATCCCAGAAGTGCAAAGGCCCCTCCAGTCCTTCTATCTTGAGGAGCTCTTGTTTCAGCACAGACTCTAATTAGAGAAGAAACCCCAAACTTCTGTTTATCCAGTATACAGATTTTCTTTTCATTATTTGAAAACACTTTGTAAAAATATCAGGGCGGATATACCCATAGGAATGTCAGTATTTTCTAATTAAATGATTGGTCATTAAAGTAATATGTTTTTTCTACTGTAAAGACACAAGTCTGGGTTTTTTGTTATGACTGCAATGATGTACTATTTTTGCTTTAAATAATGAGCAAATTAGGGCCTAAGGAATGCTCGGATTTCACACATTTGACACATTTTCAGTTTTTATATATTTGATACTGAGGTCAAAATTGAATTTATTTGATATTTTATGTGCTAGAAAGTGGGGGTTTGAAGCTGCGACTTTGTGGTCATTGGGTTCACAGACCCGCGTTTTACCCACTAGGCTACTACCACCCTATCAGTCCATTCTGGAATTCTACACCTGTGTGTTAGATGTACTGTACAGTACACTTTTTGGGTTCAGCAGCCTGTATTTTAATTCCTGCATAGTGTATGTGCTGAGTAGGGAGCCAATTGAGACTCAGCCTTGCTGCTCATCTGTGTGACTCAAGTCCTCATCTGTTTATGGCAGATTGCTCAGGTTTAATTAAGCGTTTACATGTTTACGTAGTTTAAACATTATATCGATGAGCTCTTCAGGTACCGACTGTATCTGTAGAATGCTCAAACAAGCTTATAGTCACAATAAGGTTAAATGTCACATTGCCCAGCCCTTAACATAAACAAGAGACACTTCAAAGAGCTTAAATGAGAGATGCTTCGAAGAGGCACGGCGCATATCAGACATTCAATTAAAAAAGAGATGCATATAACCCAGCAGGTGCATTTCAGAGTTTCCCTCTCACTCTTTTGAACAGAGGGATTCTAGCTATTCTGAATCTCCGGGGGTTGTTTGTGGTGGGGGTCAGGTCAAGGGGAGTTGAAGGAGATTGTGCAGTATTTGCCCCCTCTCCTGCTAATTTCTTTTCCATGTTTCGATGAAGGCCTTTTGTGAAATGGGGCAAGTGTGTTAAATCTGTCATCAGGCCAACTCTGGCTTAGCCAGAGCCAGACAGCAGATGTGCGACTTGCTTTGGTCAGCCATTCTGGAGCTGGTGGCTAGTTGTAGTCGGGTAGTTTCACCCGGGCTGGTGACCGGAGGAGGAGCCAGGATGCTGGCACACGCACAGGCAGGATGTGTGTTGGTGTGTGTGGTGGTGGCTCTGGATAAGCAGTTTCCCGTCTCAGAGTTTTTTGCAGTCTATGTATTTATTTCTATTTAAATAGCACATATCATACATTTTTTCCCTGTGTTTTATTTTTTCCCCTGAGCTTCCCTGGTTTTGTGGTTTTATGTACCGAACACGGTCCTAACTCTTCTTCACATGGCCATTTTCACCTCTCTTAATCTCTTTGTGGTGTTTTCCATTCCTAACCATAATTACATTATATCACAAGCATTTGGCAGACGCTTTTATCCAAAGCAAATAACAATAATTCTGAACCACTAGCCGCCCTTTACATTTTTGTTCTCTTGTAAAGCTAGTATTATTAATATGAATGAATATAATTAATACATAGGTATGGTTCTGTATGTGGCCCTGTGACGTGCTGGCGACTGTCCAGCGTGTACCCCGCCTTCGCCCATTGCAGCTGGGATAGGCTCCAGTACAACCCCCCCCCCCCCCCCCCCCCCCCCCCGCCCACGAGGAGGGAAAAGAGGGGAG
>JBBJLS010000134.1:28492930-28506999 GCA_037577275.1 Bryconaethiops microstoma | reverse complement strand
CACACACACACACACACACACACACACACACACACACACACACACACACACACACACACACACACACACAGTTGTAATTTGACATGCAGGCTCTCATTGCCCTGTCCCATGCTCCTGCAGTATTCAGGCTGCCTCTGGCTGGATATGGTTCTAATATTCATATCAGTGTATGGGCCTAATAGAATTACTCTGCGACTGATCTGCTGTCCAAACACATGCGGGCATCCTGCCTGGACACCTGCAATAACACCGCAGGGTCCTACTGAAAATATCCGCACTGTCAGGCTGCCACGGGGCAGCCCCACTCCGGGACACGGCCTGTTTGATATTTTATGAATGGGGGAGAGGATGAGAATGAGAGACAGCAAGAAAGACGCCCCCACACACACATACACACACACACACACACAACCCAACACACAGTGTTTTCTCTCCCTCAAGGTTGTCATCAGATAGTCTCTCACACACTGAGCACACAGAGCGGTTAGATATGAAACACTTTTAGGAATCTAACCGATTACATCTCAACCCCAAACGGCCTGCAGGCAGTGTGTGAGTGTGTGTGTGTGTGTGCGTGTGTGTGTATGTGATGACTGCATGCTTGTCAGACTTTAATTGGCTTTGTTGAGTAATGATGTGTTAGTATTATTTTGGGAAGTGAATGGAGGTCTAATTATTAAAAGATGAGGAAAGAGGAAAGAATATCACTTTTTTTTTTCTCTCAGTTTTGCTTTTTGTACCTGGACGTGTGAGAACACAGAGGAGTACATGAAAGTGGAAAGCAGTGTGAGGGATTTCTCTCTCTCTCTCTCTCTCTCTCTCTCTCTCTCTCTCTCTCTCTCTCTCTCTCTCTCTCTCTCTCTCTCTCTCTCTTTCTCTCTCTGTGTGTCCTGCTGCTCTCTACAGGAAAGAGCCTCACTCAGAGCTTTTATCTTTAATGCAGCGGAGGTCAAGAAGGAGTGAGAAAATGAAACAAAAAGGATGAATGAAGGGAGGTATATGTGTTGCTGACATGTCAAAGTCTCCAACAATTGTCTGTTTTTATTTTATTTTATTTTACAGCCTGAATTTTTGTCAGCTGTCTTTTCAGAACATTTAATGATGAACAGACGAATAGATGAGCTACTAAATTACTTCGGATAAAATCTTGTTTTATCAACTTAGAAAGGTTTTTTTGTCTTAAAGGTAAAGGTAGTTTTTTGGAGGTATAAGGTTCAGTTCAGGTTTCAGATTTCTCGGGTTTTTTTAAACTTAGCGAATAAATGAGTGCTAAAGTTTGTTGAAAAGATTTTTGCCTGTATAGAATTGGCAACAAATGACTAACAAAACTATTACACTTGACTGTATATCTATATATATAAATCAAGGCAGCATATGATATTAGATTAGATCTCTCTCTCTCTCTCTCTCTGTGTCTCTCTCTCTCTCTCTCTCTCTCTCTCTCTCTCTCTCTCTCTCTCTTCCTGTTTTATATACCCCTTTTATTCCCTTTCCTGCTGCTCAAAGCCAACCACCATGAAACCACTGCCACATTAGAGCCTTTAACTAGCTGAGGTTGGCGCAGTGCTGGCAGGACGCAGGCTCTGCCACCTTCGGCCTGTTTCCAATCTGTGCCACTCAGCACACATCAGTGCCAGTCACAACCGCTCAGTCAGCCCCAGTCACGTAATCAAGTCCTAACTACAGCCTCACATTTAGAACCTCACAGTTCTTCAGCTTGTTCCTGAAGGGAAACACCATTTACTGTCAGTCCCATACCAGGAACTGGATATTATAACCTGCAGACCCTACTTTCCTCATTTATCATGACGTCATATTAACCACTGGGGTGGTATTATTCTCATCACTGTTCTCTTGTTGATTCTGAGTGCCAAGAACCAAGGGTGAAATGTTCAGTTTAATATGAAGGACCCTTCATATTTAACTAGTAGCATTTTGAACCTAATTTAGTCCAATTTAATAGCAATAGTTTGGCCAGAAATCAAATTCACAAATCAAAAAGAGTTTTTGGCCTGTTTGGTGTTTGAAGTTTGTTTCTGTAGTTTTACACTGAAACTACATGGCTAATGTAGAAAACAAATAATGGAAACTCATACCCAGCCAATTAGCACTGGCCAAACCACATGCCTAAATCATTACACACTTACCTCAAACCATGCTGAGTCGTTAAGTAATTTCTACTAGACTATTGTGGTTCATCACATTGTATAACACAGTTAGCTATAAAAATGGCAGCTATGGCAGTAGTAGCCATAATCAAGCCTCAATTTTGTCTGCATATTACTGTTTTCATACAGAATAGTGTGTAATACAGCATCAGAAACCACATAAACAAATCTACCTGAGATCCCGTAACACAGTTTGGGGTAAGTGAGTGATGATTTAGGTGTGCAGCTTGCATGAGGCTAAACTGGTTAACATGTGTTAGATACCAAAGACTCTTTAGTAATGGACAAATAAATCCAATTAAAGTTGGCTGGTTAAGTACTGTTAGTTGAAGAGGGAAATTAGATTTTTAGCCCAAATTGATTTGAGAGCCTTTCTTCCGCATTGTTGTCGAAGGGTGTAGTGTGTTGTCTCTTGGGCCTTGTCTCATACGTGTGAGATTGATTATGCAATGTGTAGTCACGTTGTGGGATTTTATTGTTTATTGAGCCTTGTTTGTTGGCTATTTGGAACATTATAGAATGGAGCAGCATCGTAAAGTCCAGCTGGACTGGCATGATTCGCGCAGGGTGTTGTGTGTTGGTGTTTGTATGGGTGTGTGTTGGTCATCAGCATGAAATGAGAGATTCCTGCAGGGTTGATTTTACTGTTTTCGGAGTGTATATATGGTGTGCCATTATCCCTTTGGTCTCATAATATCTGTACTCCCTTCTACCACCCCACTTTACACAAACACACACACATGCACACACACATACAAATTCCTGTAATCCCGTATGGTCAGTCCCATAAATCTCTTCTGCTCAGTGATGCCATCGCTTAATCGCCCACAATGCATCAGTTCAAACGCATTGTTCTCCACATGTGGTGGGATACAAAGGATTCTCTTCATGTGAGAAAAACCTAACGTTCCCTCTTTTAATGAGTTTGAGAGAAAAATAAAGACAACATGCCGAGCTGAAAGTGTCAGAAGCTTTTATTTTTCCTGTGTGTGTGTGTATGTGGGCGTGTGTGTGTGTGTTTGTGTGTGTGTGTGTGTGTGTGTGTGTGTGTGTGTGTTTGAGACAGAGAAAGACAGAAACATAGGGCTGAAATGTACAAAAATATGGCTAATAAGTTGGATATTATCTAAAGTCTGTGCACAGAAAACCAAAATCAAAATCATCTGACCTTGTTAGTTAGCTTGTTAGTTCATACTCCTGGTCAAATCAGGCAAAATTCATCACGTCATTTCAAAGATTCAAATCTTGCATTTATAAACGTGTATTACCCTTACATATGTATGTACTCACATATCTATCTATCTATCTGTCTATCTATCTATCTATCTATCTATCTATCTATCTATCTGTCTATCTGTCTATATGGGACACTATCCTAACATATAGATACTTAATGACATTTTGGGCAAAAAGGTGTATGTGTGTGTGTGTGTGTGTGTGTGTGTGTGTATGTGTGTGTGTGTGTGTGTGTGTGTGTGTGTGTTTCTGTGTGTCTGTGTTAGTGAGGGCGGAAGGGAGGGAGAGAGAGAGAGGAACACTTTCATCCTTGCCATGTTCTGACCATCTGAGGTGATGAGGATTTTTTATAGCCCTAGATTAGGATGTTTTCCCAAACACACAGCTGAATGAGATGGGGAATTGCTCAAATTCTGTGTGTGTGTGTGTGTCTGTGCAATTATGTGTGTGGGTGTGAGTGTATATGCTTGAGGCGATGAAGTTTGTGACTGCTGGCATGCAAGTGAACAAGAAAACAAGTGTGTCTGAATTTTTTAGTGTATGTCCTGTATATCATGTATTCATCTGTGATTATGCTTATTGTGAACTGGCTAATTAGCTTTTAAAATTTCAATGCTTGCAGTTCTCATAAACAAGTCAATTACCGTTTGCATATCTGTGCCCATGATAGACTTGCTATGGCAGAGGGCAATGAAATAGCTATTACGCATTGCAATTTTGTAATTACACAGTTATAACAGACAGACACTCTTGAATAATAAAGGTTCTTTTTTTTCTCACATTATAAATCCAACCCTGTTTGGAAGTTTTCTTCTTTTTTCCAACAGTCCAGACAAAAAACAAAAAAAAGCTTCTGTTTGCAATTTATATCAAGCTGGCCAAATACATATTTTTGTCAACAAATTGATGACGAGCTTTTGACCAAATGAATCCACCAGCATTAAACAGGGAACTGTTGGCATGTTGCTTGTCTAAACAAGTGTATCTTTTGTGTTAAAAACACAAAGCAGGCTTTTTCCACCACTGTCGCCTTTTCAGCCAAATCTCTAGCGCCTGAGCTTATGCTGTTACAAGGGGAAAATGCCGGTCAAGTCTGCACCAGCAGGCCAGGGGGGTTACTTACTTGGGACACTTTCATTCAGATGTGATATGACATTAGAAAGACGCTCGGATTTCATCAGTGCACAAAGTGCGGCAGTGTGGATGGTAGAAACGCAGCTTTGAAATATGAATGTTAGCTTTATGGATCTCACAAACGCCAAAGGTTAAAACGTTGGGCTTAAGTTTCAGACTGTATGTTTGAATGTGTCAGGATTAATCAGTGTCTTGTAGTGTCCTCAGTTGGGTTTATGTTTGTGCAGCTAGAACTCGCCGACTTACGTACCCACAAAGTTGAATCTCAATTTGGAATAGATCTTTCTGGGCCTTGAATCTTTCTAACATTGCTTATCCAAATCACATAATGGGTTAAGAGGACTTAACCTCTTCAAACTACTTTAATTGACCTTATCACTCTGTTTGATACAAATAAAGCCTGATTAACGTGCCTTCAGCAAAACTATAAATTTCCCTGCTCATACTTGGGCTGTGATTTTTTCCTCCAGACGTAATTCATTCTGTATAGAACCTGTGGACAGACACGCAGCAGGAAGGGGGATATTTTTATTTCTCTGATTATTTCATAAATCAAGCTGTTGGAAAAGCACTGCCGCACAGTAAAAACAGTGCTGTTTCCCAGTCATGTGTCCCTGCGGTGAAGAACCCGGCCTCTGAGCTGCAGTCTAAGAGAAACTGCTGCGGTTCTGTCCCCTCCACACGTTCATATCGGCCTGCGGTCAGGGCCTAACTGGCTGCAAGAAGCCTACGGTGGCCCTACAGGGACAAAATAAATCTGTGCTGAAAAGTAATGCTATATGGGTAATCAGTGAGCAAGTAGACATGGGGAAAAGCTGCCCTGGCGTGATTGTTGGAACAAATGAGCTGCTCAGCAGTTCAGCTGTGAGAATGTGTGTCTTTTTGAGGCTGTGAATGTGTGCTGGTGGACGTGGGTATGTTGCCACCTGGGGTCCCAGCTAACACCTTCCACTTTCACCATTAGTTCAGTAATGATTCAGTCTATTTTTGCTGTTTTTGTTGACGTGTCTGTGGTTGTTTACTTCCATATGTGTTGAGTTCGGTCCATCTGTTTTCTCCCTTCCGACACCACTCTGGTGGAGAGAGTGTTGAGCAGGTGGCAGATTTGTTTGCACACTGAGTCACATTTGATCTTAGCTGTTGCTTCAGTGAGAGGAAATGATCAATTTAACATCTAGTGCACAGATATACACACACAGAGACACACACATATTTTTCAGTGCCTATTGTCAGCAACCAAAAGAGAATCATGGCGCCATCATCAGACAACACATGGTATGTCAGGAGACTTAATCTGAAACACACGCAGCTCAAGACAAGGCTTCAAAGAGTGGAGTCCTGGAAGTCCCCTGTCCTGCAATTTTTAATGCCGGTCTGTAAACTAGGCTTTTAATGATAGGTGATTTTTGTGGCTTCCAAGCAATGGGAATTCATTTCCATGCAACTTCACAGTTACACCTTGTTCTTACAGCAAGTAAACATTTTGAGGGGCAGGTGCTGAAGTGAAGTTGGTGGGAGGGGTGTTAAATTTGTCTACTGGTGGGAAGCCGAGTCAATGAGTCAGTAGTCAGGTATTATGGGTGGAGCTACAGCAATAGTATCTGTAACATGTAGCCCCCACAAGTCAGGCCAGGCTGCTGGATGGTCCTCAGTGGTTGCACATGGAAGTTGTCAGAATCAGAATCAGTAAACTTAAATGACCCCGGAGGAAACTGACACACGTAGCGACATAAGTAGTGATATTGCACATAATAAGACTATTGCACATAAACTATTGCGCATAAGTAGTGACATGTAGTGACCTAAGTGATATAAGTATGTATTTCACATGATAAGATTATTGCACATAACGACAACTATATTGTTAGTGAGTAAAAATCAAAGTACTGGAAGCTGAAATGTCTAGCTTACTCTGGTTTTATACTTTCTGTGCTCTTTAGCTATAAAATATGTCCAGTATGTAGATCTACATGAATGTACCATTACTGTATGGTTTAAGACAAAGGACATTTTAGCCATACATTTTACATTTGTGGAACACATTTAAAATGTAATTAAGATGGCACTCAGCAAAAACCAACTACAACAACAAATACACAGAAAAACATAAAATTGCTCCGTTGTTGATTTTAATCATTAGTTAATTATTTGGATAGGGACTGTTTGAGAAGGAAAACATTCAAATACGCACACCAGGACCAGGGTTGGGAACGAATGCATTAGAGCCTGTCTCCAGAGTCTGCCCCACTGTTTACAACACTAGAGAATTACACAGGTCTAGAGCACCGCACTGACCAAACACATTTCTGGAACCCCTGCCAGAGCCATCAAAAGCCCACATTCAATTCCTCCTCCTCAGTAAAAAAGATTCAGTAATAAAATATTCCATATCAAAAAGCAACCCAGAACTCAGAGCCAATAAATGAAACTTCACTGTCAGAGTCTGTCGCCTCTCGTCAATCTCCCAGTAATAAGGAGCAAGTCACAAGAGTCCAGATGGAGTTGAGTTCCAGACGCAGACGGCGAAAACAGCCAAATTTTAATGGTGCAATGAAATCACACGATTGCATCATCAGCTGTCCCTAGGTTTTACTGTAGTCGTGAATCATGTCGTACTCTGAAATCTTTGATCTTTAACGTCCACTCTTCGGAGTGCAGATGTTCCTGACCGTCCAGTACGACACACTCAAAGACTCAGCAGCTCGTACCTTCACGTTCAGGGTTTAATGCTAGAGGGGGGGAGGTTGTTGCTCTCTAAAAGCCGCAGTGAGCACGAATCTGCCTCCTCTTATCTCTTAGTCTGCACAGGTTAAAGCATGGGCTGCCCAGAGACTTCCATTACCTCTTAGCTACATTAGCCTCATAGCTCCAGTGCAAACCTAAGGAAGCAAACCTGAGAATATTGAGAAATCAAATCTGCCTTGGAATATTGAGAAATTGTGTTAAAGGAATTGTTGGTGGAACTATTCCTTTGACTTTTATAAATCTAGACATTGTTCTCATTTTGCTACTATATTTATATATACACACTTTTACAAAGCAATTCTTGAATGGTTTGTGATTAAAGGCAACAACCTTATAGCTTGGTTCTTCTCGATGACAGTGACCCTGGTTATGATTCTTTAAAGAACTTTTTGTTTAAGAAAACATTTTGTTTAAAGAACGTTTTGTTGAGGGTTCTCCTATTGTTGTGAGTGAAAGAACCTATTGGTAGTACTATATAGAATCCTTTTTTTATCCAGTCCAGTTATTTAGATAAGATGCATAATGAATTACTTTCATCTTTCATTTATATTCTGTGCTAATGTAAGAGATTTTATATTCTGTGCTGTGCTATATTCTGTGGGATTTTTTAAATTTTCACAAAACAGTATTTTTATCAAATTTGTATTACAATAAAATGTAATTTTCTTCTTTAAAAAACACAAATGTTGAATGAATTACATTTTTTGCACCAATATTTAAAAAAAAAACTTTCTTAACAATTTTCAGTGAGTTACCACTAAGAAGTAATTCATTTAAACTGACACCATGCCTTCAAATATTTGATTAAAAAGACTGTAGTGTGGAAACATGTCTGTTTGAGCTCTGATACATTCAGAATTAAAATCAGAATTAGATCAGATTCATAGATGTTATGTTTTTATTAACTTCACCTTTTCCACTTTTCTTTTCCATTTGTCCCCTTTTTTTCTGAATTTTCCATGAGCTTTGGAGCCTTTTCTGATTTGTATATTGTGCCTCCTTTTTTAAAATAAAGATTGCTAAGCGAATTTGGCTTAGACAAACTATTCAAGTACAAACCTTAAATTGGTAAAGAACCTATACATTGTGCAGCATTTTTTCAAGCTTGTATAGTCTTTAGACACCACAAATGAATGACATTAGTAATATGCTGCAATCCTACAGTTGGCAGCTTTGAGAAGTCTGGGGTAAGAAATAGTTAGCTTGTTGCAGTGCTATGGTTGTATTGTGGACTATTCCTCTTGACAAACTGGAAATTCCCCAAGGTTTTGAGGGTCCCTCTGAAGGATGGGCCATTTTAAAATCTTTCGTAAATTTTCAAAGGGATTTAAGTTTTGCCAGGCCATTTGCGCACACTGAATGTCTTTAGACACCAGTCTTGAATTATTTTGCCTCAATGTTTGGGGACATTATTATATTATTGATTCAGTTTCTTCTTAAACTGTCCTCTAATATCTCTCGGTACATCACACCATTTGTGTTTTCTACAATGACGTGTAATACCCCGGTACTGTTTACAAATAAGCAGTCTCATATCATGATGCTCCCACCTCCATACTTCACTGTTGGGGTATTCTTGGGGTCATCAGTTACACCTTTTATAATGTCACTAAATGCAATTTGCATTTTTTTTGTTGAGCAGCATAAAAGAGCACAAGTAATCTGCTACTTGGATGTTCTACAGGCATTGAGACACAAAGGAGAAGGTCCTATCAGTCATGGTATGAAGCCTTTAGTGCAGGATACTAAAAGCAAACTGTTAAACGGCAAGCTAACTTCAGAGAGCGTAATAGACTGAGAATGTGCCATTTAGGGTGTTGTATGTGAGAAACAGTACAACAGTAAGAAAACTACTGAAACATGGGTAACAAATGTGGATCTTTATGTATGGGTGTAATGTGAGTAGATGCGAGTTGCCATGCAGCTGAATTTTGTACTAATTGCAGTTTATTCAGATTATGAAGAGGTACACAAACAGCATTGTTATAATCAATGTGTGAGGAAGTAAATCCAGACTACATTTATAAACATGCCAGTCAAATTATATTGTTGCGTCCAAGACGAGAGAGTTTTTACACATTTAACAGAATGACATAAGCATTATGTACAGTGTAATATGGCACGCAGACTCAATAATATACATTGTATTAGTAAAGTGTCTTTTGAAGTGAATATATGCACTGAAGTATAACTTAAACCAAACTGTCTGAATATGTGTTTCCCCTCACTGTAAAAGAAAATGAATCCTTTTTAGCCGGAGCAAATAAATACATATCTATATATTTCTGGGCAGCCCAAGCTTTGAAATAGCATTTCGCTGAGGTTTCCGTCATAAAACGCCTGTGCAAAATTACTTCTGGCCTTCAGCTTTGCACTTCTCCCTCCCTTTCTTTTTTGTCAACAGCTCTGTAAAGAAAGGAGCAATAAAACATAAGACGTTTAAGCAGCTCTTGAAGCAGTCGAATCTAATTTGCTCTCTAGTGGGACCCCCCCCTCAACTCGACCTGGCCATGTTCTGATCACTCATGCATGATGGTCTGAACTTCACAGAGAAAGAGGGGGAGAAGGGGTGGAGCAATCTGGTGATGATTTTGTGTGTGTGTGTGTGTGAGAGAGAGAGTTTGAGAGAGAGAAAGAAAGAGAACGAGAGAGAATGTTTTCGCCACTTGGCAATTGACGATCATTATGCTAAAATTGAATATTTTTTGCATATAGTGCAATAAATGCTGCTGCAGTGCATATGTGTGTGTGTCTGTGTGTGTGTGTGTGTGTGTGTCTGTGTGTGTGTGTGTGTGTGTGTGTGTATTCATGTGTGTGGTCCATGCTCCTTGCCCTCTACACCTGTAGAGTTAAGTCTCGGCACCCTGGGGTTTATTTAGATAACCCCCTCCTTCTCTGTCTCTCTGCTGTTTTCTCCCTGTAGAGGAAGTTCCAAATTTAAATCAGCTCCATGAAATGAAAGAACCGAGAGGCAGAACACTGAGAAAAGAGAGAAAGTGGAGAGCGGAAGTGAGGAATGGAGAAAGAACGAGATGGAGGCTGGACTTCAAACAGAGAAGAGAGCAGTGGGGGTGCTCTGATGTTGGCTTATGTGCTCTAAGGGTGAGTGAGATGCTGAACTGCAGTGTCCAAACTGTCCCACACAGATGTGTGGCCTGTGGCAGAACACTGGCTTCAGAATCAGAATCATTATCAGGAAATTTTTTATGCTACAACTGCACTCATCAGCAAAGTTAAGGAAGTTTGCGTCATAGCTTCCTAAATCTCTATAGAAAAGCATTTACCAAGAGAATGAGGTGGTCTGGAGCAACTACACCTGAGCCTTCTGTGGGGAACTAATTCAGTGATTTAATGGCATCACCCATTTAAGTATTTTATTAAATACTGAGACAAATTAAATACCGATAAACTTTATATTACACACATTTTTTTTTTATTACATATTTAAGAGTGTACAGTAATCAGAAGACTACAGCTAATTCATTTTCAATTAAATCAGCTATGAATCAGCTACAGTCTATGATTGTAGGATATGAAGTAAACAGCTACTTTAAGAATGTAGTTTTAGTACATTCATAGGAAAGTATTGAGCTAGATTAAAGCTCATGCAGTGGCCATTTACTCTGAAGTCACTTAATGACTATTGAATATCATTTTCATGGAAATCAAAAACAGAACCTCTGCATGAACACATTCAGTTTGACTTCTAGACATAATAAGTACTTACTAAAATGAAGTGAAGACAGTAGTGAATAAGAAAATAGTGGATCTAGTTATACTACACCATTACGCTGTTTTGTGAAAAATAGCTTTCAAGAAATATGATTTAAAGAATGAATTCAAGCTGAATAAACACAGAGATGACTATGTTCAGGAGAAAAATGCATCTGTGAAGATTATTCTCTCTGCAACTCAAAATTTAAAGGAGCCATGTCTTTCATCTTTCACTGACTATGGTATTTATGTGGATTTATGTATCAAAGCCCATTGATTTTTACTCTATTTCAACCTATCTTTCTCTCAGATAGGCTTTTTTTCTGTTACTATACCTTTAAGACAGACATATGTAAATGATCTCTTTCCTGATTGACTGCTGTTTGTTGTGCCTTATTCAAAAAGGTTCTAATGAATTCACTGGAAATGGGTGGGGCTAAACTGTGGTAGGCAGAATAGACAGATATATGCATATATGACATCACAAAATATTTTATTTTAAAATGAGCCTAGTTTTACCTTAATTCTTACTTTGCTTGCCATGCTTACATGCTGTTTCAAACTCTTCAGTTTTGAAGAAAATTCAGTTTTCCATGATATGTATGATATCAGCCGTTTAAGAAATATAAAGTTCCTCATCACAGTATGAGCTTTTAGCTGGTGGTAATCCTTCAGTTCCAACCAGTTTTGGCAGGTCTTGATGCCCACCCTGATACATCTGGAGCAACTGAATAACAGATTAGCGCGTTAACACTAGCGTAACACTTTCAAAATAGAGTCCCTGAACTCTTTTCCTGTCTTTTGGGCTGCCTTTCTTGTCCCTATCACTCTTTCCCCAGCACTGTTGTTCAGCACGATTACTCAACTGACATCAACTGCCAAAAGAGCCTGTAAATACTTGTTGTTTATAATTATGAGAAAGTACAAGAAATTCTGTTTTATAGAAAACAAAGCATACAAAAGTGTCATTTTCTACATCAAAACAAACAAAAAAAAAGTGTCGAATTACACTAGTTGGTTCATAATATAAACTAATTAATGACATAACTATAGTTAATTGTGTAATTACAATGAAAAAGTGAAACACTATATCAACAATAACACCAGAGGTTAGTTAGGTTCCCCAAACAGGTCAGGTAGGGTCCCTTTAATGTTAAGATTAGTTAGAGCGAGTGACTGTGGCAGGGTTCAAACAAACGCATGCAGACTCTGCAGCTCTCTAGCCCTCTGAGCACCAGGTGTTCATTAACACATCACGATGCTAAACTGGCCATCATTTTCACTCCTGTTCTGCTCAGAAAGAGTGAGAAACTACAAAGCAGCCAGGTGGAGCTGAGAGAGAGAGAGCGAGAGAGAGACTATATGTGTGTCTGGAGCAAGTTATAACCTGCTAAAACAGCCACATCACAGCCTGCACATTATAAATCAGCAGGAGGCGCCAGAATAAAGCAGGTGATTGGCGGAGTTAAGCCACGCCTCCTCGTTACTGACAACACTCATGCCTAAACTCATGATGTGTTATGCAGCCTCAATTCAACCAAACTCAGGTTAGCTGGATGACAGTCCGACCTCACTTTCTCATTCCATGATGTAGTCAGTCCCACACTGAACAAGCTGTACTGGAACACACATTTACATTTATGATTACGGCATTTAGCACACAGCTCTTGCAAAGCTTACATACATTACAGTGTGTTTATCTGAGAATAAAAACAGGTCTTCCAGTTTTGAGTCCAGTTACACTTATGAAGCCATGATTGTCATTTGATATTTAGGGGAGGGATTCCATTAAAATTGTTTCAATTTCTTTCTAAAAGTGTGTTCTATTCTTTATGATATTACAGAAAATCTAGTTTTACTTCAGAGCATCTTGTAGAAAGTAGCAGTGTAAAAAGTAGGATAACATATTGTGAAATGAAATGGAGTAGAAGTAATAACCTTCCAAAAAAAATCAAATATAAGTACAGATGAAAAAAGCATTTAAGTACAGTAATGAAATATAAAGTATATATATTACTGTCCACCACTCTGAAGCAGTAGTTCAATTGTAAGTGTTCACTTTTTGGTGCAAGGATGTTATTTGCAACATTATTTACAAGAGCATTTTGGGTGTATTAGTCTGTATTACCTTTCCTCTACCTTGTAAAATCACATGTTCTGTTCTTTGTCAAGCCTTACCATTAAATGGGAATAACAGGGTAAATGTTACGCTATGCATAATAATGTATTTTTCTATACTTCATGAAAGCACGTAGGAGGTCATTTTTGTGCCATACCTTACTTAGCAGCGCATATTTTGCCAATAAAAACCCCCACCAACACAGTTATAAAACACTGTAACACATATGTGAGAAAACGGCTGGAATTTTCCCTTAAGACCAGGCCTCCTCTCCTGGACTTGTGAACTTTCCAAATCCAGCTTTCTCCAGGTGAGAACCTATTGACAGTAGAACCTGCTTCATGTCCTTATGAAGCGAACTATATGCAGAAACGTGTGGAAGAAAGCCTACAGTAGTTACCTGTACTTCATTTTATGTTCCAATTAAGTAAGACCATGAGGTCTTACTCTTTAACGCTTTATATAGAACTCTAACTCTTCCTATGAGGCTCTGAGGGCACGCAGGTTTGGGTCTGGGTGGGTGCACTGCACCCTTTGAAAACGCCTCTTTAATATCCTCCACTTCCTCCTCGTAAACAAAGCCATATTATGGCCCGCTATGGTGGGGGAGGCGTTAACCTGCTGCATGTGATGCAAAAAACAGCAACTTGTATTAAACTCGCACATCATTAGTGAGGTGCAAATTCCCATTTCATACACACATGTACATACACACACGCATGCGAACACTCGCACAAACACGGGATTGTCTTTGTGGGAGCTGGAAGTAGGCCACTGAAAATGGACCCAGTTAAACACACATCTCTTTTAATTGGCTAATTCTGGCTGCCGAACGAGGTGTGCCATTAACGACATAGCACACTAAAAAAAAGAGTGAACACACACACACACACTCACACACACACACACACACACACACACACACACACACACACACACACACACACACACAC
>JBBJLS010000134.1:28444567-28457128 GCA_037577275.1 Bryconaethiops microstoma | reverse complement strand
GTGAAAACCTTGTGAAGACTTACAGAAAACGTTTGACCTCTGTCATTGCCAACAAAGGGTATATAACAAAGTACTGAAATGAACTTTTGTTATTGACCAAATACTTATTTTCCACACACACACACACACACACACACACACACACACACACACACACATGCATGCATATATATATACAGAGCTACATGTAATTACACACACATACACAGCCTGGCAAAAGTATTCAACCCCCTTAAAGTCAGCTGATCTATCAGTATTGCAAGTGATACATTGATATTTGTGCTGTGTAGCATTTTATTTTAAAAGACTGACTACTTTAAATGACAAAAAAAAAAGACTACTGAAATATACTGTTTGCATAAGATCAGCCCCAGTACTGCGCACTCAAAAAAATAACTTGTTAGGTGAACATAATAAAATTATGGAAAGAATTTCCACCTAAAACAAATGTTTTAATTTGGCATGAAAGGATTTTCTTGACTGACCTACATGTAAATATGCTGCGTCAACCTGATGTATTGGGGTTACTGTTGCTTAATTATCATGGGTCAGTCCAACTTTGTAAGAGTAAATGTACCATATTTACAACGGTAGAATCTGACTTGATTTTATTGGGCGATCTAACCTTATATGACGGGTTATTTGTATGACAGTCTTAATTTAATTGGGTAGTTACAACTAGATTTTCAAATAGTACAATTACATGAATGAATTGTGCTAATCCAACAAAACAAAGTTATGTTTATTCATCAGCAATACTTTAGGTTAAGAGATGACCCTTTTAATCATAGGAAAATTTTGACAGTGTTTCTAGAGTCTGGAATTTAAACATATGTTCATCTAGTTTACCCCCAGCTGGTATAAAGTTTGAACAAGAAAAAACACACAGCAAACTGGATTTGTTGTAATAGAATTTACCAGAAAAGGAAACTGACTTAGCAGCTGCTTGAAAGCATGTTGCTGTGAAACACAACAAGCAGACAGCTTGAAACCTCAAAGTCCAACAGACTGTGACTTATGTCAGGTTTTTTTTTTTTAATTTACAGACAAGCAAGAAACACCTTTTTCCGTATAGCAGCAAAGGCAACCATTGAGAGTAGAAAAACACAGCTTGACATTTTTTTAAAGCAAATTACTCATCAAATGGTTTCAACTGCCTTCCCATTAAAGTAACCCCTAGGTCACTACTAATGATGACTAATGTGCAAGTAGAGTTTTCAGTGCTTGATTTTTCTTTGAGAGTCTGTTTCCATCAAGCTCTATGATTATCTTCTGCAAAGCGTCAAATGTGTATCTCAGCTCTGGAGGGTAGCTCAGAGCATATATAAGTGCGAACAACACGACCACAGCATGTGGTACATTTTCCAACTCATCCAGATCTTGCACACCCTCCAGAATGATTCCTACATCTTCTGGTTTATCAACTGGCTGTGCACCTTCTTTGCGAATGACAAAGATTCCATACATTGTCTCCATCATGGTAGCTTCACTGCTTTCATCATCTGTGTTCTTCACCCAAAAAAAGTGGGGGGGATACACAGACATATGTTATAACACTCCCATTTTAACTTAAATATATAAACATTATTGCTATCATTTATTTAATTCACATGGCAAAAGACTTAGCCAGTTATGGCTAAGTACATAACTGGTTTGTTTACAGATGTCAAAATAAGGACTGGAGAATAAAAACTAAAATTACATACCATGTATTCTTTCACAAGGTTCTTGGGCTCTTTGTTCAGGTACACACGCAAGGCTTTGATGATGCACTCTCTCCTGACATCAATGGCGTCAGTCTGAGTATGTAGGCCAGACAAAGTCACCACAAAAATAATAAATTTTAATCAACAGGTAGAGCAGGTGTCACAAACATAATGCAACACTGAATTAAACATTTTACCAAATGTAACAATCTTTATTATAGCAGCATGGAATTAGTGCATCTGTACTATGCAACTTTCAAAAGTTACATTTTAACTTATTAAAACTGTACAGGTTTGACAGTTTCAATTTTTTCCTCCATCATCATACCTGGGTTATGGGTATCAGAATGCTTTTAATGCCGCCTTTCTTGCCAAACACCTTTATCAGGTTTGAAGACTGAGCATCCAGTTCAGAGAAGAACTTGGACAGCAAATTGACTGTTGTGATCCTCCTAAATTCAGCAGTTAGCTTAAATGGGTAAAAAAGGTCCACAAAAGCAAGTTTGAATATCATAGGAGTAAAATGATTTGTTGAACAAATGTCATCATTTACCAAATCTTGAATCAGCTTACTTCAATGGCTTAATACATTTTGTTTGCCTGATATGAATAATAATATACATATTAAATGAAGACATATTCCAATCAAAGTAAGTAAGTGCTGTGCATTTATTCACCTACCTCACGGAAACAGAAGAGAGCCGGCCATCTGCTTTTGAAATCAGCAATCAAGGGTACATAACGAATAACTTTTTGCCTTCTGTGTGCAAATGTCTTCTCCATCAGTGCCGCCACTGTGTTCTCATCGTTCCTTTTCCTTACTTCTAAAAGAAGGATCTCTCATATCTTTTCAAGCGTCTCTGCAGATTCACCACCTGGGTAGGTGGGGCAGTAGTTCACTTCGGCCTTTCTAGGCTTCTTCACACCATAAGCAGGACTGCATTTGTCTTCAGGTTTATTTGTGAGGGAATGTGACTTATTAATTCTCACTGAACTGTTAATTATCACTCATCCATACAGACTAACAGGTATGGTTGCATACACAAACAGTGCTTAAGTTATGAAGCAGGGCGGTATCCACGTTTTTATACTCGGTATATTCCTGACAAAATCCAGTCTCTCTCTCTCTCTCACTTGTTTTTCAGTAATACAGTCTCTCCCTCTGATTTGTTTTTCAGTAATACAAACTTTTTTTTTTTACATTTATGTGGAAAACTAACAAATAGCCCGCTAGCTTGATGCTAACACGTAATGGAAAATGCCATAGACGTGCTAAAACAATTAGCGATTGCGATAATTTAACCTAAGAAAAATAATCTTAACATAAAACAACATGTGTAGCTGTATTTACAGGAGCATATGTCCTAAACTCTGAGGAAACGAAGTTAAACTGATAACTTTTCAATGCTAATCCACTGCTGCTGTGCTGCACACACTGACTACAGATTTTTTTTACAGGGAGGAAAGCAGACGGGACAACTACGTATTTTACGGATAAAACAGGCCGTAGAACAACATCAGCTGTGAAAATCCTCACCAAGCACTTTTAATGACATTCATTTATTAAATTAAAGTTATCACCGGCAAAATTTTGAAACGTGGCGCTGCGGGGTTTTTTTTTCTTCAATTTGTTACGTAACCGCCTACTCTTCCCTCCGGCCACAACTTAATATGTTGGGAACCGTTAGAGCGAATCTCCAAAAGTCTCCAATAACACCAGAAATAGTCGTGTCGCTAGTCGCTTTTTTTTAAAAGAGTCGCTAGAGGGGCCTGCATATTCGTTAGTTAATCGGACAAAGTCGCTAAATTGGCAACACTGAATGTGTGGACGCACATGGTGACAGTCAGATATATTGATGCACTCTAAAAAACACCTGGTAACGAAATAAATAATTCATAAAGCCAATGGAGTCAATAACTGTTCATAACATATTTGCACCTGTATTGTTTTCTGTGCGATGGATGATAAAGGTGATGGTTACTCGTTGTCAGGAGCACACTGTTGACCATGGCCTGACATTAATATAAAATAATGACTCCTAATTTGCACATTACTGCCACACTCTGCTCTGGAGTTAAAAGCTGAAGTGACTTGCAAACTAAACCCATTAGAATTATGTTGTGTTAACAGAAATTATTCTAGTAAATTTAAAGCTGTTCAACAACAAAACATGATTTTATGTAATAGAAGCTACATGTTTGACTTAGTATAATGTAACACACACCCAGTTTGCTTTTTTTAATGTGGAAGGTCAAAGTCTGAACAGATTAAAGAGGAAATAACTGGCTTACAATTGGCATCTACATGCCAATTCAAGCCAATTCAAAGCTGTGAAAATGAAGACCAAACAACCTTTTAAGGAAAATAGTTAAAGTCGTGTACAGCATCAGAAAAGGCTGCTAAATAATATCAAAGTGTTTGGATATCACAGTGAGCACTGTTAGATCTGTTCAGAAGCTCCATCACACCACCCAGGCGCTGCCAAGACAAAACGTCAGCATTACAGCAAAATGGAGACTTGTGAGGGAAGCCATGGAGTCCAATAATCAATTTGAAGGAGCTACAGAGTTCACTGGCTGAGACTGTCGTGAAGGTGCAACAGTCAATGATATCAAGAGCTCTGTATACAAATGGCCTGTATTGCTAGAAAGAAGCCTCTGCTGAAGAAAAAGAGCACCAAAGTCTGTCTAGAGTTTTTAGAAAGCCTCAGAGTGACCCTGATAAATATTTTGAGGTCAGATGAGTCAAAAGGTTTTTGACCAAAATTCCAATTGCTTATTCTTCAACAAATACCATCCCAACAGTAAGGTATGGCGATGGCAGCATCATGATACAGGGACACTTGTCCTATGCAGGGACTTCTTGTTAAAACCCGAAGGATGCGTGAATGGTGCAAAATACAAAGAGGTACTGAGTGCATGACATGCTGCTTCAATCTGTTGAAAACTAATTTGGCAAACCTGACCTTCAGTGATCTCAAAGCACAAGGTCAAAGCAGCACAGGAATGGATGAAAAACAAAAAGGTGAATGTTTTTAGTTTGTAATTTATTCATTTCTTTAAAGATCTGCTGACAAACCATTTGCTTTAAGAATGTATTGGTTTACAAACAACATACTGGCTGGAACACTCTGTGTCTTCACTACACAGACAAATTTGATCAATTTTAAGGGAGATTGAAAACTTTTGCAATTGTTTTGTTAACTTACATTAAAATTTATGAATGCTTTTTCTGTCCCCTTAAAAATGTTGCCATCTCCAACAGTAGCAGTTTGAATATTTTCGTTATGATTCTTTTAGAGAGTGGAGACCACTGAGTGGAACCAAAATAAACCTGTATGGAATGAAAGAAACAACACATCACTGAAGAGTCAGCAACAGGTAATCTGGCAAGGGATGTGTGAATTAAACATTTACATCAAATGTCAAAAGTGTTGCTCCTTTAGTTTGGTTTGGGTGATAATGTAAACAGCAAGTTAATGTTAATGGAGACAAACGATGGAAGCTTATTGCTATCACAGAAGAACTGGGCAAACTACATCTAAACTGATGAAAGTCAATTCCATGAAGATGGATGGCACTGACTAGTGGTTTGATTAATTTATACTAGATCACTGTTTAATGAATTACAATCTCTCCAAACTTATACTGCATCAAAACAATATGTGTTCAATTTATTGTAATGTTGCATTTACCTGCATAAATCATTTCTGTGTAAGTCTCCACAGAGTGAAACTACCAATGAAGGCAGCCAGAGACAGTCCAGTAGAACTCAACAGATTCAGTCTCAAGATACAGCTTCTCTGAGCGGCATGAGAAGGCCTGAGGAAACCATCAGGCAGAAGCAACCAAGCTCAGAGCACAGAGCATCTTCCCCATGCACACCATTGGCCGATGCCTTCACCAGTGATGACTTTGCAGTCACCTTAGAGACAAGAGAAGGACTGTTTCCTGAAGGTAGCATTGCTAATCTATATTTAAAATGAAGATGTAGAAGACTGCTTTGAATCTTAAAGTCAGAAGATTTTATGTTTTATTTTTAATTCACTGCGTAATTCCATATTTTAAGAGCTTGACTATGCCTAAAACCCAACTTGTACGAATAATAATGTAAAGGTTGTTTTACTTCTTAGTTCATTATTTATGCTTTTGTGTTTCTTTCTGTCTCAGTGTTTGGTGAGAGGGACCTTGTCCATACTGTGCCTCCCAAATGCTCCTGCAGAGAAGGTAGTGGCTCAAAGCTGTGTGAGTCCACCCCTTGTGATGTTCCAGTGACTATAGAAAGCAAAAAGCACACCCAGTCCACCAAACCTTCACCGAAACCTCACGACTCGAGGGCCACAAACTCTGAGGACTATTCAAGGGAAGAACTAACGCATCACCATGATGACAAGCTGGAGAAGTTACAGACGTTCTACTCAGAAAAAGGCGTGTCACCCAGAGCACACTTGGAGAGCAGAGCCGGGCAGAGGTTTAAGGACCTCCTGTTGGCCATAGAGGAAAGGACACACCCTGCCCGTCACCTAAGCGCCATGGAAACCACAGGACAAACCTCTCCGTTACCACGACTACGTCATGGAACGGTGTCGCCAAGGAAAGTGACTTGGGTAGGGTTTAAACATCAAGCTGGGACAAACACCGGCTCCTCCCCCTTTCTGGTCAATGGTTCAAAGCCACCCGTCTTTCCACCGCAAAGACAGCAGACTCTGGTCATCAAGAGCCTGAGACACGCAAAAGAAAAGAGGAACACAGTAACAGGAGGAGGAGGAGGGGTGATTAGTGTCCCAGGAAACACTGCAAAAAGGAACTCGGTGCAGTTACGGACGTTCATCCAGCGCAGAGACATGGACTTGAACCTGCCCATGCTCCCCTCCACATTCCACAACAAGGCTGACAAGAAAACAGAAATACTCAGGATGGATTTTGATTAACAGAGAGAGAGAGAGAGATAATTAAAATGGGAGCCAGCTCTATGTTGATACAGATTTAAATTTATCAGTGCATCAAGGTCAGATGTTTATTATCCTCTCAGTAGAGTAACCCTAAGGTGTAGAACTAGAAGGGTTCTTTGTAGTGATGCCATAGAAGAACCATTTTTGGGTCCCTGAAGGACTTTTCTATTGACGAATCTTTAAAGCAGTGGTTCTCAAGCCAGTCAAAAAAGGATCAAGCAAGAATATGGACAGTCTTTGACTGAGTACTAGTTCAAGAAACTCTGCTTTAAAGAACAATTTGTTCTTAATGAGATGTGCGAGTGTGAGAAGCTTCTACATGATGCAAAGGTTTTGTACCAGTTAAAGGTTTTTCCTAGAACTTTATGTCCAAGCCAAGAACCGAGTGTATGAATTGTACTTGATTCAGCTCATCAACTATTCACTTTTTGATAAGTGGCAACAGGATTTTCTCACTGGTTATTGCCTGTGTGTGCCTCTGTGTGAACTGGAAACCCCCCAAGTTTTACTGTATCGAAAGCCCCCTGGGTAGTCAGGGTCGGTTTTATTGCATGTTGGAAATTTGAGCCTAGGTACAATGACACAGCTAAACAAATCCTCCCTGAAAGCACCCTATTAACCCAACCCTATTAGGAACATCATCTAAGGACCGGGCATGAGCTCTTTTATTCCACAAGGATTAGCAAGACAAGCAATTAAAAGCTCTCAACATTTCCCTCCTCCCCATCTTGTTTTCTCTCTCCTCTGATCATTTACTCTTAAGCCAATTTGAATGTACTTGAGCTTCTTTATTATCTGCTCAGGGTCTGACTGATGCCCATTGTTTTCCTGTATCATGTTGCAGTTTATGAATGAACGTCGCTGAATGGCATCAATCAGTTGTGCCAGTCAGTGCCAAAGGGTGACGTTCCAGTTGTTATTCCATGAAGCTGGATAATAAACAAGATTATGCCATTGAGTGCTTTGGTATTCACTGAGCACTGAAAGCTAAGGGTGAGTTCAGAAAGCTAGTTTCCCTTCGAGGAACAGAAAAACTTCTTGCAAAGTGTGATATTGCTGTCGGGATTTTGGATCTCTAAATTTTAACTTACACAAACATTTAAAGAATGTAGAAATGGATCACATAGAGTACACGTAGAGTATAATAGAAAAATAGAACACATTTTTGTAATGATACAAATGCAGTTTGAATACATGCAGACATTTAATCAGAGTAACCCAGCATCGCCTAATTGTTCGAAAGGTTTGAAATAAATTCTCCATCCATCTGATCTGCACCTCTTAAATATATATATGAAAATTACAATATATCATGTTTACAAGTCTACTGATAAAGCATGCTGGTTTATAGAATTTTCTGTAATCATTTTTAGTATTATTTTCTATCCTCAGTTATTAAAACAGTACACTTATGAGGCTATACAAATTGTGTGTTTTGTAATGGGTGTTACACTCATAGTAGTCCATTGTGAATAACAAACGGGTAAAAGAATCTTTCCCTCTTTCAGCCTATGAGAAGCTAATAAATAATTGAAAGTGTGTTGTGCCACTGGATACTGTGCTGAGTGGACGTGGTGCATACATGTGGGAGTGTGTGTGTGCGTGCTTGCGTGTGTGTGTGTGCATATATGTGTAACGATGCAGACAGACTGAGCAAGACTGACTATGCATGTTCTTCCAGTGTAGTGTGGAAATATATACTTAAAAACAATGTTAAAGAGAACAATATATAGTCAGCCTCTTCAATGGTGGTCTTCACAATATCTTTAAAGTGTCCACAGACCTCCACTTGGTCTGTTGGGCATAACTATTTTTAGTAAATCAGTAAAGTCTTTAATCAGTAGAGGCCTATATTCGGTGGTTGACATGAGTGGTACGCAAGCCACTATAGACGTAAACTTCATACTGCGCACAGTATGAAGTTTACGTCTATAATTATGTTAATATATATTAAGATTTAAATTTTTTTTAAAAAATCCTGATCCTTATTTTTATTCAATTTTATGATGTAAATAGCTTTAGGCAGGTAAATGCACTCACACTGTATTTGAATGGATGCTGCACCAGGACCAGAACATAGCGTAATTATGCATGACTTGTGCTAAATTATCAAGTGCCTCTTTCTTTCAATGTAGCACTTTGTTTTAAGTTATATAAACAGGCAACTCGTTATGTAATGTTATTATTATTATTGCTGTAGTATAGTCATAGAACTACGAGATTATGTACTAATTGAAAGTATTTAAAGTGCACTCATGTTTTCCATGTGTTTTTTTTTCTTAAGCCCTGTCGGTGGTGCCAGTGTTCATAGATTCACAGTCCAAAATATTCAGCTTCTAGTCATTTGCTAACAGAAGGTAAAACAATGGTAAAGCCGGAGACAAAATCTTATTCTGATGCCTTTTTTCTTTTTTCTTTCTACTAGCCCATTTATATCGTCCGCTACTGCTTCCTATATTGTAATTTTTCAGAATCAGAAAACTTTATTGATCCCAGAGGAAATTCCTTACGGTTTGTCTCATCCTTAATAACAACAATGTTAAAGTGAACACTGACCAGGAAAGAAGGTTTGAAAGATTTTTTACAGAGGGTCAGTGGTGGTGTGTATGGCCTCATTTGTTTTTTTTAGATAGTAAAGGCAATCCGTGGAGTCTCCTTACGTCTGGCCCATTTATTACTCCAGAATAAACTCATTTTACTCCAGGCTTGAACTCAAGGTAGCCCCTATGAATTTGGGCGTTTAGTCCAAAACCTCCTTTCAAAACTATGGCAAGAGCCAGGCAGTGCATTTATAACCACTTAGTGTAATAACTGTAGAGCACGCCTGTCCAGTCTCATCCAACACCGCTGCAATTTTTCATTCCATCAGAGTAGGAGCTTGTCTGGTTCTACTTGTTTAATTCAGTGAGATCAATCTTTAAACATTTGATCATATGTGCTCCTCCTTGGTTGGAATGAAAACATGTGGCCACGTTGACCTGTTAGTGGATAAGACTGTTATCCTGTTTAAGTGGCATTAAAGTCTTCATACGTTTGGTTATTTTCACCAGAACAGTTCTGGCTCGGAAAGTTTCTCTAGAATGAAGCATTTTACATCAAAAAACAAGAAAAATGTCTTTCTTTACACCATTTATTTATTCTAAACATTTTTTAAAAATCACTGGAATTCCCATTTAAGTAGTTACTCATTCATTTCTGAAGTATCCAGCTGGTCATGCCAAGACATTGTCCAGCCAGGACAGGTCTTTACTTGCCTAGGCCATCTCGAGTAAGTAAAAGAACACAGAAGCTTACATATTAAATCATTAGAGGGCCATGATCTATGACTATGGGGATGCCACTCATGGTTCATGTGCAAATAAAATGTCCCATTTATTGCAGAGATGTTTCTTATTAACTAAGCCCACAGGAAACCCAACAATGTTGTTCAGACTACCTGTTAAAAGCCAGGCCTAGTGGAAGCCTATCAAAATGACCACAATGGCTGTCCTCTGGCTGACTTGTGAGCTCTATTGCTAAACTGACCCAAATGTTCCAGCCCCTGTTTACAAAACATTGCACACAGCTGTGATCAGATAGAACAGTGAGATTCAAAGCCCACTTGTTTGAGAATAGGGGCACAGTGTGTTTGAGCTGTTATTAACCACCCGTATCAGTGTACCAGGACTGCCAGTGCCACGCAGGCTGCAAATCCCGATTTAAATAAAAGATGAGGATCTGACTTTTGGGTCAAGTAGAAGTGACACCAGTGACGCCTCTGCTCGAGGCTAAAAGCCACTCGTAGGGCACGACAGGGTAGAACGTTTAGCACTTCTCAGCTGTCTTAAGTTATTGTTCTTCCGTAAGACAAATATGTCTTCTGAGTTAGAAAGGCATGGATGAATGGGAAATCATCTAATCTGTCTCATCCATGCCTGACTCTTGCAATCTCCAAAGATTGCTGTGTGTAACATGAGGTGCACCAAGCACAGGGCTGTCATCACCTCGCCCTGACTCGCATTTCCCAGGAAATAACAGTGAACTAACGGGCCCTCTCTGGTTTCTAATGACGCTCATGCATTATTAAGCAAGCCCTCCCAGGCAGCACAGTACAGTGGCACTGAGGGCCCACTGGATGCACAGGGTCAGTCACGCACTAAACGGTCCAGCAACAGTGCACTGATAACAGCTCAGTTTATATTCATGCACTTCAGTCAGTAAAGGCCATACCACAGCATTCTTTGCAACTGGTAATTGAAACTGCAGCTGCAAGTTTAAAATGGTCTTTGCATCTGCAACTGGTTCTATAATCACTCCAAATAAAAAACTACCATCCATGCTGAACATGCACAGCTCAGGAAGCAAAATTATTAATAATTATGAGTAACATGATTTACATAATCCACTCCTTTCCTTCTCATTGTTATAAGAGGTAGTGTTGTGGATGTATTTTTTTATTTGTAGGCTGTTAAATCTGGCAAGCATAAAACATATTGGCAATGCATTTTTGCATAATAGTAAGAAGAAGAAGAAGAAGAAGAAGAAGAAGAAGAAGCAGAAGAAGAAGAAGAAGAAGAAGAAGAAGAAGAAGAAGAAGAAGAAGAAGAAGAAGAGACAGTTAAAGAAATCTGAAAACTTACCTCCCAACAACCAAGTGGATTTACTGGAAAGTCAAAAATATTGCCTGGTCACAGTGCGCCTCCTACTGTTGAAACATTTGTCTGATTTTGATCTTCCTTCATGTCAAAATAACAATCCACACACAGCAGGATTCCAAAATCCATATGGAATAAACAACTTGGAATAAAGCACAAGTTTATTGATTTGTCTCATGGGTGGAAAATGTTCTGAACGTGGCAACATCATGTTTTATGTAATAATGGACAACGTACTTCACTTACGGTGGAGAAAAAGATGCTAAATGTACATTTACATGGAAACGGAGTGAATCCAGGAGAATCTGGATTATGACTCACTTTTTTGATAGCACTGATACAAAAACACCACCATGATTGTAGCAGGTCTAATCCTAAGTGGAAACAGTAAATCACGTACATTCTGCCCTGAGGGCAACGTTTTGCAGAAATGATGAACATTTAGACAGTATCATTATTAAAATACACTCTTAAACCTGCTTAAAAAGGTTTACCTATGCCCAGTATCTTCACAGCGGTGTCTTTACTTTCACAGACCCCGCATTAAAACTTGTTTGCTTGTACGAAATACGTACTTACACTGTAACAAATACCGTGGGAGATTAAGCATTAAAGCAGTTTCAGTTAAAGCACCTCCTCTCGTCCGTCCCTACTACCAGTTATATTTGGAATGGAGCAAGGTGTTGGAATAAAACTATGCCTTTTTGGTGTGAGAGGAGTTCATTCAATCATTTAAGAGGAATGAAGGCAAAAATTATACATAGAAATATTGATAATAATGTAAGACGTGCTGGGGAGCAGTCAATTTGGCAAGAAAGTGATTGCACATAGATTATATAAATCTCACAGTGAGCTGTTACGCCCTTTAAAAAAGACAGTATATTCTCTCACACGCACAAACACACACACACACACACACACACGCACGCACGCACACCCACACCCACACTTAACTTACTCAATGAGAACATAGACTGTAAAATACATTTCTTATGGCCAAAGCCAATGCTAGTCCTTCATCGAGTTTTGTCACTTCATATAGTCCTTTAAACGCTTTAGAACAATAACGCGCATCGACAGGCTGCAGGAAGTCATGTGACCTTACAGCTCGTCTCTGACCTCTGAAGCCTTGATGGTGTAGGAACAAAAAGGCAAAAAAAAATTAAGTGCCCGTCAAATAAACCTTCAAGAATCATAGGAAAAAAGAGAAAAATGAGACGACTGCTGACATATCAAACACGTGTAGTGTTCCTAAATCACACATTTTTT
>JBBJLS010000134.1:28429795-28442203 GCA_037577275.1 Bryconaethiops microstoma | reverse complement strand
TATATATATATATGCAGATATATATATATATCTGTCTATCTTCGTGGTGTTGTTTTCTTTAAAAATCAGTCGCAATGAAAATAAATAAAGAATCCACATTTTAGCATAGAACAATCTTGCTGACAAAATAAACGAAAATGTGGCCTCTTGTGAAGTCATCTCCATCTAAGGCAAGAGCGCTTAGACAGCTCACTGTTTCAGGCAGTCTATGAGAGCAGCTAAGAATGAGAACATATTCTCAGTGTGTGCATATTTTAAATACAATAGATGACCACTGTTTAGCTCCTCAGTGGTTATACTCCAACAGGACAAGAACAGTACACTTCTGAGCATACTGTGCTCTCTCCTTCATTTCAGTGCAGCCAGAGGCTTTTGGTCAGTGTTAACTGTTGGAGGGGCCACTGCTGAGAAAGTATGTGGTCATCTCTCCTTTCCCCTTCACTTTGACAAGGCCACGGCACTCCAGCTGGTAGCCCTTGTTGACAAGCACTTGGTACAAATCAGAGGTCACCTGTAGGAACAAAAGGCTGTTATCAGTTCATGGTGAAAGCGAGGTTATTACATTTTGATCACTACTACATGCGAGCGCATATGTGTGTGTCGCTCTCTCTACAGATGTATGGACAAAAGTACTGGGACACTTGACCATTACACCAACAGGTACAATATTGCACTCAAAAAGACTTGGTCCCCCTATGCAACTATAACAGTTTCCACTATTCTTTCCAAAAAGTTTTTGTGTTTCTGTGGGAATCTCTGCTCATTCATTCTGTAGAGCATTTATAAAGCCAGGCACTGATGTTGGTCACAATCTCCATTCCAGTTCATCCCAAAGGGGTAGGTTGGGGTTGAGGTCAGGGCTCTGTGTGGGCCTGTCAGGTCTTCCACACCTCATGACTTAATGGAGCTTGCTTTGTGCACTGGGGCACAGCTTTGTGCACTGAGGCTGGAATAGAAAAGGTTCTTCCCCAAACTTGGAAGCATGTTGTTGTCCAAAATGTCTTGGTGTGCTGAAGCCTTAAGATTGCCCTTCACTGGAAGTAAGGGGCCTAGCCCAAACCCTAAAAAAACAGGTGTGTCCCAATACTTATGTCCATATAGTGTGCATTTTTAATCAGCAACACTTGACCAATCAGAAGCCTAAGTCATGTAATTGAGGGAGGAGCCTTAAAAAGGTAGTCAAAACGGCTGATGAGTATGGATACCACTGGTTTCCTCTTTGAGCTGGCACCAAGTACAGCAAGCATAGAAAAAGTCACCCTTTCCAAAATAATCACATTTTGTTACTTTGCAGCCTGAACTGAACTCACACAAACACAAAACTACTTTCCAGCTGTATTCATTCAAAGCAACTTACAACATCCAAGTGAAAGAAATGATAGCAATAGACTAGACAAAAAAACTAGACAAAATAACAGAATCACTGAGATGGACAAATGTTCACCCCCCTCCTAAAAATACCTGTAAACTCAATCAGGTGTAACAACTCACCTTTTCCAAAGCACACCCAGCTAAGTGGCTGTTTAATCATTTTAATTAGTTCAGCATAGAAACAGGTATTGCTAAAACATTGCAGAACTTGGTAGTGCAACTGACAGCAAACAATCAACTATGGATGGCAAGTCACTGTCAAAAGATCTCAGATATAAAGTTGTGACAGACACAAGACAGGAGATGGATACAAAAAATATTCATTAGCTTTATCAATCCAAAAGGAAATTGTTTGGTACTACTGAAATCCTCCCCGGACCAGGCTGTCCCTCCAAACTGGATGGTAGAGCGAGAAGGAAACTGGTCAGAGGCTACCAAGAGGCCTTTGGGTGGGCAATGAGTGGTCATTGTGTGCATGTGACAATAATTTCACAAGTGCTCCACAAATGTGGCTTGTATGATGGGTTGCAAGAAAAAAGTCACTCCTCAAATAAGGGCACATTAAGTCTTAATTGGTCTCCTTGAAGATTCTGAGGCCAAGTGGAAAAACAGTGTTATGGTTAGTTGAGACCACAATTTAACTATTTGGCCTCAATATACTGTCAAATTCTTGAGAAAAACCTCTTGCTCTCTGCCAGAAAGCTGTCAATGGGAAAAAGGTTCACCTTCCAACATGACAAAAACCCAAAGCACACAGTAGAACTGACCACACTGTGGCTGAAGGAGAAAAAGGTGAATGTCCCTGCATGACCTAGTCAGAGATCAAGCTTAAATGCTACTGAAAATCTGTGGATTGACCTCAAGGTTGCAGTCCAGTTTGACTGAACTTGAACAGTGAAAGGGGGGTGATCCTTTATCTGTATCAGTGAGTCTTATTTTTCATTTTTATTTTTTCTCTCAACTGTTATCATATCTTTCATTTGGAATTCATAAATTTCATTGAGTTAATACAGCAAGTAATGTGTGTGTGTGTGAGGATGAGATAGAGGACAGGAAAAAAGTATGTCCTATTCTACACACTGGTCTGAATCATAGTGCTCTGAATCAAAAACACAGTCTAGCTCGCTGCTTAACAAAAACAGTCAATCATTTTGCCTGAGGATCAAGCAGAAAAATCCCTCCATACTGGAAATATCAATATATCAGTATTGATCTGGTCACCCTTGCTGAGAGGACTGCCACCACTGTGTGCTGTGTTTTACCTTGTTAATTTGCTTAACTGCTTGTTTTGAATGCACTGAGCGATGGGTGGCCTTATGTTGGTTAAACTTTGCCAGGAGTCCCCCAACTTACTTACTTCACAAGAGCTGTATGATTATTTGTGTCATCTGGGCACTACTACCTCATGTCACTTTCATTCTAAGTTATCAAAGTGTAGTTAGCTGTTTCATATATGTTTGGTAGTTAATACCTTTGATTCAGAGTAGGCAAGCATGGATTGTTTTGTTTTGTTTTTTTCTTTGGGGCTGACAACAGTTTAATTCTCCCAGAGTGGAAATAGATGACACAGCGTGTCTTTATTGCAAATGAACCAATTTGTGAACAGTTTAAAATGTTTTGTTGGGGTTCATTTGTGTGGCTGAATTTTTTTAAATAGTCTACAAAGTGTCTATTTATTGTTCATTACTCATTTTCCTCTTCTTTTCTGGTGATAACAGGCTTTAATTCCACATACAAAAACCAATGCACAGTTAAGGGAAATAGTCTGTAACAGCAGGCACTTTTATTAGTATGGCACAAAGAGGATAATCCTACAAAGGGGCATCTATCCCCATTATCAGCCCCCCCTGGCAAATCTTGCATCAGTTCGTCATCTAGGTTTACCTATATATATATATTTTTTTTTTCAAACCAAACCTGCTCTCTCCACAATCCCCCCAAATAATATATATTTTTCGTTTTTGGATTACAGTTTAATATTAACTTACAGGTCATTATTAACCAACAACAAAAATCAACAACTCTAAAATGCTTCCGGGAGAATGAATTTCAGGAACACAGAAATCCTGATTTATATTGCTACATTATTCTAAGATTGCAGTTGCACTCAGAGCACAACAGGTGGCAGTGCTTGATGCAAGAAATAAACCACTGCTCGTGATCTATGTGCTTTGAATTTTGTGTTTCCTTGCTTACAGAAAGCTCTGATTTTTACATTTTTGAGCCTTTACTTTCAAATCAAACCATAATCAGTAAGCTACCAAGCATGAGGCATATACACATATCCATTGACGTAGGGCTGTGTTTTTATAGATATTTTATTAGAAATGGCACCTGGATGCAGTCAGGCACTCCTGTGCTGTCCATTCGACTGGCCACATTCACTGTGTTCCCCCAGATATCGTACTGAGGCTTTCTGGCACCGATGACCCCAGCTACTACAGGCCCAATATTCAGACCTGCAAAACATATACATACACACGCTCACTGCCTGCTGTCACACTGTGTTAAACGGTAAAGCAAGACACCAACTATTATCAAGATGCTCAAACTTGCTGACATGCTCAATACGTCTTTAGAGTAAATACTGTACCACTCTACAGTGATGAAACAGCTTTCCTTGTGTTCAACTTTCAGTATCAGTATGACAATACTTTGTCATGATAAATTACATTACATAAATTAAGCTTTTCTGAGCATACGGTGATAAAATCAGCACATAAAACACTTGTAATGCCTGCATATATGTTTCATTTTGCCTTATTGCCCACACCTGCTGAGAAGCCAAAATTACAAACTGCAACCTGGATTCAGCTGAGGAGAGCTACTGACCGATCTTCATCTGGAAGTTGTTGAAGGAATGCTCGTTGATGTGTTTCATCTGCTCGCGGAGTCTCATGGCGTAGTCAGCCAGTGCTAAGATGTGTGAGCGGCCCTCTCTGTCATACGTGGAGTCGTTCAGCCCTGATGCTGCCATATAAGTGCTGCCTATTGTTTTGATCTTCTCCAGCTGCTTGAACTGATCCTCACTGATGATCTGAGGACAAATAATGATGACAAACACTGAGATAGAAAAGAAAACTTTGGCCAGGCTTCCATCCAGCCGACAAACTCAATTCAAACTCAATAAGCAGCTGGTGGCCTAGTGTGTGGCCTAGTGTGGTGGCCTGGGGGTTCGTATCCCAAGACTGTGGCATCGCTGAGGTTCCGTTTACTTATCTTTTATAGTGGCTCAAAATCATAGATGCAAGAATGTCAATCCAAGGCATTTTTTAAGTTCTTAAAAATCCTGAATCCCAGTACAGCAACAAGATGTTAATAAAGAATTTATTCCTCAAAACTGAAAACAAAAACCCAAAGCAAAATAGCTTTTTAGCATTTAAGCACTTTCAGCCTTTAAGCAGATTGAGCTATTGTTTGATGATGAACTGTCATTAAAAGACATACGCTAATTCACCTGAAACCTGGATAATCATAACATAACCAAATCTTTTCAATCAAATGTGAACAAAACCATTTAAACCATCCAATCATAATGAAGGGAGAAATTAAACCTTAAAAAAACAGCTGAGATCAGGTTTGCCAAATTCCAACCAACAAAAAAGTTTCTCCATAGCCTCGGTTAAAGTAGTTAAACACTGCATCCTCATTTCACCTTCTTACCTCATCAAAGTCGGCAATGATCTCGTTGAGTAGTCTCAGGCACTCCACGCCCTCATGATTAGCCTCCAGCTCTGTGTAGAACTCAGAAAAGTTACTGATTGAGGCGAACATCACAGCCACACACTCACATGACTGGTAGTACAGCTCGTCGTTACGACGCTCTCGGGCCAGGAAGTGGGCAGCCACGTCTTTAGGCAGGATGTTGTGAAGTAGACGCCGGTTGTAAGCTTGCAGCTCCTCCATCTCCTCTTTCTCTTCAGTAGCCTGAAGGTAGAACAAACAGAAACTATCAGGCCACAGTTAACTACTAGAGCACCGACCGACCTACTTAACGTCATGTGCTTTCAGCTTCTTTAGTTAAAGGCTAGGAGTGTAGTTAACCCACTCCTAGCCTTGGAAAAGGGTTGGAATGGAATGGAACCCTGACGTTCTGGCAGCTCTTAGACATTTACAGGTTACAAAAGCAGTAAAAAGTTATTTTTAGCATTGAAATTTTGAAAAAAAGGCAAAAGACATTTTGAACATTACAAGCTATTCTAGATCTTTATTGTTTTCAAATATACTTCCTGAATTCATTGTAATTGCTTTTATATTACATTGAACTGTTCTTCACCACAGGAAAAGCACCGGGGCTGTTTTACCACATCACATTTTATAATGATATTTAATTACAGTTTAATATGTATATTTTTATAATTTATACAATTTTTATAATTTATACAACTTTTGTTTAATTTATACAGCACCATATGCTGTACAAATTAAACAAAAGTTGTATAAATTATAAAAATTGTATAAATTATAAAAATATATATATTAAATTAAACTGTAATTAAATATTATTATGAAATGTGATGTGGTAAAACAGCCCCGGTGCTTTTCCTGTGGTGAAGATGAGGTGAGAAACCATGTAGGGTACTGGAAGTAAAACAGAAATGACAAATGTGTTGATGAGTATAATGTCTTATCCAGTCTTATCTGGGGACTCTCTCTAATTGGAAAAATCCACTTCAGTCAAAGTATACGAAGGTATGATCCGGATGGATCGTTTAAAAGGTAAAAACCAATATTGCACCAATCTAATACTCAATATCAGTACTAGGCAAGCACCTGCATAAAAAACTTGATCTGATGTAAAAAAACAAAAACAAAAATGGTCGAATATGAACTAATTCTGTTCAACTAGTCTGGAATGTGACAGTACAGCTTTTAGTGCACAATGACGAAAAATAACACTGGTCATGTGATTCAGTCCACTTAGATGTAATCTTAAGAGAAGGGCTCCAACTAAAATATAGATCATTAGATAGTAGCATATTAGTTGTTAAACTAAGAAAATATGGATTGGATCCGACAATACTCAAAGGAGTGCCACCATGCCGCCTTTTTTCTTATTATTGTTTCAAGACCATTTCCAATGTTCCCAATGGGACACTTACCTGAAGTTTCCACAGGAAGTCCAGGCGTGCAGTGGACTCCACCTGCTGGGCATGCAGGTAGAGCGCCAGCACAAACACACTGAGGATCACTGGGGTCATCACTTTCAAGGACACCTTACTCATCCTTTCATGGCTGCAGGGAGAACAAGAAGCAGGAACCAATAAAAGTGACATAAGCAGACAGCCACACTGAAACACAATGGAGTATATCGCATGTTTAGTCTTGTTGTTATATTTTATGTCACTTCTACTCGTGCCTCTAAGTGTCAGTCTTAAGTTTAAAGAGTTTCTAGAAGGCCAAAGACAATGAAAAGGAAAGACAAAAATAGATTCAAGGTTAGCCAGAATGACATGGGCTCATTCTATCATTCGCTCTTACTTTGAACCATATTTCTCAAGAGCACACTATCAACGCTGGTGTCACAAACTTACCAATGTGTTCCATTGTAACCAGACCTGTATATAAAAATAGAAATATTCCCATTAGTGACCTGCATGACTCACAAAAAACACACACACGCACACACGCGCACACACACACACACACACACACACACACACACACACACACACACACAGAGGCTCTATTAAGACACAGAGGCTCTACTAAGTCTTGAAGAAAAATAATTGAAAGTGAAGAACAAAATCACACTGAACATGATACAAAGATAAACAAAATAATAATATCTATGTCTACAATACAGTGAGGAACATAAGTATTTGAACACCCTGCGATTTTGCAAGTTTTCCCACTTAGAAATCATGGAGGGGTCTGAAATTCACATTGTAGGTGCATTCCCACTGTGCGAGACAGAACGTAAAAGAAATTCAGGAAATTACACTGTATGAATTGTAAATAATTTATTTGTCCATTATGTGTGTTTCTCCATCTCTATTGGACAGATAGTCCTGAGTTCTGCAATCATGTCTGATGAGAAAGTTTTTTATTTAGGAGTGTATCTGATTGGGAATAATGGCTCCAACTGATTTTTACTTTCACTCAGGAAGTGTTCATAATAAGCAACAGCAGTCTTATCTAGACTTTTTTTGCTTTAAATTTGAAAGTTTTTAAAAGTAGAGCTACGAATCACAGTTTTTCTGACACTGGCAAAAATACCGCCAATTTCTTGCAACATCCTCATGGTTAAATTCACATCCATGTGCTGCCAGTCCGCTGGTATCATGTTTAAACAAGGTTTCTGAATGGAGCGCTGGCAAGACGTTTGGTTTGATCAGCATTGTTTAACTACCACCCCCCTTAAGCTGGAGCCACAAAATCTTCATATCTGTCAGACTCCTACTTCAAAGGTATGAAGGTTGATAAAAAGTACATGCTTACATGTTTATGTTTATATTTTACCTTTGTTTTTGTAACAAACCCTTGGGCTTATGATTTGCTAGCAAAATGACAGAAATTCCTCAAGAAGGAGCCTATCAGGGGCCTACCATCAGTAGACTGGGAACATAATGCCATTGTCCAAAAAAACAACTACACTATCTCCAAAACAGTAACTTTGCAGGGTAGGACAATACTTTTCTCAAGGGTACCTCAGTAATGACACTAACAGTGCTGGGAATCAAACCACAACCTTCTGATTGCAGGGGCAACACCCTAACCACTAAGCCACCAACCGCCCCAACAATATACACTATATAATAAATTGAGGCTAGTTAGGCCCTATGTGTCTTTCTGTTACACTGTTTCTACAATTTCCAATATATTCTCAATTTTTTTTTTTACAAAACCAGTAGAAACTCACAGAGCATTGGCAGTGACCACCAGGTCGGCATTATCGAACAGGACCACCAGAGGCCACTCGAGCAGCAGCACGAAGGTGAGCTGAATGAGCAGCATCAGGGCCAGCTTGCCTATACTGCTGATGTGCAGGAACACAGAGCAGGCCAGCAGAGTCAGCAACACGCTGTAGGTGAAGTACTGGAGAACACACACAACCACCAGCAGTCAGACAAACAGGAAGTGGAGACTCATTATATGAATCCAAAACTGAAGGCTACACATTAACATGCTCATTCAGTTACATGCACACACATATGCACTGACCTCAGGGAAAGGGCATGGTGTTTTCTGGCTGGGGCAGAGTGTCAGTGTATCCCCTGCTATATGTGTGAGGTTGTGCAGCACACACAGAGTCACTGTGCTCTCTGAAATGTTCAGCTCATCAGCAACACATTCAATCACTCCCTCCTTCTCGCACATAAACTGCCAACAGATAACCAAGAACACCTTAACATCACTGGAATCCAAACAGGTTATATTCATGAGCAGGATGAAACATCACATTATGTCATACCACTAATACCACTATACATTATGCTCCCAAAGTATGTCCATCCAGTCTGAAGGGGTACATGCAACAAAACAAATGCGTATATGATGGGTCTGCAATGATTAGTCACCAAAGCTATTAGTTATCAATACGTTGATGTGTATGCATTAAAAATATAAAGGCACTACAGTGCTCTATAATTTTCATATCTTACACACAGACATTACGACAGATTGTAGTTCACTACTGGAAGTGTAGGGGGCGACATGATTTCTGCTGTTTTCTTACACCTTAAAATATGACATTGATTTTTGCAATCACTGGGGATTTGACTGATGTCAATGAGGAAGTAAGAGAAACTGAAGAAAGCAGAATGGTCAATTATCACTTCTACAGCCAAGTCTGAAGAGCAGCAGTGCACACCATGTTAGCAAAGGTTGAGATGAACAGCAGCAGGATAGCGAAGACCCCCACTAATGTGCTGTTGGTACGTGACTCAACTATCTTCTTTGACAGTGTCTGCAAAGCAGTGGGGTAGAGCTGATGGAGGAGAAAGAGAGAAAAGAGAAAAAAACAATACCTCAAAAATCCAAAACAACATTTAAAGCCAATGAAAGCACAAAATAATAATTCAATGTTTAAAAAATTTTAAGGTCATGGAATACACACAAGGTTTACAAAACAAAAATGTGTTTTACATTTTATTAAATTATTGTTTGAAGTACAAAATTTTAAGGCAACCTGGTTACTTTTTTTCTTAAGTTAAAACACAATCTTTACAGTGTGAAACAATAAAGCACTCACCTTAACACAGGAGTAGATGGCACATATGAAAAGGACATTGGCAAGGACTATAAAGACACTAATGAAGACGCCAAGCATTAGTGTTGTGCTGAAGAACAAGAAAAGAGCGAAATGCAAATATTCTGTAAGCGGTTTTCTGTTAGTATTGCTTATGTAAAAACTTAATTGTTAAATGGTTATATGTTTAAATGTACATACTGCATGTTGTATATTATATTATATTACATTATATTTTATTACATTATATTATATTATACTTACTGTGGGAAAATAATGAGCTGAATGAAGCAAACGAAGAAAAACACCAGCAGGGTACAGGCCACATAACCTCCAAACCGATCGTCCACCTTTTTAGAATACTACAGGAATAAAGACATGTAAAATTATATAATGATCTTCACTCACTGCCAAATCTATGCAATATCACAAGTGAAAATTTAACACAAATACACAAATAGTTCAAATGCATGCTAGTTTTAATGTTTGGATATTTGGGTTAGTATTTAAACATACTGGACCATTTTTGTAAGAAGAGGAAGTGATGAATCAAAATTGCTATGACAATGTACAGTATGCCATTTGGAACTACCCCAGGGTTTTAACAAAAAAAAAATGTCATGAACTCAGTGGGTTATTTTTGGAGCTGCACATAAACACTCAAACATATTTTTTTCAGTTATGACTAGCCACTCCCTTTCTGCTTGCCCTGTGGGACAGTTGTACAAAAATTAATAGTCAAAAATCAGTGCCAAGAGAAGTCCAAGAGAACATAATAGGCCTAAATCTGGTTGGCTCTCTAACCCAACGGGATGTGAGCCAGCATGGGCATCTGTTAGGTGATGTAACAGAACTGGATGTGTGTGATCCCAGCTAAGTGTGCTGAGCTGTCCAATGATGTTGCTATAGAGTGAGTACAGAAAGATCCAGGGACTAGTTTCTCTAGGATGAGTGGAAGCACATGCTGGCCTTTGCCCTCCCAGCCTGGTAGCAATATGTGATTGATGGATTGCTAGTTTGCAGGTGAATTTTGGCTAAGTTTTACACACACTGAGATTTTCCACATTTGCATGTTACTCACGCAATATTTAGTAAAAATACACTCAATATTCTTTGCTAACAAATAAATCTACATTATGTTCACCATTTGAGTACTTTTATTATCCATGAATGTCATATATTTTATTCATCACTACCGACCTATAAAAAGCCACCTTATCTAATTATAATTATAATTACAATGTAGATCATCAGACAAGTGTTGGATATTTAATCTATTTAATCTAAGAGCTACTAAGTGACTGCCAATGGGATAAAACAGTGCATTTAAAGTTAAAGCGCAGTCTAGAATTTGACTCTACATCAACACACAACCAGTTAATAGGATGTCAGACACGGGATGTCAGTTTCATATTCTTTCCATGTTATAAAGGAAACCTGTTTTATTTGATGTATTTTCATTTATAATTGTTCATTCAACAACTTTAAAAGAAAAAAAGAATAAATGGATAAGTGCACTGTGCAAAAACTTTTCATTGGTACTGTATACTGGGGGTGGAAATAATAACCAGAACTAGCATCTTAGTCATAGATGTTTGATATGATGTGTTTTGGACCTTTTTCTCTAGAAACGGTGTCTGGAATGTGAGAAAGAACTTCTTGACGTGGTCTTTTCGTAGTTGGTCGATGCTGCGGGCGTCGATGGCACGTCCCAAAAACTCGTCTACCTCATCCTCGGGGTTTAGAGCCTCCTGAGTGCATCGGCTACAGAAATCAGAGCACACACACACACACCTCAGAGAGACAGCAACAGGTCACACAGCTGTACTGTAGAGTTTGGAAGGAGCTATCAGAAATTCCTTGTATACAGCCCAAAGGGATCAAATAATGATCCTCCTCTGCATGGCAGTAATCTCACACTGTGGTGTAAATCACTGTCCTGACATAACGCTAAAGTTATTTAGCTATTTATAACAGGCAGCTTGGATCTGTGCAAAGCCACACAAAGGAAGGTTTTACTGATCTTAACCCCCACATAAATATTCCCATCATGCAGTCTCAGTGCTATGGGGAGACGACCCGCTACAGTAAGATTACAGAAATCTAACCCAGCGTGAGGAGCAGGGCCAGACTGTGCGAGGGAACTGGAGCGCTAATAAAAGCACTACTCACTTGTCTTTGCTGGAGGCTTCATCGATGCCCTGGGGACAGGCAGGACATAGAGATTAGTTACAGTGGTCAGTGCAAACACAGCGAATGACAAAAACACACACACTCTCAGCATGGGCTGCTTTACAACAAAACCAGACTACAAGACTCAAATAGAATTTACAGTGGTGTGAAAAACTGATTGCTCCCTTCCTGATTCCTCATTTTTTTCCATGTTTGTCACACTTAAATGTGTGAGATAATCAAACAAATTTAAATATTAGTTAAAGACAACACAAGTAAAACACAACATGCGTTTTTTAAGTGAAGGATTTTATTATTAAGGGAGAAGTGATTGCCCCCTAAACCTAATAACTGGTTGGGCCACCCTTAGCAGCAACAACTGCAATCAAGCGTTGGCAATAACTTGCAGTGAGTCTTTTACAGCGCTGTGGAGGATTTTGGCACACTTTTCTTTACAGAATTGTTGTAGTTCAGCCACATTGGAAGGATTTTGAGCATGAATCACCTTTTTAAGGCCTTGCCACAGCATCTCAATAGGATTCAGGTCAGGACTCTGACTAGGCCAAACCAAAGTCTTCATTTTGTTTTTCTTCACCTAATCAGAGGTGGACTTGCTGGTGTGTTTTGGATCATTGTCCTGCTGCAGAACCCAAGTTCATTTCAGCTTGAGGTCA
>JBBJLS010000134.1:28400062-28429179 GCA_037577275.1 Bryconaethiops microstoma | reverse complement strand
TATATATATATATATATATACATATGTATGTATGTATAACAATATACCATACATTTTTTCCTTTTAAACAGTTTTTTAAAAGATTTTCTTTGGTGAAAAACTTTCAAATTTCATATGACAATTGTATAATATTCTTGTATAATAACAAAGCAGTTGTATCACTACCTCCAGATCAATGCTGGAACACAATGATGCATTTCTACACCCCTTATGTGAGTGTGAGCGTGTAAAACTGACCCGTTTCTGGCTGCAGCCGAGCACTAGGAAGGTCTCTATGTTGTTATCTTTTATGTATGCGTTTCTCTCTTCTCCGAAACCCGGCTCCACCTCATAGTCTCCATTCAGATACTGCAGCGTAGCTTTGGTGATGTGGATGCGTCTGTGGACATTAGCAACAGACTATATACGTTTTATCATCATAAACTAGACTCCAGAAGATAATTTTAGATGTTTTATTTAATATGTCAATAAGTTATTAAACGACAAATATATCTCAAGATAATTATCATAGTTATGAGGTATTCAAGATTCCTTTAGTTATAAATCCATTCTTGATAGAGTTATAACTCCATTCTAGTTTTCTCAATTGTTAAGGAATCACATACGTAAAAGCCTGTTTATGTCCTTCCAACTGACATAAACCTACATAAACTTTTATAAAAGCTTTTTCCAAAAAGCAGCAGTTGTCATAACATTTTCTGAGGTTTAATGACATCAAAAGTGTCTAAAGCAGACTTAACACATGTTGGAATAAGCCTTCATGAATGTTTAAGTAGGTTTATGACAGTTGTCACGAAAGGTATACACAGGTATCTTCAGTGAAGTGTTGCCAAAGCTAGTAGTGTTTTAAAAATGTTTTTAAATTTGGTTCTGTTTTAAATTTGGTTCCATATTCAATATAGAAAAAGTGATTGAAAATATGTGTTGATTTCAAACTTTTGAACAACAGTGTACATATTTAAGCAGTCTGTTCAGAGCGATCTGTCCGTGGGTTGTTTCTTGGTGGACAATGTTTAGGCTCACCCTGCTTTGCCTCCAGCCTCCATCTGGTTAGCCAATGTGACGTCATTTGACCACACATCAAACTGCCACTTACGCAATCCCAGCACCCCACAGTGTACACGCCCGCTGTGGATCCCCACCCGCATATTCACGTTCACTCCTGTCACCTCTCTCACCAAGCTACACACACACACACACACACAACAGAACATATTGTTAGGTGTGAGGTGTCATATTGATGGTGACAGTTTCACTGTCCTGATTATGCAACAATATAATATATTATAATATGTAGTAATATTCAATATTACTGTAGTGCTCACTGCTTGCATGCTCATTTTGAGGGGGGATATTTTTAAGTTGAAATACCCCTAAAACTTGCTTTTTTGTGTTTAATCCACCACTGTGCAGGAAGTTGCTTATACCGTTTTTTTGAATTCATTATATTTTCATAAATAAACAGAAAATAAACACAACAGAAGTACACTCACGAGATGGCCTCAATCATATCCACTCCCATCTCCACACAGCAGTGAGCGTGGTCAGCTCTGGGCTCAGGCAAGCCCGATACACAGTAGTAACAGTCCCCCAGGATCTTTATCCTCAGACAGTGGTTCTCCTAACAACACGCACACACACACACACATACACTCGAATTTGACATCAAGTGAAAATCAAAGGGGAATTCCATTGATTCTTTTAAAATGTCTGCATAATTCAACCACTAAGACGAGGTTATTCAGAGTGATTTGATGTGAAGCTTACAAAGTCAGAACTGTTCTCAATGGTGATGAAAGTAAACAGATGTCCAAAGCTTTTAATGTTTCTAAAAGCTATGTCCCAGTATATTAGCAGTTATATTTGTTGTGTTTAACTATATTTCATCATTGTGAAATATACTCTTTGATACTCTGATTTTCTTTCAAAGCGGTAGTAGTAGTGGTGGGTGATAGTAGCCTAGTGGGTAAAACACCTGCCTGTGAAACCGCTGATCACAAAGTTGCAGGTTCAAACCCCCACATTCTACCACTGCGTCCTTGAGTAAGACACCTAACCCTCAGGTGCTCCAGGGGGACTGTCCCTGTAACTAATGATTGTAAGTCACTCTAGATAAGAGCATCAGCCAAATGCAACCTTTACCCTTTAAATGTAAAACCTTAAGGCAATTGTAATGTAGCTAAAAGAAATACTTAGTTACATTACAATTAATTTCTCATCAAGTGAACTCTGAGTGACTTTGTTCACATCTTAACAACTGATTTATTCAGAAATTTGGAAAAATCAGTGGAATTCCCAGTTTTGTTGTCATTTTCGATATTTTCTGTCACAAAATCAATGTGTGTATAAAACGTCTTAAAAGTGCAGGTTTAATATGCAATCATTAAAAGTGCAGGTTTAATATGTCATAAGCTTCAGTAAGCTTATGTAACTCATATGTAAGTTATGAAGTCCACCGTAGCTGTAACTGTTTTTACAGCAGTAGCATTCTGTAGTATTGTAGCTTCTCAGACACGCCCAACGTGTACAAACCTGCTTTTTTATTTTCACCAAATGCTATGCACGCACTGATAAGGTGGTAAAGGATGATCAGACGTGTCAGCCCTTCAGTTTTTAATAAGGTTCTTATTACATGACCTCAATATAGAAATATCATTCTGTGATCCCTAAATGAAAACACAAGACTGGAATATTGTATTTCGAGCGGTAGGGCCATAACAATTATCAGTACCACATCAAGTAAGATGTTCAGCCTCGGATGATGAATCTTGAATTTGTAATAAAAGACAGATTTAATTCAGGAAAACCCACGGGACAAAAACATGGCAGTGTTAGGAGCTCAGCCCAGGCTTGTGGGCTTAATTAGGATTTGATGGTGTTTGCTTACCCAGGCTAATTTGTCGAAACGAGCAAAAAGTTCATTAAGCGTCATCACCAGCTCCTGGGCAGTGCACTGCGATGCCAAACTCGTGAAGCCCTCAATGTCTGCAAAGAGGATGCTGCAAAAAAAAAAATAGGAAAAAAGCAAGGACAAAAGATAGACAGAGGGAGAAAGTCGATCAATAATTACACAAGTGCCTTGTCTGGGTCATGGTGGTTGGTGTAAAGAGGTTGGTTCAAGAATCATCATTTCCGCTGCGGCCAGACCGGAGATGGGTCACTCTCAATGAAGAGCTCCATTCCTCAATCAGGATAAAAAAACAGAAGCTGGTCAGCCTCTTTAGAGAGCTCATATCCACCGAGCCTGGAGGTTCTCATCAACAACAATTTAAAGGTGACAGAATGAAGCCACCAAGAGCACGTCACGCTGAGGGGCAACAGATGGCACTGTTCTCTTGCCCGAGCCTTCCGCTGGGAAAATTTAAAACATTTGGCGAGAAGTATCCTTGCCCTTGTAGTAAAACCAGGCAATTTTACGCATTCAGCTCTTCCTGAGCAAATGTGACACAGATGCTTTGAGCTGGAGCGGACTATATGAGCTCTCTCCCTCTACTCTAGGACAAGTGCTGGATGTTAAAGAAAGGCATTCTTCAGGCTTGTAGCAAACTCATACTGCTGTTTCACTCAGCTCGGAAAATTAGCTGCTTAAAATTGCAGTGCAGAACAGAACCCTCTGGGCCTCCTGGGTCTTCAGAGAAGACTTAATGATTTCTGAGAACTAAAAAAAAAACACATCTGTAATTTTCTTCATTTTTTTAAAGTTGAATCATTGAATCATTTATGTGCTTTGCTAGTATGACTACTTCTTGTATGCGATTGTTAGGTATTGGCTGGATACAATAGGGCTCAAATCGGCTAAAGAACAATGGAAAATGAGCAGGAATAAACATTTTCTGCTCTGATTAAACAAATCAGTTAAGCGTTTCCATGAACATTGCAGCCAAAGTCCATGAACATTGCAGCCAAATTTGATATTTGAATTTGTTAACCACCCCCCCCTCCGCCACCAAGGCACTATTAAGGTACAGGCTATTGCAGCTCAGATGCATCTAGTGGTCGAATTGTAGAATCCATAAAAATGTTTCCCCTCAGGGGAAAGAAACATTCTAAATGTAAATCTAATTCATGTCTCCTTGTAATAGTTAAATCCTGTGGAAGTCATTGAAGGACTTTATTTTTAGGCTATTTTTTGGACTATTTCTGAAAACCAACCCTCAGATTTTCTTTGTTTAATCAAAATCTTGGAGTGAAACTTTATTTGGGTAGCCCAAGTAAATGCAGATGCTTTGTAAGTTATATCAATTGCATAATATATAAATTAACTTTTAATTGTTACTATTTTACCATTAACCTCAACCCAAAACCTAATCCTAATCCACAAACTCTGGCCCAAATCCTAATCCTAACCCTAATTGCAGCTGATAACAGACTTTCACGTGATGTTTTTTTAACAATATAAATGTCTGTAGATAATCTATAGGGGCTATTCAAATAAAGCTCCTTTTCAAAATCTAAATTTTTCAGCAGTCTATCGTCGTTGAGGGAGAACTCATGGAGTACTCGTGCTTTTCTCATTACCTCCAGAACTTCTTGCCGTTAAATGCATTAATCTAGTCTTTACTCATGGGGTGGGTGTGAAAGAATTCAGAAATCACAGATCCTTTATTATTACAGTACTTAGATATATTATATATTTCTCCTGAGACAGAGAAACATTGGTCATAAGAATGACATTTCTCATGTGAATCAGCATCTTATTATTATTGTACTATATTACACCCACACCTAGACCACAAATCCACAGGAGGTGGCATTCTCACAGAGAAAAGCAGGCAATCTAAAGTCTTTTAAGAAAAACAGAAAATCGCAAAGAGTCTGTTTTCACTCCATTAAAGGTTACTAGCACAGTTACATCATATTTTCCTTCCTTTTAGCCTGAAAGCTGCCAGTCTGTATTTGAGAATATACCAAACATGCTAAATTAACTAAAACCCATTGAATGTTTTATTCCATGAAATATATACAAATATAAAAAGGAACTTGAGCTTCATGTTTTTTCACACTTTATTCACACTTTTCTGCTTTCTGTATCTGTCCAGTGGCCATAAGCCTTCAGCCTGGCTTCAATAGTCTTTGAATAGGCTTCATGCACTGGACTAAACAGACAGGAAACTGACCAAGAAGTCAGGTTCTTCACATCCCTCTGGTTGATTATATGTACCAGACATGTTATGGTTCTTGAATATGAGAATGAAAGAAGCTAAACTGCATTTTAAAACTGAAAAACTAATTTTCTTCATTTCCTATATATAATGACAAACATGGATACATGCAAACTACTCCAATGTCAGATTTAAATTAGTTAAAGATGAACAAAAAGTAAGACACTCCCTAAGAAAGGGTTAAAGTCATTGTCCCACTAGTTCCCACCTCTGAATAATTTTATCCCACAGACTATATGTTCTGGTATTTTTGCCTGAGGTACAAAACCTCAATCACTTGATTTACAACTCAACTGACTTAATGCTAACATGAAAACCAGATGTATGTCAAACAATTCAGCTGGGTAAATGAGAAACTATCTTAATGAGTGAATATTGCAATACTTACTGGCATAAAGTCGATGGAACTGGCATCTACAAGCCAACATGTTTCCATCTATATCCGTGCCCACCTTGATTGTGCCAACAGACTGTATAACACCACACTGTAACTTCTTACTCTCATGTAATAAATGACTTTTCCAAAGTTTCCTGTCCTGAGCTGGCCTTTATTTACCTGACATTGTCGTGTTTCTGGATGTAGATTTTGTGGAACATCATATCTTCCTTCTTGGCATTGATATCTGCCTTCATCTCCATGGCAACATGCCGTGGCAGCACTGAAAGCAGCAGGCGCTCCTGGAAAGAGTTTCAGAGGGAATCTCAGTGAGCATGTGCATATGCTTATGGGATCAGATGGGTGAGAGTCGGAGAGTTTTTAATTGTTTTTGTGAGCTTTTCGCCAAGGACTGCATTTGTTTTTGTCAGAAACAGAGAGAAAATCGTGACATATGGAGGTACTGATTACTAAGAATTAGCCAGCGATCTTTAAACTTTATGCTGTATGCAGTGTTGGAGCACCACAGAAACAACACAATTAGCCAAACCAGGAAAAAATGGCCACTGTTTATTAGAACACAACAGGCTTAACTGAACAGTAACAAAAACAGCCTTATTTCAAAGGGGTGAAAATGAATTATGACTGTTTGTGGTACTGTTTGTGGCACACAAAACCTCACAGACATTAGCAGACCTCTGGAGAAACATGAATACAGCTAGTCGTAAGTACACACTAGTGCAGTGTTTCTCAAACTTATTTGTCCTGGGGACCAGTCAGGTCAGGCTTTGGGGCTGTAAGGCCCTGCATAAACGACCGTCACCAACAGATATGTAGCAATTAGGCTGTTATTGTTGTTATTATTATTATTTTATATATATTTATTTATTATCATCGTTGTTATTATTATTATTACTATTATTATTATTATTATTATGATTATTATTATGGGCCTATACCTACATATAAGAACCAATAAACCTAGATTTTTTTTCACTTTGTGTGTTCTATGGGGTTTTTTTGGTTTTTTTTAACTATACTTTTGAACACTGCCAAATGGTGCTGAACGTGCAAATTTACTTTTAACCTAAATTAAATTACAGGTCTAATCACCAACAGGGATTATTTGGCACCAAAAATTTAAAATCAACATTCTAATGTGATGGTGTGCCTGCTTTCTCGCCACTAACGGGTCGAAATGAGGAAGACACGCTGACAGAGCTGCTCGGAGTGAGTTTCTGCGTTTTTCTGTTTCCGTACCGTTTTCGCGGCTGTTGAGTGAGAAAAAGTGGTCTCGCACAGATCCGTGGAATGGAAAAGCAAGATTGTTTTAACTGCATCTCACTCAGCTGGGGATTTTACTCACAGCATGACAGTCAGAGCTGGGACAGACACTAGAGCTAGAGCTCCAGTGCTCCAAAAGTTCCATGAGAGCTCCTGGATCACAAGTGGCAGATCACTCCTGCCTCTATATACCCTCTATACACTCCTCTCTCTATACAGTGGTGCCCTGCATAACGAACGCAATCCGTTCCAGCGGCGCATTCGTTATGCGGGGAGTTCATTATGTGAAACACAAAAAAACAGTAAACACACGGACACCAAAAACACATCAAAACAGGAAAAAAATGACACTAACGGGGAGAAAAAACACAACATGATGCTTTGTCTTCATTTGAGACACATCTGGCCGGATTCAGCCAATTTTTAATGTAAAACTTGATTTTGCAAATGCGACGTGCGGTTCCCTGTGTGAAACGCGTTCATTCTGTGAGTCACGCGCGCAGGATACCACTGTATATATATATATATATTATACCCATAAATACGTCTATGGCTAGAATGCTGAACATTCTAGAATGCTGAAACAAGGGGCGGGGGCGTGAAGTCGAGGGGGCGGGGAGAGGTGCGCAATGACAGAAGCACTGAGAAGCGAGGCTCCGGTCCGCGGCCCATAGTTTGAAAAAGGCTGGACTAGTGTATAGAAGTATAATGTGCTTATATATGTGTGGAGGGATATGAACGGCCCTGCATCTTGACACCTTGTGTGTGTGTGTGTGTGTGTGTGTGTGTGTGTGTGTGTGTGTGTTTACCTGTTGCTGGTTCTCTCTCTGCAGGTGTATTCTGGCCTGTATATATCCTCTGGTCTCTTTAAAGGCCTGTCTCTGAGACACCTCAGCTGGGTAGTGTGTGCAGATCCCAATGATGTTAGTGCACAGAAAAACCAGTCCATTTGCACATAACTGCAGTTCAGAAGAGAGAAAAGAGAGAAAAACAGATTGATATATAATTATGAAACAATATCTGAGTTTATAGTACTGTACTATCAGTTTATCTATATCTGTTAACTCTTCATTAAGGAGATTCAGATTCGTACTTGTGGTTTAAGACACAGCATAACTTACTGTGAGCTATAAAAAAGTTGCAGGTAACCATTTCAGCCAACACCAAGGCTGGTGTTCACAGTCCAGTAGTTAGGAGGACTGATATATCTGTTTTTGTAACAGTTGTGACAAAAAAATCATTTTAGATCAGCATTCCTACTTCTGAGATAGTTTATAAGCACCCATTGTCTAAAAGGCTGCAGCAACACTCAGGTAGGTTTTTTATATCTTCAGTATGCCAAATTGTATTCTAAACCACACCTTAATGAAGAGCCAGATGTGGTTTAAGTGAGTTGAGAGACATAGTTTTAGGGACATATTTATGGAAACGTTTTGGGTGACTATTGACTTCTTGGGTTTGTGAGAAATGATGGCCTTGCAGTTAATAAAAAATAATAAAAAAATGTGTACATAAGTTTTTGCCAAGCTATTCCTTGGAACTGGCAATCTAAACATATAAAATATTCACCAGGTTTATTGTGAAAAAAACAATATCAAGTGTTTTGTTACTGTTCTATTGGGCATAATGCCAATAGCCATGTATATTACACCCTGATTGTGATATCAGTACTCAAACCGTTCGAGTGCTTAAACTACCTTTGAGTGAAACGATACTGATTATATGCTTTTAATGACAATTGAAAAAGAAAAGTATTGTTATATAGAAACTCTTTTACACCAGGGTAACAGAGAGCCTGGTGAAACTGCCTGTGCCTGTCATAAGTCATAACAGCCTCAGCGCATAGTGCTACATGGTGCTGGCCTGGTTATCCACTAGTGCACCAATAAACACAGTGAGTCCATTAGATTGAGTGTCGTGAGTATACAGAGTCAGTCGGGTGGGAATAAAACTTGTTACACTGGTTCTATGACCCAGATCAACACCTGCTGATGCCTATCAGCTTTAGGGGTTGCTGCAGAGAAGGGAGGGTATAAGGAATGCGAGGTTTATGGAGTAATGCTGGATGATCTGTTAGCACTGAATGACTCATTCCACAGTGCTAAATAAGACCAACCACTACACACTGCTCCAGAGGCAGATATGATTTTACATCGAGGATGCAGCAGGTCACGCGTAGCAAAAACTCATCACACTCTGAGTGTGATCAGGAGCTGGTCAATAGAAATTTCGAGTTGATTATACACACACTCTCCAGACGAACAATCTTGCCAGTCTGGTTGTGGGTAGTCATAAAAAAAAGAATAAGAACATTGGATGGCTTTCATTAACGGAATATACCAGGTCAAACTTTTGAAATGCCTTTTATAATAATAGTAAAGGCATCAAAACTATGAAATAGCACAAGCAGTCAATAAAACAATCACTTAAATGGCCAAAAATGGCTAAAATGGTCAATACAACAATTGGATTCTGTATTAAGTTGTGAAGTGAGTGAAAAGACTGTGACAGGATTACTGAGTGAACTTGCCTAGAGGCCAGTATGGAGCTGTGCACACTCGGCCGAATCATAAATGGCTGCTTGTAAGACATACTGTGCAGAAGCCAGTATCTGAATTCTGACCAAAGATTTTGCATTAAACACTACTGTATTATATGACAAAAAGCTCGAGATATGTATGGAACAGTAAACACTGTTCTGTAGTAGCTGGTGTTGCAAGGCCAGATTTTAAAACAATTGTTTTATTTAAATAGAAATGTCTTTGAGGAGCTCAGGGACCACACACACAACTCGTGGCCGTCATTAGAACCAAGCAAAGCTAAATCTATGACTGAAAGACTCTTAACTGCTCCATCTATTCTTTTGTCATTTTAAAGATATTTTAATGAAATCATTCATAATTGGCAACAAAATCATTCATAAAGAAGGCATAGGTGTAAGAAATTGCCTTACATTTACATGGAAATGATATACTGTATATTGATATAACATCCTTTCATATCATAAACAAACAGATATGATCTACATAGATATAACCTATAACCATCATAGAAATACCTAGATAAAGTCATACAGGAGCATAAGGGAATTTAGAATATTATTAATTTGAGATCCTACCAATCACATATTTTTGACCTCCCAGCTCCTGCAATGCAGGAGCGTCCTGCTGTGTGAACGTCTCCTGTCCTCACTAAAACTCATCCAACTTTATTTGTAGTCTTATTACTGTAAAGATATCGGTCATTTCAGGCTATCCAGCCTCTCTGTTGTGTCTCTTACAATTCCAACCACTCCCCTATTGTGACTTTGTCTACTTTTACGTATTGTCCTTCCATCCTTCTTTGGTAGACCACATCATCTCACTTTAACATAGTTTTAATGTGTTCCCACATTTTTGCTGTCAGTAAGAACCAGTACATCTGTGCAATATTCAGAACAGCTCTGCTGTTACGCACATGTTACGCACATATTTTGTGCAAGACATTAAAGGTGGTAGGAATATCAAGAATACAGTGATGGATAACTGGAGACTCTCATCCTCCTTCAGCAGGCCATGGTTGCTTAGCAACAATAATATATTCTAAAATATGATATTTAAAGGCAGAAGTATTGTTATTAATGATAAAATAATTATCACACTTGTTGGCCGATTTATAAAAGCAATAAGTCACTTGAGAGTGTGTGTTGCAATGATTTTATCTCCGCTTCACGTCATGCCTTTTAACACCCTTACTGCAAAGCACAGCCTCTCGTGGCTTATTGCTTTATTACATCATTCTAGGATTTAAGATTAACTCATCTCTCATTGTAATCCATGCAGTTACTGAATAAAAATCCTAATCATGGCTTTAAAGGGTTGAACATCTATCGTCTGTTTTAGATTCTTCAGGGTAGTCCCTCTTTGTTTCAGCATTGCACACTCTTGGCATTTTCTCAAGCAGCTTCATGGGGATGCTTTTCCAACAGACTTGAGGATCCTGAGACCTTGCTGGCTGCTGAAAAGCTACTTGTCAGTGGACAAAAAATCTAATTTGCAGCTGAAAAAATCTGTTGTGTAATTAAATTCACATATCAAATTCACAGTTTTTTATTTGTCTTAGAAATACATACATTTTTTATTTTTGTCTTTGACTAGAGCAGTATATTGTGCACTGTTGGGTGAAAATATCTGTCTTTTCTCTCTCTCTCCCTCTCTCTGACCCTACAGCTGGCAGACAAAACTTTTCCTTTTGCGTGCAGAAGAAACTGTTTCCTCAAAAGATTATATTGTCAATATAATTTAAGACCAACACAAGTGAAGAGTATTCACATTTCAGTCCCCAGGGATAGGGAGGGCCTCTATCAGACCAAATCTGACCGTCTGTCTGTATCTGACTGCCTGTTTTAAATCATCTCGACTCTTATCAGTCAGAAGGCACATTAACCGTTTCAGGAGTGACTAGTTTTGGAACGAGTGACCACAAAATCCCTGTATTTGTTGGCTGTGATGGGCGATGAGCACACCGGTTACTCTCAGGCTTATTCCTTATTTCCTTTCCTCCGCAGTGCCATTCATTATTCAGCACGTCAGTGTCCGACCCGTTGGAATTAGCACTTCATATAAACTTTAAACCCAGCACAGCACGTCCACTGAGAGCTGGCAGAAAGGAGGCCCTTCAGCCTGACACACACACACACACACACACGCGCACACACACACACACACACAGGAGTAGAAAGCATAGCAGCAGGATGAGGTCATTCTGAATAGTAGAGAAAAAGATCCAAAAGCTTTCCTTCCCCACCACTGAAGTTTCATTTAAGTGTATCGCTACAGTTGCAACCTTAGCTTTTTTCGCTTGCCAGTGAAAGAGCTACGGGCTACGAGAGAAACACAAAACCACTATCAGTCCCAGGAATGACGTTACTGAATACACCACAGAGCTGTTATGATTTAGATTCATGAACATGCGCTCCTTCCAGATGGTCCACTGTTTTACCTCAGTAAAAACCTTTTACATAGCAGTGTGCCACCTCACCTATTCAAATCTATTGAAATCTACTGAAAGTGCAGAAGTGACGCCATGAGAGAAGCATTATGTGGCAGCTGGCATAGCTCTCCAGATCAACCCTTATCACAGATCACTGCTAGTATCTGGAGCTCTGACATGGTATACAGCCAAACTTCTGACAAAAACACCTTTGTCTGCATCACCTAAGCATCCGGACCGAACAAACAGAGCCGAGAGAATTCAATAGTTGGCATGCAGTGTTTCCCATGGGTTGTTTTCAAGCCAGGTGGCATTATTAATGATAATGCCATCAACCGTGCCCCGGGCTGGGATGATGCACAGGTTTTGGGCAGCCATTAGAAGGTCAGTTCTTTACATTCTCAGCACATTTATTTTCAAGAAGCACCTAATGATAGACTGATCAGGAGGTCATTTATATATTAAACACAGCACAACTGAATGCTTTACAGCTCAGACATGGCCTAAGAACTATAAACATACATTTCAAATGGAATTATGTAAGAATAGTAAATTTCTTACAAATTTCGAATGGCTGATGGTATTTAAAGAGAATATATTATAAAGACACACTATACTCTATGTGGACAAAAGTATTAGGACACACCTCTTAATTATATTCAGGTGGTCCGTAATCTTAATGCTTCAGCATACCAGGACAGTTTGGACACCATGCTTCCAACGTTGTGGACACAGTTTGGGGAAGAACGTTTTCTATTCCAGCAGGACTGTGACTCAGTGCACAAAGCAAGATCCATAAAGACATGGCTGGATGAGTTCGGTGTGGAAGAACTTGACTGGCCCACACAGAGCCCTGACCTCAACCCCATCCAATACCTCTGGGAGAAACTGGAACGGAGATTGCGAGTCAGGCCTTCTCGTCCAACATCAGTGCCTGACCTCATAAATGTTCTACAGAATGAATGGCCACAAATTCCCACAGAAACTCCAACATCTCGTGGAAGCTGTTATAGCTGCAAAGGGGGACCAACTCAATATTAAATGTATTTGAATGCAATGTCATTAAACTATACATATATATGTACAGAAAGATACATACATACATACATACAGACATACATATTTATTTATTTATTTATTTATATGTAAGTATAATATATATGTATTTGTATAGAACAAGGTTGTCATTCATTATGCTTTACAGAGCACAAGCATTAAAGCATAACAAGAAAGGTATGCGATAAAAGTAATCCTAAAAATTAATATAGAATAAAAGTAAGATTTAAGATCAATTTAATTAAACTACGGTAAACAAAGTCAAAGTAAGATACATAAAAGAATAAGGACAGAAGTGCCCAGCTTTTGTGCTAAACTTACTGGTTAACTGAAGGCAGCAGAAAACAAGGCTGTTCTTAGCATGTTTTCACAACTGGCGACTGCTAGCAGATACGGAGCCGTCTGACCATCTACTATTAGGGTAATTTTCTCAATGGCAACCATTTAGAATCATTGTTTAGTTTGTGAATTGTTGCAACATTACTTTGTGAAATTATACACTAGAAGAAGCAGACATGTGACAATGCATCATGAAGAATAGGCTTTCTATTAACATTCCACAAATCTAATGTAGCTGCATTGTTTATAGTGTTCAACCAGGGCCAGTGAACAACCCAGTCCTGCACATTTACAACATACATACATCCCCCTCAACCTCCTCACCCCACTCCAGCTCTAATTTCATTAGTAAATTGCACCACAACTGAATTCAGGCATCATTTTCCTTCATTCTATATATTATGAGAGTATTAAATTGTTTTCAGTCTTACTAAGCCCCGTCTATGAAATCGAATAGTGAGTTGACTTTAAAGTTTCCCTAGTGGAAAAAATACCACATTCATTTTTTTCTAAGCTAAAGCTTCCACGTTCCATTTTGCGATTACCTCTAGATCATAGATTGCAAAACAGCTCATAATACTTATAATAAACATGATTCATCAAAACATCCTCAGAAAATCACCTTTCTCATCATCACTATCCACAGTAAAACATTTGTGATTGGTTAGAAGGTACGTTTGTATATTATTGTCTTCGCAAAGGCCAACATCGCAATTAAAATGAACAAACAGTGTAGTGTGTACCCAGCATCCATTTATTATTTAGCCTGAGGTAGTAAAGCTCTCAGTGATGAAGGCTGACCTTTCTGGGAGATACAGTAATAAAGCCAACACACATTCTTTCACCTTAAACTGCAGGTGATTTTTATTGGGGTGGGTGTGAATGGATAGGAATGGGAATGTCCCATCCACTTCCCTTTTTTCTTGTTGTCTACAAAGTGGCGCTTCTGTAATTCTCTGCCCACTGTGGTCACTGTGGGCATACAAGCTCCTATTCTTGTTCAGAATGAAGAAAGTAGTCTAAACCAGTTTCAGCTTATCAGCTGCTTCTAAAATGTTGGATACAGTTTTCCTGAATGTATCGCTGAACATATTAATTTGTTAATTTATTAGTTTTTTTGTTCTTACTTCTGTTAAATTTTATCATAGACAAAATATACCACTTTTTTTAATGGACCTGACGACCAATACTATTATTGGACTAAATACATATTAGGACTGCAAACAAACTAAAGTATATTAAATAAAAACAAACTGTCTACAGTATTTCAGGTCATTGTATTATTTTATTCTATTTTATTTTATTTTGATCTATATTATTATATTTTTATGTATTATTACTTTCAACATGATTTTTTTCAATAGTTTTTGGTTACCTGAAATGATTAGTTAAAAACAAAAACAATAACCTGACTTTAATACTTTTTAACTATATGAAACTTTTTCTTCTGACCAAAGTTTTGGAGGATTAAGGAAATCTTATTCATTATGATTCACATGCATGTATCTTAAAGCTCTATAACAGCAGCTCGGAGGGAGGACAGAAATAAGAAGGCCGCGTGCAGGAGCTCAGCAAAAATCCAGCACTTACACAGCACGGGGAAGAGCAGCCTCAATTTATCCCCTTGACAACTAATGACACAGCACTCGGTTTGGACAAAAAGGCTTTGCTTTGGAAAAAAAAGAGGGCGCACAAACATCTTCAGAGTTAAGGATCCACGCTGGCAGGCAGGCAGAAGAGCAAAGCTCATCAGACATCCATTTAGCTGAGATGACGCATTTGGCTCCCATAATGCCATCACGACTCTAGCTCGTGTTTTTAGGATTCTCTCGGTACTTTTTCTCAAAAAAAAAAAAAAAAAAAATTCTCAATTAAGGGGCCTTCACTGAAGTAAACATGCATAACTGGCAAGGGATGCAGAAATTAGCTAAGAGGCAAACTGCTTACAAAGATCCAACGAGGAGATCTGATAACACTGCATTCATGGTTTGATCTTGGAAGAAGGGGGACACAATGAGCAGCTGAATGAAGGATTTGGCCTGAGAAAGAAGTCATGATTCAGTGAATCAGAGATAAGATTTTCACAGCTGCGATGAAAGAGAGTGTTTTCATTCATCCTCCTCAGGCGATACTAGACAACATTCAGCGCTTCAAGAGCTTAAATATTTAGCACCCATTTACCCAAACATGCCAAGGACTAGGGCCTGCCCCATCTATCGGCCAGTATTGAGGTCGTGTGAATTTATTGGTGAAATTCCTTGGGATACTGAACAACTAATTAACTAATGTAATTAAGTTTAAAGCAAGCTGAATTTTGTTAAGGCAACATGTTTGAATGTATTAAGCTAATTTATCTATGTTAACACAGTTATTGAACTTGGTGAGAAGACAGAAGGAGAAGGAACATTGTATTTGTCAAGTAGTTGATCATTTTTCTTTAAAGCACAGCAGGTAAAAGGTGTATACACACATCATATCACAATGACTGGAGACTAAGATATACCAAGAACCAAAAAAATATTGCTGTCTAAGTTACTTACAGTCATTGCCAGCCTTCCACCTGCATATTTTTTCCTTATGTCAGCATGCTGGTTGCATAGGTTCGCATCAAATGAGCTTTTCTGCTGGTATTTCACTGGACAAAAAGGCTCTTAACCCCTTTTTAGCACATCCGTACAACAGAAAATTAACCTGGATAAAAGTAAAATATTTACACAGACTTGCTGTAAATGACGGCACAAATATACGTCTGTTTCTTCACAAAATATGCTCAACTGTATAAATAAGCTTCCTACCTGATGCTGATACTGGGACTTGATACTTCGTAAGTCTCCCTCATCACATGACTCTGCCATCATGTATGATGGAGCTCCAAAACTGAGAAGGTGAAGATTAGCTTGTGCTTCCTCTGATTCATATGAAGCACCACTGTATCTTTCCCAGCTATTGCTAATGCAACATCACCGAACAGCTCAACACGCTTTGCGGAGTGCATCTCCTCTTTCTGTTACTTTAGCTAACAAACACACATCCTGACCAGCATCATGTCATGCTGAGTGGTGGTGGAGAAGGGGGGCAGTCTTGGACTGCAAGCCACAGATGGGCTGGCACTTAAGACACCATCCGGGAGCACCCACAAAACCTCTTATAAAGATAACTTATGAAAAATTAGAGTAATTAGTAAAAATAAAAACTGCAATCAACTGCAAGCCTACAGGACCTGAATTTAAGAAATGCAATGTTTAACATCTAAAAACTGATGTCAGAGCAATGAACTATTGATTAAAATAAAAAATATACCTCTCTTACTGACTCCAAACGTTTTGTGTATTTGCACTATATAGACAAAAGTATTGGAACACCTGACCATTAGGCCTCGTCCACACGAACGTCTGAATCAGGCGTTTTTCGGGTGTTCGTGGCACCAGGTGAGTGCGGACTGAGCGCCAGCCATTTTTCTGCTCATTGGAGCAAATCGAAGCCACACGGGTGTTCAACTCGGTGGCTGCGCGTTCGGGTGGCGTCAAAAAAACGTTGCATGCAACGTTTTCTTGGCGTCAATTTCTACCGAAATCCTGACGAAAGCAAAGAAAACGCCGCTATTGTGTTTACATGGCGTTCGGTCGACGTTCTGGAGGACCGAATGTGTTCCATGATTCAAGTGTTCTGGGAACCGTGACAAATATTTGTTGAATGGCGTGTAATGTGGTCTTGTACCAGTCGCAGCAGAATCAAAAGTAGAAACTGACATTACTGACATGCGAGTGTAGTTAAAGAACTGTTGCAGAAATCTTCGCATATCTTCAAAAAGCACAAAAAAAAGTCCCTTTGACCTGACGTTGTGCAGTAAGAGGGTGAACCCAATATCGGCGACGTATCAGGAGGACTTTTAAAACAATAATGTCGATTGTAAATTTTAACAAAGAATAAAACTTTTTTATTTGTAGAACTACAAATCATGATGTCCAACGTGTAAACAATCTGGAGAGAATAATTACTGCCCCCACAGGTGAATACACAAAACTACACATTGGGCTGCAGGCGTTAAACAGCGTCAAGCAAGTGCAGATACAAAACGCAACAAAAACGCCTATGGCGTTCAGAGCGCGTTCATTTATCCAAGATTCAAACATCCGTGTGGACGAGGCCTTACAACAACAGGGACTTTAATGACACTGCATTCAAGTACATAGACTTGAGTTGATCCCCTCTTTGCAGCTATAACAGCTTCCACTCTTCTTGGAAGGCTTTCTACATGATTTTGGAATTTGTGCCCATTCAATCGGTAGAGCATTTATGAGGTCAGGCGCTGATGCTGGACAAGAAGGTCTGGCTCACCATCTCTGTTCCAGTTCATCCCAAAGCTGTTGGATGGGTTTGAGGTCAGGGCTCTGTGCGGCCAGTCAAGTTCTTCCTCACAGAACTCATCAAACCATGTCTTTATGGAGCTCGCTTTGTGAACTGGGACACAGTCATGCTGGAATAGAAAAAGTTCTTCCCAAACAGTGTCCACAAAGTTGGAAGCATGGTGTTGTCCAGAATGTCTTCACTGGCAGTAAGGGGCATAGGCCAAACCCTGAAAAGCAAGTGTGTCCCAATACTTGTGTCCATATTGTGTAGCATAGTGTATTTTGTACAGATCATTTTTCAGAGTATTTCTGCAGATTTCTTTTGGACTTCTATTTTTTACTTTAAATTCAATTTTGTTCTTACCTCTGTGTCTGTGTGACTGTACAGCAATTTCAATAATGTTCTAATTCTGATAAATATAACACATTAGGCCTTAGTAAAGACTAATGAACTTTCTTGAACTTTCTGCTGTCTGTCGCTTCTAACGAATGCCACATAGATCTGAGCTCAACAGATTAAAAGAGACTGTTGACTTGTGTTGCTTGTGTAGAGTGTGTAGTGGAGTGTCACATTTAGGTCAGTCAGCTGGCTGGTGTCAGATGAACTTGCGTTTCATCAGAATATAAAGAGACTCCTGTTGCATTCTGTACAGATCTAAACTGACTGGGACCGAGCCAGAAACCACTTTTAAAGCATGAAACTACGACCCTTTTCTAAGGGGCCATGAACTGCTGAAATAATGGTTTGCTTGGGTGAGAGACATTGTATAAACCTCATGCAAGGTCTGGGCTGTTAAAGGGCCTGTATACTAAGGGTAGGCACTAAGCTATTGTTAGCACTATAACTTACAATACACTTTTCTGAGTATGTGCAACACAAGCACTTTTAGAACAAATCATACAGGACATAGTTTAGCTTGTTATTTCTAAAAAAGTAAATGCTGAACCTTTTCACATCTTTCTGTGTGATGACTCACCAAATGATAGTCATGTCAATAAAAGTATCTATAAGTATCAATATTAATAAGAAGTATCAGTACTGATATTGGTATTTGCGAAATAGCAATACTCATCTCTAACTGCATGTAACGAATTTAGATCAATTATAGTGAGCCCGTAAATAACAATAATCAGTAAAGTAACTGCATAGTTGAATGTCTGCTCGTTATCTTACTTTACTCATTTATTTTAATCAATTATTTGACACTTCCATCCCTCCATCATCTGAACCTCATATGCTTAACCAGAGTCACAGGACTTGCTGGAGCCCATCCCAGCGAACACAGGATGAAAGGTGGAAAAATACCCTGGACAGGTCACCAGTCCATCATTGACATGACTGTGGGAGGAAACCCATGTTGACACCTTGCAAACTCCACACAGAAAGGACAGAAAGGGAATCGAAAACAGGCCCTTCTTAATTTAAGGCATACTCAGAAAAGTGAATTGTAATTTATAATACTAAAAATAGCATGATCTTACTGCCTACCCGTACTGCACATGCCCTTTAACAGCCCTATTAGATATTTCCTCCTTCATAAATATTTATTCGTATATAAAATAAAAAAATGAATGATAGCACTCAGTCTTTTTTAAATGTTGCTGATACATTCCAGTTTAGTTGCCAACATCAGAAAAATGCAATATTGCAATACAAATTAAGAAGTGAAAAACATCGTTAAGTAAGGTGATGACACTGTTTGCTGTCTCACCCACTCTGTCTACATACAACGGATCCTATGTTAAATCGACAGTGTTACACAGTGCAAATGCATAGTGTATAAAAAGAGTCTATGGTATGGTCTTTAAAAAACTTTATCATCGACTGCCTGTGATTCAGAGGTCACACAGAACAGAGTGCAACTCTCGGTCATGTGCTAGAACAATCATCTTCTCTCAATTTCCAAGCCCCAGACAAACTCTCAAAAAGCAGACTTTCACACTTTCACACTCTCACAAATAAAAGCGATGATAAAAAGACAAAAAGATGATAAGTGATGCTGACTAACTATAAACCCTTCCATAGATGGTTTTTGGGAGAATCATTTTTATAAACATTATATGCAATTATAAAAAATCCACACAATACAAACTGCATCACTCTAACACGACAGGTTATTCTACATACATACAAACACACAGCCTAGGTTTATCCAAGCATATCTGTGCAGGAGAGAGCAGAAATGGATGTAGCGTGTGGGCAATTCATTAGACAGGATAGGGGGATAATGGTCCGCAGCTTTGTTTATAATCGTACTGTGTCCAGGCCAGATTTTTTTTGCCTTTCTGTCTGATGTTGGATCAGTATTTACTTTTAACAGAGCATCAATGACAGGACCTTACAGACAGTCCAACTCCAAACATTGACTTATAAGGCGTCAAAGCAAACTATCACTTTGAAACAATGGAGCCAAAAAAAGGAAGATATTCTAGGGAGAAAAGCAGTCTCAAAACAGGAAGTACAACTTATTTCTGAAATGGATAAATTCAGAATTTATGTGAGAACACTGAAATCAAGTAAATTCAATGCATTATTCACTTTAGCGCTCTAGCTACTGGACGTAGAAAATCATTGCATAATCATATTGTCTAAAACGACTGTGACGAAAGAGTGCATAAGCTTTTGGCTTAAAAGAGCTTTTTGTAAAGATAACAATGGTATTAAATCATAGAGGAGGCCACGCTTCTCCATAATAAGTATCAGGAGGCCTGTGTGAGTGCGTAATGTTGAGTGTGTGAGAAATAGAGGGGGAGAGAGGGCGAGGGTGTCCGGCCTGGACATGGGCCACCTGGACGCTAAGCTAAGTTTAAGTCATGGTTTGGCCCAAACGAGAATTGCTCTCAGTCGAGAGGTAAGGCAGCGAGTCTTTAGGGAAAACTGTGCCTAATTCCTAAGGCTCAGCACACTTGGACCACGACCACACAGTACATCTGTTACTGGAGCTGCAGTTTTTTGAAACAAGTGGAAAACTTCCCAGACTAGTGGTCATCAAAATAAAGCCCAAAACAGATAGTCCTTTAGATATTAATACATACAGAGAGGGCTGTCAGTAATGATAATATAAGTACATGCTTACTTTTCAAGTGTTTGAAAAGATTCTTTGATCTATATCACAGAAACAACATTTTTGGTAGCCTAAAGAATCTTTTAATGGATGGGTTTCAAAGAATTTAAAGAATAATTTTTGTAATGAAATGTGAGCCTCACACTAAAAAAGTCTAAAAATCTCCTCATAATAAAAAGAACCATTAAATTGCTGAAGAACCTATATATTATGCAAAGGTTCTTTAAGACTTTAAAAGGTTCCTCATTTTTTTCACACATGGTTCTTTAGGAAACCAAATGTGGTTCTTTTATGGCATCATGCAAATTTTGGATTCTTAATTGATTAAACGGGTTTATTATTATTATTATGATTATGATTATTATTATTATTGATTATGAATTAAGGTCTATTAATTACTTAAAACAGACCTCAATAGTGGACTTAGTTGGACGACAACAGTGCTACCTTTCAATATTCCCAGAAATTTTTTTGGGAAAAAAACTTTCAATATTTTCATATAAAAAATCTGTGGTTTTACAACTCACCCCTTTATCCTGAAAGACTGGAGCAAGATGAGATGAGAAAATATGAAATATTAAACAAAAACACACGGCCAAATTCAGGTTATTGGTTTGGCACTAAACTCGATAAAAGAGTCGAGCTCAGCTCAGACACAGCAGAGCAGAGAGACGGAGAAAAACAGAAATAGTAGCTTAGATAAACGCCAAATCTATACAAAGTTAGTACAAACCACTGAAATCATGTGTGAAGCTGGAGTTAGCTTCTTATTTTCTCTTCCACTTGAAATGAAAATGGAAAAATGTACAAATAAATCAAAATCAAAGAGGTCAAGCGAAGTGATGGAGTTAAATTAATTATAACAATCCATTTTCTAGTAAACAGCTACAATAGAGCTCAATTCAACCCAGAAATTCTGGTCAAGCGGCCCAGCAATCCTCCCAGGAGATCCCATAAAAAAACATGCTTTACTCCTTCCTGCTCCAAGCAAAGGCATGCTGAAATCTCTCCCATTCACCCCCTAATAAGGCCTCTGTTCACACTCATGTTCACACTCAACAAATGTCCCCTTGCTCTAGCATTCTTGCAAATAATAAATCTGCTTCTAAAAAACACATGGTATGTATGGTTAACATGGACCTGAAGCAGCATCAGTTCAGTTTCCCAGCAGGGGTCAGAAGTTGACTGTTTTGTTTTTAAGTGAGTTGTCATTATGCTCCCTGTTCCTGGATGTAAGACCTGATTAAAACTCTACCCTTTTTGGATGGGAGCTAGAAGAAAGACTCTTGCCTGCTTTCTGTCAGCTGTCCCAGAGTCTCCAGAGTCTGCTCATCAACTCTCTCTCTCTCTCTCTCTCTCTCTCTCTCTCTCTCTCTCTCTCTCTCTCTCTCTCTCTCTCTCTCTCTCTCTCTCTGCTCAGCTATGCTGTAGATATTCCAGTGTATCTTCTTGGGACAACTGACCCAAACATTTCACATCTAATTCCGATTTTAAGGGACTAAATACAAGCAGATATAATTTTATATTTCTATTTTTAGATTTGAATTGAATAATCCAGTAGTTTTAGATTTACTTTAGGATTGTTCAGTCTCAATTTTTAACTTTTTAATAAACAGCATAAACTCCACCCAGAATTAATTGTACTTTTTGTTTATGCTAATTACTCCTTATTGTTTTGCATGTCTTATTGAAAAGTGTCCCAGGACTGTCTGTGGCACCACTGAGGTTCCCTTGAACAAGGTACCGACCCCACACACTGCTGCCTCGGCGCTGCGTCGCTGGCTGCCTGCTGCTTCACTTGGTGAATGGGTTAAATGCAGAGAAGAAAGTCATGCTGTGTTCTGGTATGTTCACATATGACAGACTCATTACACACTTTACTTTACACTAAACAGTCAACTTTCATTCTCCACAGTTTCTTTGCTGGATGTTTGGAACTTCAGGGCTACATTCCTGTGGTATTTTATGTAGCTTTACCTCTGCATCTCCGCAGGTCTGCAGTTGTCTAACATGTCTATTGACACCTTGTGTTAAAAGCTTCCAAGTCAGCTGCACTCTGTGCCCTAACATTCTTAGGCCATATGAAGGCCATGACTTGTGCCCAAATTGTCTCCTACTGGAGACACTGGAGGCACTGGTCAACACTTGATTGAACTGTGGGATTATACGGCCGTCTCAATCTGAGCCTGGTCAGACATGGTTTGGAAGAAGGAGAGGTCCAACCATAGTGTAGCTGAGAAGGTGGACTCACTCTGTTGACTGCTAAGAGCTTTAACCCTTAGAACAATAAAATCTGACTTCAACAAGTAAAATGCTCTAAAACAGTCTAATACCAGTGTTTGCTCTTCTACACGCTCAGCTCTTGCTGGGCTTTTGCCGTCGCTCAGCCACTCTCCAAGCCCCCTCTGTGGGTTTTTTCACATCCTCTATGGGTTTTTCCCCTCTCACTTTTGGGTGGAAACTATCCTGAAAGTTCTCCCAAGTTAAAGAACTCCAGTAGGGGTAATATTAGATTTTTGTAATTAGAATAAATTTGGTTCTACATGACATGGAACACCAAACAAAGCTCAACATGATGTCCAACACCTTGCATTAACACAAACCGGGGGAACTCCCATATAAGCAGTTTTTTTTGCCGTATGAGGACAATTTACCATATGAAGAAACAGATCCGTGCCGCTCACGTTCTAAGGGTTAAGGTGCAAAGCTACTAGCCAGGGAAGCTACAAAACTCTGCTTGAACCCACAGAGTAAACTTTGTCTGCTGTGGGTTTGACATTCTCTCTACAGCAGTATCCAACACCAATTTTCCTCCTGACTCTACCCAGGCTGGGGGTATGATAAGAGGCACCCAGCTCACTTCAGAGCTTCAACCTGCTACTCCATAGTGGGACTCCGGTGAGGACAGAAAGGCTTCAACATCAGCAAAAAAGGACACGATGCTGTAAAGGTTGCCTTGGTTAAAGTCACGTTGGACACACCCATGGTTCAGACTTCAGAAACCAGCATCTTTTTCAAATGCATAGATAACAACGAGAAAATTTTTCATGCCTGTGTGTCAGGATTTTATTGCTCTGCACAGTGGGATGAAAATGCTACCTTCCATGGTGGACAAAGAGGCCCAGGGCCTAGTCTTTATGCCGGCACTGGATGCCTGTATTGTATCCAAAGTGATTTCCCCTGATGAGGCGTTGCGCCCCAACCCACGCTGCCCCAGCAATGAATGGAGACAAACTGACAAGCTCATTGTGAGAGCCCATAATCTTGAAACACAGCTAACTAATTAGTGATTCTCTATGCTTCTTGCTGTGTGCTGGGACTTACAGAGCCACAGAAAAGCCCCTGAATACAGCCGTTCAGATTGTGGGCTATTCAACTGAAACCACCAGTTGGTTGATAGTCACCCGTGTACACTGTTGACGCCAGGTTTGGCTAGCTCGACCTTCTCTGTTGGACTTACGCTGGGTCACACTCTAGACTCTGCCCCTCATGCCTCGTCCACGTTTTTGGCCCATTTGTTTAGGAGGATCCAGATCTAAATTTGTCCCTCCACCCTCTGGGTCCACACGCCGTTCCAGTCTGGTTGTCTGATGTATGAAGGACGGACTGCTGCTCAGCCTCTCCCCAGACCCCCAGACCTCAATGCACCAAATCAATAGGTCATTCACATTATGTCTGAGTGGGGTTTCAGACCTCACTCAGTTGGCCAAAGGATGCTGTTGTTCACCCTTGTTCTTACACTTTTCCTCCTGGCAAAAGGCAATATAGGAGTTGCTGCCCCTCACATTCAATCAGAGGGCTTCTACTCAATTTATCTTGTTGTTCCAAAGAAGGATTTAGGCCTTTGCCCTATTGGGGTAATTTCACCAACTAAAAAAACAGGGTTTTTCCCTTCCTCATGTCATGACTGTTCTCTGCAGCATTGGAAGAGACGAACAGTTCACATTCATAGACTTAAAGGACACGTACATTCATGTTTACTTTCCGAAACCCTGTATTCAAGTTCAAGGTTATGCCCTTCAGTTTTTTCTTAGTCTCCAGGGTCTTTACCAGGTGCCTTCAAGCCACCATGTCTCCCTTGCTTGTCCAGAGCAAAAGGATTCTGTCATACCTGGATGACTGGCTGGTATGTGACCCCTCCAAGGAACAAGCAGTTGGGGACACACACAGATTGTTTGAGCATTTATGGAAACAATTTGGGTGACTACTGACTTCCGTTGTTTGTTAGCAATGTTAGCCTTTTAGCTCCAGGTCTAAAACAAAGAAGCAAAACTGGACTCCAAACACGTCTTGGCTGAACTTATACATGTGGGCTAAATGAAAAAAAAAATTTTTAACCATCTGAAATATTGCAAATTGTAAAAGGTGTTTTTCATCACATTAGTTATAGCATATGAGTCCGTCTATTTCTAAATGAAGAAGAAGCTGACTACTCTCAAAACCTATCCATCAAGCACCAGTTGCAGCAAGCAAACAGCAGGTAAGAGGAGAGGCAGAGGTAAAGCAGAGAGGAAAGGAGAGAGTAACCTAGATCAATAGATAAGTAGGACGGAGAGTTGGGTTCTGGGAAGACATGGTTGTTAGAGAGCTCTTGTTTCACAGCTCTTTTACAAAAGTGATTAAGCACTCACCTCACTAAAGTGCAGCCAGAGAAAGAGCAGATCAGCCCAAACTCTAGAGCTTAGCATACGCACAGCAATGCACTAACAAAGCTGAAGGCCTTTTTGTTCTTTTAATGACCAAGAAATCCCCTACGCTTCAGAAACGTTCCACCCTCATGTAAGAGGAGACTTTCACATATTCAATGCTGACATTAAATCAGCTCTGAAATCAACATGCTGGTCTAGACATAAAATAGTAGTTGCATCTGTTTATGGCAAAAAAGTGCTTTTTCTGTCCCAGGAGGAATGCAAAGAGTCCTGTTGATTCATCTCTAAAAAGCTGAGGCATTCAATGAAGAGATAAGAGATGCAGAAGAAAAGGGAGAATTCTTGAGCTCCTTTGGGAAAGCACTCGTAATGACTGAAACCTACTTTGCCGGGCCATTTAATATCAAGGTCTTCTTCATTTATCTCAACTTATTTCTCCTGTGTTTTCCACTCTAGAAAGGCTTATTTCTTCATCATACGCAGCAGTTAGAGGCCCGAGGGCCACTGACAAATTATCATGTCATCTATGTACAAACAGACCCTTGGACTCAGTCATCTGATTCTAGACTATAAAACAGCCTTCAGCATCTCAAAAATGTGCATTTTGTTTTTTATAGCACTATAATTATCTCATCCTTTGGAATATCAAAACAAACAGCTGAGAATGAGGAACATTTAGAAGTGGTGTTGGGGAAGGGCCTGAAGCCATGTGTGGAATAGGGTCAGGCTATTATGAGTGACACCAAATTCACGAATACAAAAATAAAATGAATGACCATTTATATCACCTGATAGAATTTCTTAGGGCAAAATAATTAGCAATAGTTTCAGTTAAATGCTGCTTTATTTATTGACAAAACTGCATTAAGAGGTCCAATTTCGTGAGCTCAAATAAACAGTAGAAACTCATGGGGCAGTTAGTCAAATCTTGAACCAAATCGCAATGTCAATAGTGTTTTGCTATCATGGGCCACCTTCCCAGAGCTACATGAAGCCTAAGCCTGGACTAAAATGGATTTCCATGTGAACTTCAATTCAGTCAAGACTACAGTTAAACTATGCCTGGAAAACTAACCCCCAAAATCTCATTTAGTCTAGGATCAGAATTAAACTGGCTCATGAAGTCTTAAGTAATATAAATACTGTAGGGCTATGGGTAAGGACTTTGAGGAATTCCTAGCAATTTCCTTTCTGTTTTTGTTCTGTTCAACCAATCTCTTTTTCTTATTATTTATCATGTCTCTTCCTGTTATTCTGCTGACTACATTACAGGTGTTTTTCGTATATTTACATTTAATATATTTAGTATTAGTATATTTAGTATTAGTATATTTATCTATATTTCCCAAATCTTCCTCAAAGTATATTGTAATAGAGGCTTCCATTTACTAGAGAAAGGTGAGTCTGCTAGGAATGATTGTTATTGGGGCAGTTGGTGGTCTAGTGGTTGGGGAGTTGCCTCTGCAATCAGAAGGTTGTGAGTTCGAATGTCAACACTGCTAGTGTCATCACTGAGGGACCCTTGAGCAAGGCATCGTCCCCACACACTGCTTCCCTTGGTGAATGTGTTTAATGCGTAGAAAGAATTTCACACTGTATGCTGTGGTGGGCCACTTTACTTTATCCTACATTAATAGTCCCATGGAATGTTTCATTCCTCGCAGGTTATCTAGGTGATCGTCCTGGAAAAGACCAGAGTAATATTGTATTATTCATAATTTTATATGAATATGTTTTATTTATTTTAATTACATTTAAGCACTCTGCCTCTTAAATTTTAGGCTGTTTTTCTTTCACTTTCATTTATGCAAACAAAGTTTGTGTGTGTGCGTGTGTGTGTGTGTGAGATAATGTAATTATGGTCATTTCATCATTATACTGTTTTGTGTGCAGATTTAGCAGATTGTCTATTAAATCCTCAGAATCAAACAGCTTCTCACAATAGAGGTTCATAACAGTGAAAATAGTATTTTAAAACTAGGTATTATTCAAAAAATTTCATACATACCAATACTAATCCGTCTACATTGATGCTACATTCTGGCAGTTCCTTTTTTCATGATCTTGTTTTAATTATTTAAAAATTATACATATTAAATTTCTGTCTCTGTATATCTGGTGAGGGCTGGTTTTAATATTCCATGCTATAACCAATAACTAATCAATAGCTAATAGCTAATAACACCTATAAAAACCTCTGAACTGCAGTAATGAAACAGTAAAATGAGCAGTCATTTTTGCTTAAAAACATATACATTCCACCATTTGCACAGCTGCGGCAAGTTAACATAACCACTGCTATTATCACTACTGTTAGTCTGCTGCTAATTAATACAGATCACAAAACTACCAGTTACTTGTTAAGCAACTTTCTGCTTTAAATACTGCTGCGTTACAACATACTTACAGTTTGGCTGAATATGACTATGCTGAAAAAAAGTTTTACAATAACAATATTTGCTCTGAGCAGCCAATCACACCAGCACTAACTGCTGGTTGCAGACAGGCAGAGCCTATATATATTTATTTAATAAGAAAGAGATTGCTAATTTTAACTGTTCTGTTTTAACTGTTTGATTTATTATTTTTGTAACTACAAAACAACCTCCTCAATTTTCAGCCGTACTGTACCCAATATTGTGTCATTTTGAAGCCTGTGTTGCAGGAGTGTTTAGAGACACTGCTGCTATTTGCTACTGCTGCTAAGTGTATTTGTACTTGCAACACCCTGCTGATGTTAATAACAGGCTTACAGTACATAACTCATACAGCCAATCACCAGTCTAGATTTTTAAATAGGCATGCTATTTGACACTAATAGGACTACAAACTACATACCTAGGTACTAAAATTTGGTACAGAATGGCACACATACTTTCTAAACTCCGTGTTATCCATGTATTCCATTCAGTATTGTTAAAGTACTCAATTTCAATACCAGGCCACAATCCTGAAAATCCATGAGGCCTAAATATCGGCTCAGTTATATGTCAAACGCTATGTTGGGGGGTGGGGCCCTAATTCTGCGTGAGGAGCATCAAATTATCATGGCTTGTAAATGGAGAAAAAATATGATAAGACCCTCATATAAGAATGAGTAGTTTCTCGTGGGCACTGTAAAAAGACTAATAGTCTAGGTGCATTTATCTCACCTTTTAAGATAATACCTAACGATACAGAATGTTGAGCTAATGGCATCTAATGGCTCAATCAATACAGTTACATCACTTCTACAAAGCGCTTTCCACCCAGCGCATCACCTCTCATTTGTATTCTGAGCAGTCGGACTGTAATGTGTTCTCGGACTGCACACAGACTGCCCGTCACAAGCGCAAGGTCAGTCAAGCACAGTAATGCATGTGACAGTTCACGTGGCTACAGTCTGAACATGATGTATCGTTTACACAAACACACAAAGCAGGGTCTCCAGCAGAGGACTCAACACCTGGAGCTGAGCCATGCTTCTGGGACAAGCTGCACTGCAAGCTGCCAATAAATCCAAAACACCATGCCAAAGACTTTTTCACCGTAATGAAGTTAAAAGGGGTTAAACTGCCATCGAACTCAGGCTGGAGTAGTTTAGGTTACCAACACAAATAGACTTGGATTAAACAAGCAATTTAGTCTCCCTCAGCCAAAAGAAAACAAAATTAATCCAAAAGTTAGACACTGAGATGATGTCATCCCAGTCTTGGTGGCTTTGGCGTCACGGACTCTGTTGTAGGTACCAGTCTGAAATCCTGACCCTCAGCTGTCTAAAAATGTGGCACAGTCACTAAAACCCCATGCAGTCATTTAACAAGGTCTTGAGCAGAGTGAATACACAGTGCGTAATCATTCACACACACACATACACACACACATAT
>JBBJLS010000134.1:28344880-28377380 GCA_037577275.1 Bryconaethiops microstoma | reverse complement strand
GCATGGCCCATTGCTCCGTATTGTATAACTGCAGTGGAGGCCAACACCAGAAGGCTTATTTTAGAATGAAGAGGTAGTGCTAGCTGCTTATGGAAGACAAACAGTGAGGTAACTTAAGAGGAAAGGAGGAGAGGAAGTGCTTTCCGGGACAGGATGAGTTATAAATGTGTGTATTGCTGCTATATTGATTGACTGAAGGACTAGCGGGGGCTAGTTGAACCTGCTCTGCAAACTGAGATGGAAGGTTATTAGGGCTCATGATGTTTCTGCTGGATTGGTTTTCAGTGCCTCAATGAAATATCTCCAGGCTTTTGGCCTAACGTGTGCCACGCAGTCATGTGATATCACCTATGACTTCTTCCGAGCTCTTCTAGTGGGTGTTTGAAGAGTGGAACAGTGTATAGGCCTATTTTAAGGTGATAGAAACCAGGCAACAGCAGTGCAGTAGAGAATACCTTGATTCTGGTCCAGACTCTACCATTCTGCATTTGGTGTAATGACTGTAATCAAACATAACTACTGTATCAAACACAAGTATATATATAGTATAATCAAACAACAATCAATACTCATTTCTCATTTGTAGCTCATTGAAATGAAACAATTTCATGTAAAGTGTAAATACTGAAAAAGTCGATTTCACTATTGTGTTTGTGAGGACAGTAGCAAATGTATATATTTTGATTTTGATATCAAAACAAATGGAAAACAGTCAGACCTGCAGGCTCATATTTGTGGTTACAGAATTTAAACAGCCTGAAAATGTGATTCATTATATAATAAATTCTGTAATTAATCAATAATCAATTCGCAATTCGAGTTGTCTCACAATACATGGTCGATATGCAATATTCTTCCAATATTTTGATCAAAACACGGCCCCCAAACTGCCTAAGGACTGGCCCTGTCGTGAAGTTTAAATCCCAGTGATGCCACAGCCATCCATGGCCAGTAGACCAAGAGAGCGCAATTGGCTGTGCTTTCTCTGAATAGGTAGGAAGCCCTTCCCTCTCCCCACATCCAGTGATAGCCAGCATCTTTCAAGCCCTTTGATGCTGCAATGTTGCTGCAATGACTTGGAGGCAGCACATGCTAGTGTTCACCCACCCAGTGTTGGTGTTATCGTGTGATAGAGGGATTCCTAGCTTGTGGGTGGAATTGGACACCACTAAATTGGGCAGAAAATCTAATGAGACTAAAGCTGCGATGCTAATTGGTGCTTGTAGTATATTAACTTTTGTGTTTAAACGGTTTAGTTGTAGCATTACATATCATTAAAGAATGTCCATTCTCCCCCGTTCACTGTCGCACTTCTGTAGAGCATGTTACACCTCTAATAAGTATGCAAATAGAACGATGTAGTAAAAGGACAATCTGAAGCTGTTAGGTTAATATACAGCCACAGAGAGCTGGGTCATTTTCTCTCTCTGCTGTTTTAAGGAGGAAATCTGCATTGCTGGTCAGATTCCCCGTGAGCACCTTCCACCCGGACCACCCTCCATGTTACAACGCCTCATCAGCCTGTACCCAGGCGGGCCGATCGGCCACATCAGCCAGAGGAGGAGAGAGAGAGAGAGAGAGAGAGAGAGAGAGAGAGAGAACACGGAATGGAAGAACAGCTATATTTAGAGACAGAGCGGAAAACACACAGTCTTCTTCCTCTCAAGTCCGAGGGCTATAAGGGAGACGTTTTCTTTTCTATCCATTCACTAACCCTCCTATCTCACTCTCTCTCTCCCCACCTCCCTCTCTCTCTTTCTCTCTCGCTCTCTCCCTCTTTCTCTGCCTTTGTGTATGTAATGTAACCTGTCTGTAATAATAATAATTTCCTTTTTTTTCACATCTCTTTGAGATGTATAGAAAGTCATCTATGTGAAATAATTTACTGTAGTTCTTTACAATGGTAGGATACATATTATTCAAGTCAATTCTATGGGTCACTCTTGTTGGTGATATATCTCAAAATGTAGAGGAAGGGACTAAATAGTCTTGTTTTAATCGCAATATGAAGTAAACTGTAACTGTAACATATTCTGCCATTCTTCTATAAAAAGATCTTTTTGGTCTCTGCAGTTGCCTGCAGCTTCAGCGTGTGTGCATGCAGTGGATGCACTTGCATGTCTGTTTGTTTTCTGAACTTTGGACATGCATACAAGAAAGAAAGCATTGCACTGCAGCTGCATTGGAGTGCACTTAATAGGCCGGCCTGAATGAGAAGGAGCGCATGCTGCCAGGATAATGGACTCCAAAGTAGGATCCTTATAGCTGAGAGCGGCCAGCAGGCCTGCACAGCCTCACAGATTGAACAGAGCCTGAAGAAGGAGAGGACAGTAATGCGGCACGGCTGGAGTCCATGCAGCCCAACTGAGCCGTTGTGTAGACGCCTGGCTGCTGACTCACCTTGTGTTTTGGGAGAATTGTGCATCACTATGTTGTCAGAATTATGCTGCAAAGGCATCTGTCCCAAAGGAACCTGCCTTCTCCTCAGAATGTCTCCACTGTGTGAGTTAAAGGGTTCATATTCTACTTTTTCACCCTGAGATCCACTTATGCCTACATGTACCAAAAACCATAATTCATTTTCACACAACCTCTTTCTGTCCGTTAGATATATATATATGTGTGTGTGTGTGTGTGTGTGTGTGTGTTTATATATATATATATATATATATATATATATATACATACGTGTGTGTACTGTATATATTTTTTATGCATTTTAGTGCTAAATGATTAATATTTATATTTATAATTTACTAATTTTATAACATAGACATTGAAAATATAACTGTATGAATTTTTAGTACTGTTGAGAGAACACAAAGAAAGCATGCCTTGGGATGGTGAAATACCCCTGTACTCAGAGGCGGGAGGTTTGATAGTAGCCAATCCGAGAGCTTTATTTATTTCTCCTTGCTGCTGATTGGCTGCTGCTCTGTGACGCATCTCTGGCAGCTGCAGTCCAGAATTGCCGCATCTGAGTGTTCCGGTGTTTTTCGTTTTGTTCTTCTTAAAATCCTGTATTTTCATTAATGTAAATTAAATGAAATTATGACTATATTTAACTGCTTATGCCAGGAAAAATGACAGCGAATACCAAAGAAAACGTGCTTGCATGAAGTACAGTCTATACAGGGGTAATGTATTTTACATTCTAGCACTGCGGGGGGACATCAGTTAAGTGTAAACTGTACAGTACGGGTTTACATTTTTTAAGGGTAATGTATTAAGCTGAGTTTAAAATTAAATTGAAGTGTTTGGGGAGCATATTAGGGGGCATGTTTAAGGCGTACACTACAAAAATTTTAGGCTTTTTTACCACATCACAAAATTCACAGTTTTTCAGAATTCACGGGTCCTCTTAGAACGTAACCCCTGCAAATGTTGGGGTTTTACTCTATATCTAATCATTCTTGTAAAAAGATTATTGTAAAATTATTTAACCAATTTCTTATAATAAAAATTCCAAGGGAAAGGAAAATTAAAAATATTCTCTTTTTTGTCCAGCATATTTCTCCTAGACTTAACTGATCTCATTTTAACATCAGTATGAAATTTTGACTTTTTAAACTTCTTAAATCTAGTCTTCCTCTAATCTCAGTCTGATCCATAATTAAGATCTTAAAATGCTTTTTTTCTCACACTGCCCTGATGTTTGTCTCAAATAATCAGATATTGAGATAAACAATAAGATCCAGAATAAAATGTGGTTGGCTTATAAATGAGACTGTAATCTGAATTTTGTCTTAGTGATCAAATTCAAGTCTCAACTACTAAAGTTAGAAAGTTTTGGGATTCTACAGAATGCTTGTCTTAAGTTGATTATTTCTTTTGCTCCTTATTTCTCTTTGCAGGATCAGACTTCAGTAATCCCCAAAATAAGATGATTTAATTCTGATGAAACAAAGAAAAGACTGCTGTGACGAAATCTTCCTCCTGGATACTACATTTGTTGACCTATGAAGACACGGTCTGTCATATGACTGATGGAGGAAGCGCTAATATTGTAGCTGCATCAAAAATAGAGTAAATCTTTTTCATCTCTCATCCCACCCAGATCATACCTGTTATGCAAGGAGACATGAACTTCAAATTACATGTGTTCTCTATGGGATCAGGCCTGAGGCTGTAGTGCATGCTGAGGTCCTATTAGAATGGAATGTAGAAGCTAAGTGGCGTAAAACACTCAGATAGAAACCTGTGGTGTAGTCGTCCCCTGTGGTGTTAGATCTTTCTGCTCTGTCACAACGTGATCTGAAGTGTGACAGTGGCTAAAAGGGTCAAGCGCTACTGTGCCTCTTTGAATTCATGCTCAGGATGCCAATAGAACCCCGCCTCGGTGCCAAATTCTGAAAAGAAGGTGGTCATGAGAAGCTACTGAGAGCCACTAGTTTGTTAAACTACTTTTGTACCAAAGAAACACATTTATGCCATTATCCTCATACCCTAAACATAATAGATCAACCTGGACATGTTTGATGTCTGAAGCATACTTCTTTAGTTTTACACTAGAGCTGCAGGGCTAACAAGTTATGGAAGCTCATCTTTGGGCATTTTCCTCCCGGATCAATAAAGTTTTCGGATTCTGATTCTGATTTTGGCAATATGTGATGAACTGTGATCTAAAACGATGGATGAACGGATTCTGAATAGCTATAAACAGTAGTAGCAGCCATCATGAAGCCTTAAAATTGACCAAGTGGATAGTTCAAGTTTAGAATGAAATGTCTCATTTGAACCACCTTCTCTAATTAGCTTCAGTCAGAAGCGGAGATGTCCAGCCAGTCAGAATACGGAGCATTTTTAATTTCTGGACATGACTTTTCCGCTTCTGCTATTTTTGCCGTCAAAAGGACGAACTAAGCGCTAAAGCTCCAATGGCCACAAGAGGGCCTGCAAAAGTGCTTTAAATGTCCAGCAAGGCAACTTGAAATGTGTTTTGTGATATATGATATGTCAGTGGTCATCATTTGAAAAAGCAATAAAATGAAAACAGGTTGGCTATCTAATACTACTTGTTTAATTTTAATTTTAATTATTCCTGTGCCTCTGTATAACTGCAATAACTGCATTTTGATGCAGACACAGTCAGTCAGACTGATGTAATATGGACATAGCAGCAGGTGTGACAGTGGCTTTGAAGCCACCGTAGCTGAAAAACTAACTGACAAATAAGCTGTAAACAAGATGCAGAGGGCTGTATCGCTCATGGGCACTCGTCTCAGCATGTGTGCAAAAATATTGGAAATCCACTTGTTTGTCACTGAGATCACGGGGTCTATGCTAGCTAACGCTCATGGGGGAATCTGAAATGGCGCTATATTCCATTTGTAGTGCATGACACTATGACATCTATGCCTCAATTAATGCACTACACACTACTTGGAGTCATTTGAATTTTAACAACAGGGTACATAGGGTCCTATAAATATACTTTTGTTTAGAAATCACACTGATGTGATCTAATTGGTGCCCTATATAGATAGCTTTTGCATACTGACAATTTATGAGTTTCAATTATAGGCAATTTATCAGTAACTTATTCAGCGCCTACAGCCAGGCGTTTCAGACAACACCAGGGCTGGTATTGAAAAATTAGGACAGACCTTGGATCAGATTCCTCCGTATTTACTCCACAAGTTCACTCACTTTTAAATCTCACAGTGTTCTAAACCACATCCACCTTAATGACTCAGAGTGCTTTGGGATGAATCTGGTGATCAATGGCACTTTTTGGCTAATTGGACACATGGCAAGTGTGGTTATACTTCTTTTTGGGAGATTCTGTTCGCTGTCTCTCATGCACCATGCCACCATGTGAACCTCCTCTCCATCCTTCTGAATCTTCATGAGCCTGTGCGAGTGTGTGTAAGGGGAGGAAGAACAGAAGCAGGCAGCAGAAAGCAGAAGCAGTGGGAGGGTGTGTGTGTGTGTGTGTGTGTGTGTGTGTGTGTGTGTGTGTGTGTGTGTGTATGTTCTCGCTCGGCGCAGCTCCACTGCTGCAGTCAGGGCATCAATTTTGTATATGTGCCGAGTGGAGCGCACGCTAGCATCAGGCCCTGCTCTCCTCCTCCACGCCTCTCTGCTCCCATCCAGCCTGCTCCTGCTGCTCCTGCTGGCCATGGAGAGCGGCTCCATCAGCCTCTGAGCCATGGAGCTGCAGTCCAGGCTGTGTGTAGAGGCGGCATGTCTGCATCTGGCTCTAGTGTTGCGCTTCGCGGGGGCAAGGTAGGAACATCTCTCTCTCTCTCTCTCTCTCTCTCTCTCTCTCTCTCTCTCTCTCTCTCTCTAGCTCTCTCGTTCTGTCTCTCTCTTTCAGTCTTCAGTTCTACCTCTCGGTTTGTGACACTCTTTTTTCCTCCCCCTCTCTCTCTCTCTTTCGTTCTTACTCACATGCACTTACACAAGCTACCATTTTCTCCCCCCGCTTTATCTTTTTTCTCCCTCACCTTCTGTCTGTCTGTCTGTCTGTCTCTCTTTCTCTTTCTCTTTCTCTCTCTCCCTCTCTGCTTGTATCTAACATACATGCACACAATCTGTCTCTCTCTCTCTCTCTGCTTGTATCTAACATTCATGCACACAATCTCTCTCTCTCTCTCTCTCTCTCTCTCTCTCTCTCTCTCTCTCTCTGCTATTGTCTAATCTGAAGTGAATGAATATTGCATGCATTATAGCCCTATAAAACTGTCTTATTTTAGTAATGTTAAGTTATGGCCACTCCAGAATTTGTGCATAACAGAGTCTTATATAATACGATGCTTAAGCATCAGAGTCTTGCAGTTCCATCTGATTCATGGCCGCGCTTCTGACCGAAGGTGCTTGGTTTCATTGAGAGTTTTCATGTGTTCTGCCAATCTTCTGACCGTTCCATTCTGGTCAAATTCCTTGGCTACAGCAGCTATGGTATAAGCTCTGCAGTGGTCAAAGAGAACACACATCACAGGCTAGAGTTATAGGTTGTTTAAACACAATGTCGAAAGACAGTGTTGTTGACAGCGTTGTTGTTGAATTCCAATTTTTTATGCACAATTCAATGTTTGAAATGTAAACAAATGCATTCAGAGTGGTCTAGTGTGAAATGGTGCATTGTAGAGAGCCTCTACTGTGGTAATAGGAACCAGGTGTTGCTGTGTCTGCAACACAAAAATAGCCATTTTATTTGCAGTTCAACCAGTGAATCTACACAGGTCTGAGTGCTTATAAGCACACTGAGTGCTTATATGCTTAGATGGTAAATTGAAAAATGGTGAATCTGAAAAAATATGGGTTCTTTGAAGACTGTTGTGCTAAACAATGTCCTGCATGTCCTTCTCCACCAAGAATGGGTTTTAAAAACACATTTTAGACCAAAAACCTTCTTCACCATAATAAAACAATGTTTCAGGCAACATATTCATAACCATTTCATTTAGTGACTCTTCTTGAGGGAGCTTTTAGAGGCATTTAACTCCTCAAACATCTGGTTCCTATCACTACCATTGTCAACAGCTCTGGTAAGTTTCTTTAGAACAATCAATGAATTAATTATGCAGAAGAAATAGAAATGGATTTCTCCCCAAACTCTTTAGTGAATTATTCTTATTTTTTTAAGTGCCAGCATGCACAGTTATTCAGTAGTCCAACCAATTTACTTCTACATTCAATTGCACACATACAGCTGGTCTGATCTCCATAGGAAAGTATTGGCAATACAATTGGAGGCTCTGAAACAGCCACACGTGAGTGTAATGTCACCATACGGACAAGCAATGACTAGAGGGGCATAAAACCCCCCAGCACTGGGTTGCAGTTCAGTGGATCTGAATTCGATTGAGTGATAGTCTCGCCATTCAATACCTTTGGGAAGAGTTAGTGTGGCATTTGTAATCCAAAACTGATCCAATACCAGACCTCACTAGTCAAGTCAAATCCTCAGAGCAATGTTCCAGCATCTAGTGTAAAGCTTTCTCAGAAGTTACCGCAGTAAAGTTGGACGAACACCCCTATGAATGTCCTTGATTTCAGAAATTCTGGATGAGCTGGCCTCTATATAGATAATTCTAATGCCCATTATTGGAGAAATAAATAAATATTACTATCATTAGATGAGGAATGGAAGTTTAAACCCTCAGGTTCATTTACTGTGAATTTCTGAAGACTGCAATGGTTAGTAATCTCTAGTTTTACTGAAGTATGAGCATAATCTTGTGTGAATGTGTTAATGGTGTATACTGACGTTCCACTGAACAGTGTAAATCTGTGTGTAGGCTGATCTGTTTTCTGCTGTCCGCTTATTATGCGCATGAAGCCTCTACACATAGTACATATAAGCAGCATGTGGCTATAGAATCAGATTCTGAGCATCTGAATGAAAATAGGCCATGGAAGTGTTTGAAGTGCTGATGAATGAATGTTTGTGTTACCTAACAAGCCATGTATCAACAATTTATATGTTTGTGTGTGTTACTCCCTCTGCTGGCTATAAGGTGTCTGAGTACGTTGGACTCAGTTCTCAATCCAAGTCAGAGAAAAAGATAATGATCATCAACTCATACATGATCCTTTTGTTTCATAAGGTTTTATATTAACTTTAGTGTAAAAATAATGTCTTGTCAAAACAGTCTAAATAGCTAGCTTTTCTGATTTTACGGTTGCTGTAAGAATATTGTTGTTATTATTCAAATATTATTTCTAGGGTTTTTTCTTGTTTTAGGTCATTTTATGTAGGTAAGTGTTTCAATCCATTAGTAAAAAACTTAAAGAAATAATGCACATCATTTTCATTTTTTCAAGAAAGAAGATGTAAAATGATATTCATTACTTGATGAAAACTAATTAAAAGAATAAAGACAGGTGTCTGATAACCTAAAAGAGTTGCAACATGGGTTTTTACCACAATTTTCCAGAATTGTGAATGGTGCCAAAAGAATTTAAGCGAATCAAATCTCGGTGAAATTTGAAGTTTCCTCGAGTTGAATCATAATGAGGACACAGAAGGTTCAGGACAACAGTGCAGTGAAAAGTGTTTTCTGCTGTGTGTGTGAGTTGCATGTTGTAATATGGAGGTCAACTAATGTGGAAAGGGGGATGTGTGACGCACAGAGGCAGAGATGCGTGTTATGGAAACACTCTCAGTGGATGAAGTTGCTGTGCTGTGTGTCTTTTAAGGGATTGCATTACTCTATTGATTGCACTCTTGTGCAGCTAACTGCTGTCTCTGTCAGGTCATCTCAAAAAGGCCAGCCGTTAATGCACAGTACGCGTATGGAATAAAGAGTGCAAGTGTGTGTGTGTGTGTGTGTGTGTGTGTGTGTGTGTGTGTGTGTGTGTGTGTGTGTGTGTCAGCCTTGCTTCGGTTTATGCTTGGTATACCTTCTGCCTGAATTGCGTGGCTTACTGGAATTCCGCTGCTTTTTAATGAGGTTATAGACTATGTGTTTGTGTAAACTACACAGCTGTCAGTTTCAGGCCTTTGCAGTCTTGACCTTTCTGTTACAGTTAATCTTAATATTTCTTCATAGCTTGCCCTGCTGACTCCAGTGACCACTGAGTGTAATGAAGGGCCAATATCCTGGATCTTTCTGTTTTTTTCCCAGAATAAAGAGAGAGACATTACACTTTCAGTGAGGATTCCTGTTGAAAATGTTAACGACCCCTTTATGCATAAAGAACCAACACAGTGAAACTTCTGGGTCATCTTTTGTCTTTGTTCTAAGAAGCCTGAACAAGCAGTGGTAGGCCTGCAGGATTCCCTCGATGTTATCACCCTTATGCCCAGTCCCCACCATTTAGGATCTGGACATGAATTTCTATAAGGCTGCTTTGAGGCAATAACGTTCGTAAAAATAACAAAATAAAATGTAATGGTTAAAGCAATGGTTCACCAAAAAATCAACCCCTAACCATCAGGGGCTGAATAACAGTCAGTTGCTCATGCACAATATTTTACTGTAAAAGCCACAATTGTAGCAATTGTCGTTGTCATTCATATACAACTTGTCATTCATTTAGTAGGAAAGAGAGTAATGTTATCAACTTCATTTATTACTATCATGATTTTAGTAAGTAACTGCAGCAATCTTTGTTTCGCTCTTCATGCAAGAACTTCTCCATCAAACAGGTTTGAGGTTGTGGGCTCCTTGGTTTGGCATTTTTTGTTGCAGGTGGCATGGGCAAAAATTGAAATGTGTGTGTGTGTGTGTGTTTTGTGTGTGTGTTTTTGTGTGTGTGTGAGTGTGTGTGATTAGACAAAAACAGAGATAAATGTTTCAAGTCATTTGTCTCATACTCTTGCGCTGGTTACCTACGGCTGTCAGATGTGGCAAGAAAAAATGCTGTACTCATAGTTTCAGTGAGTTACTATTGTTTTCTGGCCAATTTAGTTATTTCCAATTCTACCAGCTAGCTGGGAGTCCCCATGACGTGACACCACTAACACTGGGAGGGAGAAGGCTAGTATGTTTTTCCTCCAAGAGATTGATAGGGAATGGGAGGATCATCCTACTCACCTGTTCTGCTCTCTCAGTATTTTCTGGTGCTCTTTGTTTTTTCCAACTTATCAAACCTCAGAAAAACACAATATCGTGTACTGTGTATCATAAAATTATTGTCTCATCATACAGATGCTGTGCCACTGGGACTATGAATGAAATGGACAGTAAGATAAGATAAACCTTTATTAGTCCCACAAGTGGGAAATTCGATTTAGTAACGACTGAGAGTGGACAGTACAAAATTCCTAGACAGTTTCCATGATATAAATGTGAATACGAACTAAAGCTGATAAGTTGGACTTTAACCTCATGCTCATTGTTTTAGGTGCAGAGAGCTGGAATTTAGAGCTGAAACAAACAAAAACTGTGTCGCTGTCCAATAGCTTACACACTGCACTGCAACAGTGTGTGTGCATGATTGTTGTAGAAAATAAGACAGCCGAGGCCGTTTAAAAATTCCTCTCCGTCTTTTATCTCTGTTTTTCCCTCAATGACTCCAAGCAGTGGGAAGATGGAGAACAGACACACTGGTGAGATTTAGCAGTATTCTTGTTATTCTCTCATTGTGCTGTGTGTAATAGGGATCATTCTTTTGCAGGGGCAGTGCCTTTTAAACTAAGCCATTCATTTAGAGGAGGGATATATTTTAATCATACATAAGAATCTTCTATCTTGTGCGCGTGTCTGGCTAATTATGCTTTGTCTCTTCCGGTGTTGGAAGCATCAGGCCCCGAGGCCGTCTTTGATATTTAAATGATATCCACTGCCTCGTTGGGATGAAGAGATGAGGGGATTTTTTTTGGAAGTTAGAGAGAGAGGAAGGGTTGGTGTAATTAAAAAAGTGAGAGAAAGTAAAGAGAGAGTGAATGAAGAAGAGAGACTGCTAAATAAAAAGAGGGGGAGTGATGGAGAGAAAAGTGAGAGAAGGGGTGAGACAGACAGAGGAAACAAGGGAGAGAGGAGAAAGGAGAAGGGGAGAGAGAAAAGGAGAGAGAAGGATAGAGAGAGAGAGAAAGAGAATGAGGCAGAAATTGACAGAAAGAGAGAGAAACAGAAAAAGATGAGAGCGACACAAAGGGAGAAAGTGGAACGATGAAGAGAAAAAAGGAGAAAGGCTGATAGAGATAGAGAGAGAAAGAGAGAACAAGGAGGGGAAAGTACAGAAAGAGAGGGAGAGAATGAGTAGGAAACAGGATAAAGAGAGAGGATCATGTGGGAAAGGCAGAGAGGAGGAGGAGTGGAGGAGAGATAGAGAGTGTGAGAGAGACAGAGGAGAGTGAAGGAGAAGGAAGGCGAAGAATAGACAGAAGAACAGGAAGAGAAAGGGAGATGCTGGAAGCAGGTCCAGAAAAAGCTGCGGTAGTTACAGAACTTTATTTAGGAGAGGGGTGTGGCTGTTGCTTTGTGGCTGGTAAGGAGGAGCACCTCTGTTTCCCTGTGTGCTGCGACAGCATGCCCTTTTGGAATCCTCGGCCAGGCCGAGTAGCTCTGTTGGATGCACAGGTGATGCAAGATTAGGTGTGAGTTTTGACGTTGTGCTCCAGTATATCTCTCCGCTGGAGGGTTAATGAAAAATGAAGCTCTGTCTGGACCCATGAGACCCACTCTGGGTATCCAGAGTCTGAGTGACAGTGCTGACCATATTCCACACATTATTGTGCTATTTCTTTTGCAACAGTGTGGAAAATTTAGGCTTCAAGGCAGCTGCTACTACTGGTTTTAACTCTGCTGTGCAGTTCCTTCCATGTTTATACATGTTTACAGATGCAGCGTCATAATTAACATTCATCACACCCCACCTACACTGCATTCTTTTTTCAAAGAACTCCCACCACTTTGGTGTGGGGCCCTATGAAGGAAAAAAACTGAAGAAATGTGCTGTGTCACTATGAGGAGAAAGAGAGAGAGAGAGAGAGAGCGAGAGAGAGAGAGAGAGAGAGAATATGCTTATCTGGGCAGTTTGTCATCCTCCCTGGCACATGCCATCAATAATACATTACAACAGAGTGCTTAGCCTCCATGACTAGTTAGCATTTCTACTCCATCACACTTATATAAAGCACTTCAGCATCTGAACTGGTAACGCTCACACACTCTGAAGGGTTTCTGTGCTTTAGCCCTGGTGCCCCTTTGGTGTTCTGCAGAGTTTCACATTAAAAAAGGTCAAAACAAAATGCAGGTTTTGAAAGCATACACATTAACAACGATACATATTTAGAGTTCATGCTTGCTTATGATTTGTCTGCTCTTTTTAATGCAGAATTCTAATGCAGAAGTTTCAGTGCATTAATAACACATCTGCTTTCTTTTCACATATTTGTAAAGACCTTAAAAGAACCTTCAACTAAAACTGAGAAGAAAAATGCTCACAGGGTGACTCACTGCTGCATCTGTTACATGAAATAAAGCTGGACCTGGTGTTTCAGATGACAGATCACAGCTCAGAACACTCACAAAGTGGAATGAAAAAAATCTAATTATAGTTTTCATGGCTGTTATTGATAATCAATAAACTGACAAGTAATCTCAGTCCTAAATTGGATAGAAGACTGACATAGTAGCTGCATAGTAGTGTATGTGGGGTCGACAGAGGTGGGTCAGAGACAGCAGTGTAGCCACTCTACAATTAGAGTGTTTTTCCACTGGACATTCAAAAACAATAACTTACTGAAACGAACAGAAAAAGTTCGTTTTCCACCTATTTGAGAGACACCTGGAAGCATCTTGATCACCTCGCTAAAGGGTCTAATTTCACTAACTAACTGTCTTACTTGCTACTGAGCTTGATTAAAGAAAACTTCTCTCTCTCTCTCTCTCTCTCTCTCTTTTCTCTTTCTCTCTTTCTCTCGTAGGGTTCGGCTGATTCCTACACTAGTAGACCCTCGGATTCCGACCTGTCCCTGGAGGAGGATAAGGAGGCGTCTCGGCGGGAAGCCGAGCGCCAGGCCCTTCTGCAGCTCGAAAGAGCCAAGGTCAGCTTAACTCACCTGAAAATCTGAACCACACAGATCCACACACAAACATACACATGCGTGTGCACACACTCTCACATACACTCACACACACACATTCTTTCAATCACATGCCACTTAGGGAGCTTTTTCCCCTCTTTTGTTCAGACCAAACCTGTAGCTTTTGCGGTGAAAACCAATGTCAGCTACTGTGGGGCCTTAGATGAGGACTGTCCTGTGCAGGGCGCTGCCATCAACTTCGAAACCAAAGACTTTCTACACATAAAGGAGGTGAGCATGGCATTCCTTTGATAGTCCCTGTTATAATATGTCTTCCTGTTATCATGTGCAGTTTTGTTTAATGTAAATAGGGTGTACTGGTTTGACTTGTTTTGGTCTGGCCTGGGTGGTCTTTCAGTAAAGTGGACAGCTGATGCCCAAAGTGAAGATTGTCCAGCCGGAATGTCACTTTATCTTCCCACTTTTAGTCAGGCTTAACTTAAGGCTTGAAATATGTGGAGAGCCTCTTCACACAGAACCTCTAGTAGCTAAAATGCAGCAGTTTTTGAACAAGCACAGGTTTACATTCATCCTGAATTCAAATCATCAACAACTCATTTTAGATGTCAAAGGTATCTGTTTAGTCTAGATAACAACAAGAAGCATTTTCAGTACTGTACTTTATTAAATATTTTCTTATTAAATTTGTATGCATGTTTAAAATGGTGTTATGAAGCTTTAGACTGGTGCAACCATTAAAGTGTTAAAGGGGACATATAATGCAAAACTCAATTTTTGCATCCTTTTGAATTTCCATTTGGGTCTCTACTGCTCCTTTAAACATTCTCCTTTAAACACTGAAAAAAAAAAAAATCCATCCGTTTTCTGTGATTTTGGTGTCAAGAATCATATGCTTCTACGAGCCGTTTGGACGGCCCCCATTGCGACGTCATAATGGGGAAATTTGCATAGAACCACCCATCATCTGTCGATCCCCCACCCACTAGATCAGTTGAAGATTTTTGTCTGCTGGTGTTATGAGCACGCATAAGACAACGAGCGCTGTGGCTATAGACAAAGGCAAGTCACTCATGAAGTGTGTTCATCTGGCTCCGGGTCCGAGTCGGGGTCGAACATATAGGGCTGGATAGCGCCTCTGTTTCATGTGTGTTAAATGCTCAGTGTTAGCATGGGGTGGGTGGGCGTGGCAAGCAACAGCTTATTTGCATAAAAGTGACAGAACCCTTAAACGGCTCATTTTGAAAGGGACTGAAACTGTAAAGAATAAAGCTGGTGAGACTCTTTATGTGAGAGTGATTTTGTGCAAAGAACTTCATGAACATGTTTTGTATAGCCCATAGACTTATTATAACTAAAATGAGTTTTGCATTATATGTCCCCTTTAATCCCCATTGATCCTATGCAACACGGTGGGCCTTGCTCTCTCTGGATGGGGGGGCCCACAATTGATAGAACTTGAAATATTGGTCTGAACCTGGTTCAAAGTTTTCAAAGCCCGTCTCCCACTTTTAACACATCTACCCTACGAGTTCCCCTGCTTTCACTTGTCTCTTTACCGTATTCTTCACTTCTACTTTCATGACCTTACACTGTTTTTAGTCTGACTTGCTGGGGTCACACACTTATGCACTGGGGTTGACTGGGTCCAAGAAAAACAGGGAATAAAAAGCAAACAGATTAAGGAAAGTACAGATTATTGCAACCAGAGGGATGGTTAAATTTAATTTGTTAGGCCAGATATTTTCTGTGTTAATTAACGTGGTGAATCCAGCTATCAGGTTGAGGCTAGCTATAGCTATAGGCTAATAGCAGCACATAATGTGAGAGCAGCTCAATATGGACAGCTTATGTAGCCCAAAATGTTTGGGATGTTGTTTTTTGGTTGAAGAGGAATGGAAACTTCATTTTTGTCACATTATTATTTCCTTTAGCATATTAATGTATTATTATTTTGATTGGTTTATACTTTATTTATTTGGGTCTACTATTGGCTATTATTGTCACTGAAGCCTTCCACCGGTGATGAGCCAGTTTGGGTTTTGTTGGTGTGAGGTCAGTTTCTTGCTCAAATATAGTGATGATTTCTTAATGAGAAAAGTTCAGTGGTAAAGATGCTGGGGTGAGGTGTGTGAGATTGCGTGAGTAAGTGCAGTGTTTGTTCTTTGTACAGAAGTACAACAATGATTGGTGGATCGGGCGGCTGGTGAAGGAGGGGGCTGACATCAGCTTCATTCCCAGCCCCGTCAAGCTGGAGGCCATGCGCCTCAAACAGGAGCTGAAAGCTGCACAGAGGTACACCAGCTTTTTCTTCATGAAGACAACTTTTACACTGTCATGATTTGCTGTAGTACATGATTGTGAACAGATGGTGGGCAGTCGTACAGTTCCTGTCGCCAGTGTATTTCAGAAAGCAATGTGGCAGAGAATGTTGTTTACACCATGTCTTCACCTGGTCTAAACACACCCAAGATGCATTTAAAATGGATTTGATTGCTCAATAATTGTCACTTCAGGAGCTGGCCTTAGATGTATAACCTCCCTTTGCTGTTTCAAACAGACTGTGCTGCGCTGCCAGCTCTTAAAGGGGGCATCGCTGCTCCACAGTTCATCTCCTGACATGAGGTTCATCTCTTAGTTTAATCCGGTAGCCAGGTTGATTAAATAAAACACCAGTTTGGTTAACCTTTACCTCACATTGTCATTATTCACCATCTTGCAACAAAACACTGTGTTTTCGCAAAAAAAGGTTGATGATGCCAGTGACATGGGAGGCTAATTATTTATGTCATTGTAAACTTGAACTGCTAGTATAAAGAAATTAACAAAATTGGGCTTTGCTTTGAATAAAACAGAACAATGGGGAATAACACAGCTGATTGGTGGTTGTATATGAGCTGATTTATGTGTTACGTGCCACATAGTATTCAGATTTCAATTCTACTAGCCAGAGATGCATTTAAACACCATGTGCAGCTGCATGTGGTCAAAAGGTCAGGATCCAGTACAGTAGTACTCTCACAGAATTCTGGTAGCAAATAAAAACATCCTGTCATCTTCATAACAATATAGGTACACAAGTTTAACTAAAGCATTGTAAAATATTTGTTTATTTCTTCATATTGAAGCAAGTTAAAAATACGTTATTTTACAGTCTTATATCTCAGACAAGCACTGTTTATCAGCTGTTAATGGTAGTGTTGCATGCGCCTGACTTTTATTATTCTCATACATCTTATCTGTGCTGTTCTTGTAGAAAAGCTGGAGGGAGGCCCACACCTCCATCCTCAGGTAAATATGCATTTACAGATGTTTTCTAAATACCACTGTTTTCTAGCCCGTATTATATTTTCTTTGGCACCTATTTTCCCTCCCAACTGCATGTATTTATAATCATACTGACAACTATGGCTATGAAAAGTCAAACACCATAGAGATTAAATTAATTAAGCAACAACTCCCACACAATAGTGGGCCGAAGTGTTTAATGGTCTTTTCTCAGTAATTTATGTGCATAGAAAGTAATAAGAGTCCCAAGTGGGCTTTGCACTACTGATACAAGCAGGTAACATATATTCAGAAAAACAAAAAATTCTAGTAAAAATGTAAAAATTAACTTAAACCTTAAACCACATCAAACTGGTATCAGTATCGTTAGTATGGTATTAGTGCCAGTAATTATTATAATTATCATTAATTAAAAAAGGAAGCTTTTATGGTGGATTCTTCTATGAATAAGTGTGTCCAGTTTTTTATTGGCACTGTGTGTGTATGTATCTGATGTCTTATTTTCTTTCTTACACATAAACATTTCTGAAATGTTTTTCTCTCGCTCTCTAAAAGCTAAACAGAAGCAAAAGCAGGTAGGTAGTCTATGCTGCCCTTCTAGTTTTACAGCATAACAGGCTGCAGTATTGCACACACACACAAACACATACACACACACACACATTGGTACCCCAGCTTCTTTCTCTGTACTAAACAAGTCTGTAAGAGATCCTACTGTATATCACTACTGAAGCTGGAAGCCCAGAGGCAACTCATTAGGAGGATGTTAGTTAACATTCAGAGGGTACACTAAGCTGTAAGGCTTCAAAGCGCCTGTTTGTATGTGCTTGATTATTTCAGACGGAGCATGTTCCGCCGTATGATGTCGTTCCATCCATGAGACCAGTGGTGCTGGTTGGGCCTTCACTGAAAGGTTACGAGGTAAAGCAGATTCAGTTGCATTAACAGGGTTCCTGCAGACATTTAAAGGTTTTCAAAGGTATTATAAAGTTTTAAAATAGGTTTTTATGGTCATAAAATGTCTAAGAATGTCTGCCCTTTTGCTGTTGGAGGTAAGCTACAAAATAATGGCTTGACCAGGTTAAAAAGAGTCATTGAGTATCTTCAGCTAGTTCAGAATAATCTATCAACCTAACATATACAGCCAACAGCTGTCTGATACACCCTGCAGGGAGCCAGTTAGGGAAACTGAAATGACCACTTATGACTATATTATGTTTTGCGTGCATTTCTAAGTGTGCTTCCATGTTTGATGATGAATTGACTTTAATGTCATGTTTGAGTTGAGGTGTTGTTAGGCTGCGGAGACACAACTATCTGACCTAAACTGAGATCTTACAATGGTAGCAAAAGCCTCACCCTTACAAATTGTGCAACAATGATTACAATGATTACATTAGGACACCTAGGAGAATAAATCTCCATCCTCACAGTACATTGAGTATGTAAATTATTTAAACACACTGAATACACGAATGTGTCTGGAGGAACTATTTATGCAGGGGTGGCTTTTATGTTTGAAAATGGCCTAAACCCATGTGGGCTCCTGGAGGTTACCAGTTCTGCACATTTCCCTGCTTCTGACACACCTGAATCAACAACTCAACTAATTACAAACCTCTGCTGGTTTGACATGGCTGTGCAATGCACAGAAAATGCTAAAATGTGCAGAACATGGGACCTTGAGAGTGGGAAACACCTCAGGAAGATCAAGGGGTGGCACAAGCCCACACACAATTGAAAACAAAAGAAAAATGCACCTTGGTCCTCAAAATTAGGACTGTAAAACGTCAGATGCTGTGACCCACTTTTCACCCTTCCTCTCAAAATCTGGTCTGGAAATGTGTGGTTAGTGTAATTGCTTTCAGACGTACAGTTGAACAGTATGTTCAGTTAAAGATGGCATGAACATTTGCATTAGAAGTGTCAGCAATATGCACGCTGAAGTACTTCACCCCGTTTCTATTTACTTAATCCATTTGGAAACACCACCTGCCCCTTTGTGTGAACATTTTGCGATGAGCAGACAAACAGAAACTCTCCTGTGTTACTCCAGGACAAAGTCTTAAAGAACCTTTTTTTATCCTTTTCCTGTTTTTTATAGCTGCAACAATATAAGCAACGGATCACAGAACAGAAGCCCTTACTTAGTTAGGATTAGTTCTTTAAGGCATGAATGCTGCTTGGATTTGCACATGCTTAATCGGAGAAACTTTGTCGTGCTGTATGTGTGTGTGTGTGTGTGTGTGTGTGTGTGTGTGTTTGTGTGGTATTCCTGTGTGAAATATTGATGTATGTCTGTGGCTCTGTAGTGCAGAAAGGCTCTGGAGACCTAAACCGCTCTTGCTCTGAGACAGCGGGGAGCTGAAGCTGTTCTGCTGAACCCGTCACTGCCCCTCTATTTCAGGAGCCATCCATTTTTCAGCCTGGGTCTAAATTAAAGCACATCACCTCACCCTGGCTGCATTAAACTTTCACGTGGTTCTTCTCCAAGGCTCCACCAGTCCTCCTTTTCATCCAGCTCAAATCTGCTCCAGCACATTACTGTTATTTACTCGGGTGCAGCAGCAGTACATTCCAGTACAGCACCTCTTTGTAGGCTTCCCTTCCCTTTACTGAAGCTAGAATGGACTAAAAATTGATGCCTTTCCTCCATTTCCATCCAGGTGACAGATATGATGCAGAAAGCCCTGTTTGACTTCCTTAAGCACAGGTTTGATGGAAGGTAAGTCCAGCAGCAGATCATTATCATTTTTAATGATTTCAGATGGGGAGTCTTCAAACACCTTTTTTTCTGTCTTGACAGAATCTCTATCACGCGAGTGACTGCGGATCTGTCTCTAGCCAAGAGGTCAGTGTTAAACAAGAAAGCCATAATGGACAAGTCCAATTCACGTTCCAGCCTCGGTGAGTGATATAATATAGAGCTCCAGCCTTTCATCTTGTATCTGAGCGAAAGCAGAAATCCTCTAATCTATGTCAGAATCTAAAGAAACAAAGTACAGGTGGTCGAAGGTGCGCTGCATTATGATTGGTTTGTATTCTTACCTCGCTTTGATGCAAAGATGATTAGGATAGGATGTGCTATATTAGGATAGGATAGGAATGGGACTGGACAGGACGGGACAAGACTGGAATGGATCATTTAGGACAGTATAGGATATGGCAGGAACAGGACAGGACAGGACACAACATGATAGGATAGGATAGAATTGGATAGGATAAGATAGGACAGGAAAGGAACAGTAAATATTAAATAAAATAAAAGACAATAAAGCATTTCCAATTTTGTCCTGCTGTCGCTGCAAATCATGGCAGAAGGCCACAGGTACCCGTGGATATTAAGTATAAAACAGCCCAGAGAAGATGCGTTTTCTCTGAAGACTTTGTTCATTTTCTGAACAGTGTTGTCATGCCTTTGAAGCAAAGAGCTTTATTTTTGGGTATAGAGTCAATTGAAAAACAGCTTAATTTGCATATTTTGAATTATTTGACTTGCAGTCGAAAGTTGCATGAAAACATGACTAGCGGTTACTTTTGTACATCTGGCTAGATGTTTGTCTTGTGTTTTAGCGGAGGTCCAGAGCGAGATTGAGAGGATATTTGAGTTGGCGAAGTCTCTGCAGCTGGTAGTATTAGATGCAGACACAATTAACCACCCAGCACAACTGACCAAGACATCTCTCGCCCCTATCATCGTCTATGTGAAGGTGTCATCGCCGAAGGTATGGTTGCTGTGATCAGCCACCTTACCATACATGGCTGTCACTCTTATAATGTGCTTTATCAAATGCATTTACTCATACACTTTTTTTTTTTGTAAAAGTGATTTTGGTTTGATTACTAAGGGTGTAACTGCACAGAAGTTTGTTTCAGTTTGGATTCTTTAGGAAACAATTCAATGAATCATGAATTGTCAGCCTGCTTTGTGATGATCCATCTTGCTTAAATTTGAATTCTTGCTTGCGTCTGTAATTTATTGTGTTTTTCCCTAGGTCCTCCAAAGACTCATAAAGTCCAGGGGAAAGTCTCAAAGCAAACACCTAAATGTACAGATGATGGCAGGAGATAAGCTCGCCCAGTGCCCACCGGTAAGTGTGATTAGAGCAGCATTGTCTGCACATTGTATTGACCGGTCCTTCTCGGTTTTGTTCACCCTCCATTTTGTCCTACATCAGGAGATGTTTGATGTCATCTTGGATGAGAATCAGCTTGAAGACGCCTGTGAGCATCTGGCTGAGTATCTAGACATCTACTGGCGAGCCACTCACCTGCCAGGTGCAGCCCCTGTTAATCCCCTATTAGAGCAAAATGTGGTAACCCCACCCTCAGCCAACTCCAGCCAACAGGTGAGCACCCTCAAACCAAACAACGCTCACTATTGTAAATCTCTGACCCCCAATACTCTCAATTATTTGGTGCATCATGGAAATTTTAATTTGACCATTTCGTTTTGGTTCTGATATGATCTCCGATAATTAAAACTTCCCCGTGTATTTGGTATTGGTATTACAAATCAATAATTTAAATTAATCATTAATCATAATTTAAAACAGTGAAAATAATGAAACAATATTTTATTTTTTAAGTTAGCAGACATTCTTTTTTAAAGCCATTCATAACCTTGTGTGAATAGATATAGCAATTCCTAAAAAATGTAACATCATGTGTCAGTGGTCACTTTTTTCTATTGCATGACTGAGACAAACTGGGATACAGAGATGACAGATTAATGGGTTTGTCTGATTAGGGAATGAAATGTAATCATGCTAAATCTAAATGAATGAACTTTGTATAAAACGCTAGAAATCCCTGCTAGGCCATCAGTCCTAAATAAAATTTGTGATTGAACTCGATGGAATGAGCAATGCATTGTTAACTTTTGCATTAAGTAAATTAGCTAAATTAACTATGAAAACACATCACCAAAAGGTTTTTAAATATTTAAATATCAAACTTTTCTCCTATCTTCCTGGTCAATAGAAATCACATTCTGCATTGTGTCTTTTTCCCAGTTCTCTGAGACTCAAGAACTGATTGAATGAGTGCTACCATAGAGCTGGGTAAGTACTGGTCAGTTAATGTGTTTGCCAAATATTTCAGTTTTGTTTTTTTTTGCTTTTATAGTGTGACTAAATGTGATGTAATACTGACAAAGCGCAAAGGAGCATCTTCAAGCCCTGCTGGGCCCATGCTGACCTCAGTCTATTCTCAGCTTGTACTAAGGTTGGTCAGAGTGGCGTGGCTTGTTCCGAAACCTCCCTCAGTCCATCTCTCAGTGGCCAGCAACTCTCTGCCCCTGAGTGGGAGGAGCTCAGAGCAGCTGCCCCCTGAGGGGAAAGAGGAAGAGGAGGACGAGGAGGGCTAAGAGGAGGGAGAAGAACAGATGAGAGTAAGGATGTGGATCTACCCCACCATCCTGAGCACATAGGAGGTGCAGCTCAAAGCCCACCCAGCACAGCCACGTGTGCCAGCTGCCACGTCTCAGGAACGGTCCGCTGCAGCACAGTGCATACAAACACACACAGTAGATGGCAGCACACACTCGCAGACATACAGTCCATGTCCAAAAATATCCAGACGCCCACTCGAGTGGATTTTGTGGATTTGGTTATTTTAAGCACGCTTTTTGTCCATACAGGTGTTCATTTTTGCACACACGGCAGTGTCCCCTCCACAGAAAAGTAATGCCAACAGGGACACAAGAACACACAAGCCTAATATTACCATGTGTTATATGAATCATTGGTTAGAGGGAGGTAAAGGCCCTAGACTTCAGATTACGGAGCAGTGGAATCACATTCTCTGGCGTGTTGAAGACAATCGAATGACTGTAGGTTGAGTTGGAGTGCCGTTTGTGATCCACTTCAGTCACTGAAGCAAATTCTATTGTAAATGTAAGTCAAGACTTGTTTAGTGTAGCACTGAAACCAGAAGGCTAATGTGCCTACACGTATTTCTAAATGTTTTGCCTTTTTATCTTCTCTTTCTATTTAGTCAAATTTGTTGTATTCCATTGGATCACATTTGAGCTTGATTCTAGTTTTCATTGGTAAAATAAGCAAAATTACACTTCATATTTATTTAAATTACTTGTTGTTCAATAATAAAATGTGCCATAAGTTTTTTACAGGCCAGTGCTTGTACAAAAACAAGTCATTTGACCAAGAGCACGAAAACATTTGCTTTTAACTGTATCTGGATTATGTCTTGAAACAAGCTGAATTATCTGCCAACATAATAAGATGACTTCTCAACATAAAGTGACTTAAAAGAAGTGAAAAAACGTCGAGGAATAATTATTTTTATAGAAATGCTAATTATTACTATATCAATATAATAAAGTATTACAAAATTCTTAAAATATTCTTATAGAAATTTCATAATGACACATTCTATATATATTGACAAAATGTTAGATTTTAACTTGCCAAGATGCCATTTTTGTAGCATAATATGGAAGATTATCACCTATAAGCATCATGCAAAGTGCATCCCTAGACCTTCACACCCATTAAAGGATGTTGATTGATGTGCTTGTGTGGTTTATGGCATTGCATGACTGTTCCTTTTTGTTTATAAAAAAAGATTGTCATACAATCCCAGAAACCACATAAGTAAATCAGCTATGTTAAAGAAGCGTGTATCTGGATATTTTTGGTCATAGAGTGTACAAACTCACTTAAACACACACAAACAGCTGGTCTTAGCAGCCCCACTGAGACCTGGAGTGAGACCCACAGGGGTTTTCCCCACTTCCTGGGTGAAGCCTTCTGTCAGACAGGCTCTGCCAACCTATCACTGCTCTCTGGGGTGAAGTTGGCACTGGCATCAGAGGGTCAGTACCATGCTGTCCTTCAGAGAGAGCCATCCCTCATACACCACATCTTCTCACCTTACTGTTGTTCCATCACACACAAGCACACACACACATATACACACACCTTCAACTCCTGCACTGCCTGCACTGCCACTCTCACAGCTCAATACAATTCATTTTATTCACTGAATATCTTTATTTAAAAAATAGGCTTTTCTTAAAAACGCATGTCTCCATTTTTTCTGCGAGGTTTTAAGTCTAGTTTTTCAACTCTTTGATGATCAGCAAAGCCTCTGGAGAGGGATCAAGAGAAAGTACAAAGTGTTTAGGAAAGCTTATCCGTTCTTTTCTATCTTTCTCCTGCGTCTTTCACCGTTTCTCATAGGCTCTGGCTCATTTGTATCATCGCTCATTTTGCTTTTTCTTATCCCACCCTTTTTAGATCAGTGAACCAAATAAATACATGTGAAAAAGCTAGAAATTATTTTCTTTGTTCACATGAATCTTAGGCTCTTGGAGTACAGCCTTAATTATGGAAGGGTCTGGATGACACATCTTTTGAGATGGCAGTGACTCCTAGTGGTTACTCATCCCGGTGAATCTCAGTGAAAGTAGGTAATAATGTGACAGTGCTCCTAATGCCATTTCTGCACATACATTTATAATTTCATGCAGCTTCCAAATTTCATGCCAGGCTATTTCAAACACTGTAGACTGTGGTCCAATAGTTGAATCTCTAAAGAACCACAAAGGGAACATTTGTGTCCCTTTGACACTTACACCTCCATACATTGATCACTTCAGTCCTAAATAGGTTCATCTTTCGAGGGTCTTCATACATGACCGAACATTCCTGATTCTGGTTTTATCCATAGCTACACATCAGGCATGTCCAATCTTAGCCACAGCAGCTTGTGTGGCTGCACATTTTTACTTTGAAAAAGCAGGTGCACACATCTTCAGTTGTCTAAGGACTGAAAACCATAAATTGTGTTCTCCTACTTACTGTTACTGAAAACCTGCAGCCACACCAGCCCTGGACACCAGACCCCTGCAATACATATTAGAGACCTAGATACATTTGCTTTGTATGATTCTTCTTCTTTGAGATACATGAATATTTTCTGAATTGTAATTAAAAGAACTCCCAGAGCCAATGTATGCAGACAAAGCTGATCAGCCAGCTAACTTAGCTACTGATTCCTCATGTGAGAGTCACTAGATTAGGTCAAATAAATAACCTAATCTAGCCAGCTCAAGTAGGTAGCTAATGTTTGCAGAGAAAACTGGTTTGATACTTAGGTAGCCAGCTAGCTAATACTGGACAAGTTACACAACAGTTACTCTCAATTTTTAAAACTAGCTCTATCACACTGATATTTACACGGGAAATGTCTTGCCGCTGTTTGGTACTGTTGCATGAAAACATGGCACAATTTTGTTGTGTTTACACTTTTTTTGTTGCATTTACACTGTTTAGGACAACATTCTGAATATGTTCATAGACATTGATTCGTTTTACAGAAAGAGAGAAGCAGTATAGAACTCCACTGTTGTGTCCTCATTCTGTTACTGTCATTTTTTTTTTTTTTTATCTTGAAGGGAAAAATGAATGGTGTTTTTCCAAAATCGTAAAGATGTTCCAAATCTGCACATTTTTTTCCTGAATGTCACTCGATTGTCTGAATTATGGGGTCGTTAAGGTGTTGGAAAGTAATTTAACCAGCACGCTACCACTCCTGAATATAGTTGACTCTTTTACAGCCTCTTAAATCAGACGACCCATTGATATTCAGTGGAAAAATGTATGAACAGCAAAACATACCGGGTTTTGATTGTTTTTCCATGATGGCAGCAATTTTGAAAAATGCCATCCTTTCTTTCCTGTAGGGATAACCAGCCATGGCCATGTAGCTTGACATTGCTGTGTATGGAGTGACATCAACAGCTATCTAGGCCTGTAATGTGTATAACTATGGTTTCCACAAATGTTCCACACATGGCCTCCTCTCTCACATACATCGTGTTCATAAATCTTTGCCTGCTGTTTCTGCACGATGTAATGGCACAATGTTGTAGAGTGATACATAAACAGGATAAATCATATCTAATTTGCAAGACAATCTTCCAGCTAATCTACCACTAATGTAAACCAACTGTATACATGCATATCACACCATCCTGTATAGTATAGATAATTAAGAGCTTGCATGGCAACTGTATTTGCAGTCACTTAGAGGGGTTTTGTAGAATTATTCCGTACCCCGAAAGAATAGAAAGAGCCTACCACAGTCATCAGAGCTAACTCATTACAAACATGTTAGTGTATATACAGGTTCATGCATTAAAGGAATATTTCTCCAAAACATGTTAGCATGGCTAATGATCGCGGAAAGCTAAAGAGTAGCAGTTATTTTGATTTTCATAATGCTAACTGACCTCCATTAGCTTTCATTCATTATTTAGCAATAGTAGCATTTCTGAGTCAAATATTCCTGTAATGGTCATTGCACGTGTATCCATGCTTAAAAGCACATCACAATTTGCAAATAATCAACTTATTCTTAGTGCAAGCTGTACATATTTACTCTATCTTTCCTTTTGGCACTAAAGTTGTTCGGGACCATGCAGAATCTATTGCAACTACCAATTCTTCCTATGAAAATTGCACGCTGAGGCACTGTCTGTGGTTTGAAAAGCAACACTCAAGTGACACTTTTAAGCACAGTGAAAATCTGTTCTTCCTACTCAAAGACATGACTGATGTCCTACTGGAACATCTCCATTAAATCCAATAAAGGCTGATGTCTTTTGAGACACAAAGTAGGTTTGTTTTATTAATCTGTCACGTGACACAAGGAAATTCCGTATGCAATACAAAGTCAAGCAGAGAGAGAGGTGGATGTGCAGACTATCATGTGAATCTCCTCTAATGAGATGGTGGAAATCAATACAATTGCACTATTTTTTTTTTTTTACTTCTGCTTTATAATGCAATAAATGCACTATGTAAGTGTGTATATCCTTTATATGATGACATCTGTACGAAAAGGCATTCGCTCTGTAACCACTTCTCTAAAATGAAAATAGATCAACACATTTTCAACAAAAACTACCCAACACCCAACACTGTATCGAATGATTCTCTGCGCCGGGAGGTAAAGAAAAAACAATAAAGAGTTACAATAATATGAATGTGTCACTGTTTTCATTTTCTGTCCCAAATCCTTCTTTCCATAAGGACCTTTAAAAGTTTTTGATAGTATAGAGACACTGTTGACATACAAACATATACTGTGTGAGATTGACCATGTTAAGGACTTTAACACTGTAAGTTACAGAAAGGTCAGATGTTTCTGAGTTTACACGAGTGCTGTTCAGGGGCCTTTGCACAAACTTGTGGGGGTTCAAGCTTAAGGGACCGCTGGCATTAAAGTAACAAGTGGAAATTAACAACTACTGAGAGATTCTAAAATTCATGTTAATGTTTAGATGTCAGAGAAAAATGTATCTCAGCTTGTGTGTAATAAAAAACAGCACTACATTAAAATGCATAATGCATAAAAGGCATTTTAAAGGGGATCTCAGACTTCTCCACTCTCTCTCTCTCTCTCTCTCTCTCTCTCTCTCTGTTTCTCTATCTGTGTGTGTGTGTGTGTGTGTGTGTGTGTATTTGTTTCAGGCTTTTTTTTTGAAGAAAGCACAAAACAAGCCAGCCGATTAGATCAGAGGTTATTTACGTGTATTAGTCTTAAAGGCACAGCAATGAAAACAGCCTGGTATAAAAAGAGTTTGTAAAGTTGGAATTTTGACTGGTTTTGTTACATGAACCCCACACAAACATGGACTTTAGGAAAATAATACATTACGGAAGTTTTTTAAATGATCATTTAATAGTGGATGTAGGTAATGTTAAGGGAACCAACGAAACAAAACATGATATTCTACATTTATCCGCTAGGGGGCGTTGTGTGGACAGTTTAGTTTAATGCTGGCCTGCATCTTCCCTGCACTCTTGCAGTAAACTGATATAGTTATTATAGTTTGCTACAGGATACAGGAGAGGAAACTAGATCAGTGTAGATGTTTCATAAAGCACTAAAGAAATCATTTATTTCATTATTACTAGAATACCCAAGTACTCATTTTTCTTGTGTAAGTAACCAGCCCTCTGTGATCTGTTCCTGGGTCAATAACATTGAGAGGAAGGGGACTTGACCTCCAGGTTCATCTTTCTGGAAAATATCATTTTTGAAGGACCTCATCTTACACCAAGAGTGTCTTAAGTGTGGCCCACGAGCCAAAGCTGACCACTGAGGATATTTTATTTGGCTCACCAGTAGGTTATCCTAACCACAACAACTGTGTAATGCAGGCAATCACGGCCCGCCGTCAGATTCGGTCTTATAATGTGTTATTTATGGCTTGCTGTCTCTGTAAGAATAAATAAATCATGAAAGTTTAGAAATATAATTCCTATTTTCACCACACGATGGCACCATTCTAATGCTATGTGGCCCTGCATCCGTGCCGCAAATCCTTCTCCACTCATTTCTGCCATGGCGACTGTAAAGAATTAGTGTCAGCAAGTTATCTGTTCCTTGATCAGTCTGAAATTGAGTGCTTTGAACGGTAACATCTGTCACTATTAACAGTGAAAAGCCTACAGCACACTAATGAACTTAGAGTCCTTTTTTATTAAACTTTTGAATAATATTCGGTTATAACTATTGATGTTATGTACCTGTAGATGTGACACAAACTATTGCTTTCTGAAAAGGGTAAAATTCACTTGTTTCAAACTTTAATGATAACGGACCACTTTGCATTACTCACAACTCCTGTTTTAAATGTTCATGAGGCAAAGATATTTATCAAACTCATGGAAATTTAAGGTATTTTCTATACAGTTTGTTCAATGTTATCTTACTCTCCAGATAAGAATGAAAGGCAGAATTGTGTTTTTAAAGTTGTTCACATCTGCCTGAGTGTCTTTTATTCGGTTACGTTGCCATTTGAAAAATAAAGGTAATTGTGACAATGAAAATTGTTTTATAACAGTGTGTATTTTTATGTAACTTTTGTGGTTAAAAATGTCGGAAGGAACTATTGGCCCCCAGGCAACTTCATTTTATCAAATTGGGCCCTCTTTGCAAAAAGTTTGGACACCACTGTTTAAAGCCTCTGCCTTTGCCACGGCTGCAGCAGTTTCCTTTTGCCAACATCTCTAGTCAAGCTTCTAGCTGAGCTATCTCTTTTTTTCAGTTCGGGTTCCCTCTCAGCATACATCAGACGTGCTTTAGCAGCTTCCGCATTAGCCCTAGCTTTAGCAGTGATGACACTTGTGACTGATCCAGCGGAAATCATGGATGACACAGAGGCATAGGATCTAGTCTTCCGAACAGATGATTTTGCCTCCATGGTGCAGGTGGGTTAATTTCACTATAGAGATGTCGATGCTTGACAGGAGTACAAGTACATTGCATCACTTTGTATGTTGTCTTTCCACTGTACTGTCTTTCCTCTCATGTCCATATTGAGAAAAAGTGACTGACAGCAAGCCTCAACACATTTCTTCAATCACAACACTGAAGACAGTTGCTTTTGTCCACAGGTTTAATGTCATTGGAAATTTGTGAAACAAACACAAATAAAGCTGTCATTTACATGAAAAGAACTTCAATGCAGCACATATTTGTTCTACACAGCACTCAACCCAAATAATTATGGATTCACTTAAGAACAGAGTTTGGTTTAGCTACTTAGCTTAGCATGTGTGTACCTTCAGCTAAAATGCTAATCAAATCTACATTTTTACAAATATCAATAATATGAACACAAATGCACAGATAATTATCTTACAAACCATATACATACAGACAATGCCTCGAAACACACAAGGTTACAGTGGATGCAGCCTTGTCAGCCTTTCTTGATGCTGCTGAAAACATGTCTAGGACCCCTAATACTAATTTTCTGTGATGTCATAACTTCAACTACATACAAACCACCACCAGGTGGGGCTGAGTACAGCTGTACTCTGAGTACAGCTGAATATGACATCCGGGTCTCCTGCACCAAAAGGCAGTTACCAAGGCAATCAGATATCTGAATGGAATGAACCTCCACTCTCAGCACCCCCAAATATAAACAACCAGCAGGAGGACCAGGGGGCGTGGTGCACGAGGCCCTGACGTCACATTCAGCTGTACTCATTGGTGGCAGCCCACTGCTTCACTTGGTGAGTGGGTTAAATGCAGAGAAATAATTTCACTGTGTGTTGTACTTGTATGACTATGCATGTGATAAATAAAGAATCTTCATCTAGCGGATGCTGTTTCAGATGGCCGTGCATGATGCTAGTACTTTTATTATACTTTAAGTCCGAGGTCACCATGCTGTTTGTGTGGTCTAGAGTGAAGAATCTCCATACATGTGATTTGTGTTTGTCATGTCTCTTGTCTTGTGTTTCGATTCTCCTCCACGCGCCAAGGTTACCGCCCTTTTTTTGCCATCAGACTCCTTAACAGATGACCTACCTCAACTGTAATTTTGCACATTAAGCTCATTTTTGCACACTAAGCTCTTTTGCACATCCATCTACCTTATACTTTAATTTATTTCTTTTTTCTGCTCCTGCTCCTTGCACATTTCTTCATTGCAAATGCAGTTTATAATTTATCTACATCTGCACATCACACTTGTCTTCACTTATTTGTATTTCTTATCTTGTTTTTTTAAAATATATTAATTTTTATTTCCTTTTATTCTTTATTTTAATTTATTTTTATTTATTAACTCTTTACCTAACTTGGCATTTGTGTGTGGACAGCAAAGAAAGAATTTCGTCGCACAGAGAAAATGCTACTTTTTTTCTGTACATATGACAAACGCTTAGAATCTTGAATCTTTTATGAAGTTTCTATAATAATTGGTTAAGTAAAGGAATGCATGTTAGCGTAAGCCAAGCAGAGGCAGAGATTGCATTGTGTACACAAGCGTGCACTCAGGAAAAAAACAAAACAAAAAACAAAACAAAACACAGGACTTGACTTCTCTCAGGGTTCGTTGATTTATGCCTCTGACGTTTTGACAAAATGGCTTTTCTGTTAATGCCCTAATACACAGGGCATTAACAGAAAAGCCATTTTCTGTTAATGGCTTTTCAAATATCTACATTATATAAAGGAGGGACCTTTATATAATGTAGATATTTTAATGTAGATATTTTAATGTATGCTAATATCTATTCTGATTGAACTAAACCGACTACGCCACCTTGGGAATTACACCCAAGGACCTGTAAAACCTTAGACTACAAACCACAGTTCGTCACTCAAGAGGCAGGTGACGTGATTCCATTCATCGAAAGCTTGATTTTATTCATTTATACACAAATAAAAAAGACCATAAACCATCCAAGATGGCAGGGGAAAGCAAAAGCCTTGGAGCTAGGATTTACTGTTGGTGAGGTGGGCCAACAAAGACCAAATCACAGCAAAAGACACCCACATACACTCGTGCACACACACACACACACACACACACAAACACACACACACACACACACACACACACACACACACACACACACACATATATTAAGGCAAGGCCCAGTCAGTGTAAGACAGTCCTTTATTTACTGCTTTCCACTGCAGGCCTGTAGCTGCTGCTTCACATCAAACTTTTCATCAGTTCACTTTTGAAGGCAAGAAGTGAATCATATGCTGTCAAAACCCATAAAGCTTCCACACCTCTGCATGTGAACTGGGCTTAAACAGTCTGTCCACTCGCCCCCGGGCAGTTATTCCAGACTTCTCTGTCTGAATAGGGAGAAGCCCAGAGACCCTAAAGCTTCAATATATTTGTATTTCCTGGTAAAATCTGATAAAATCTCAGTTTGTGGTATTTGGCTCAAATATGGCATAAGAACTTTGTTTTTTTTAAAGTTGTTTTGACTACTACAAGTGCATGTCACCACATGAAAGTCTTCTTGTCTTTTTTAATGAAAGGCCAGGCTTTTCCTAATACAGGCGCTGTGTTGGGCATTGTGAGCTATCTCAGATATATTTCTGCTCTTTTTATCGCAGTCGTAAATACATAATTTGGCAAGGAAAAATCCAGCCTACCACAAATGAAATGGTGTGTAAAAATAATGAACGTAATATTGCAAATGGTGCATGGTGTAAGAATATTACGCACTGAGTATTGTGAAAGAGTATAGTTTATAGTGTAGGACTGACTGGTAGAGTGAATAAAATTGATTATTTTGTTCCAGCAGAACCTGTCAAGGGCTTTGATATATTAGGTAGCAAGTGAACAGTCATTTCTTGAAGTTAGAAGAAGGAAAAGATGTGTGAGCATAAGAATCTGAAACACTTTGTCATGCAACAGATTGTGAAGTCTATACGAGTGGGTCAGAGCATCTCCAGGACAGCAGGTCTTGTAGGGTGTTCCTGGTTAGGACCTACCAAAAGTAGTCTAAGAAAAGACAACCAGTGACCCGGTGACAGGGTCAGGGTCATATCGTGAGTTTCACTCATGCATGCGGCATGAAGTCTGTTCATCGCTGAAAGAGTCTACAAGGCATGTATGCATCAGAACTGGACCACAGAGAAGAATGCAATCTGGTCTGATGAATCTCATCCAGCTTGACGTGTGTTTCTGTGTGTGTGTGGTTTATCCAGGGAGAGACAGCACCAGGGTGCACTATGGTTAGAGGTCAAGCTAGATGAGGCAGTATGATGCTGTAGGTTCTGGCTCTGCTGGGAAACTTTTGGGGCCTGCATTCATGTGGACTTTACTCTGACATGTAAGTAAAGTAAAGTGGCCCATTATAGTCACACGTGAACAGAGTACAGCACACAGTGTGAGATTCTTCCTCTGCATTTAACCCATTCACCAAGTGAAGCAGTGGGCAGCCAGGAACACAGCACCCAGGGAGCAGTGTG
>JBBJLS010000134.1:28315604-28340506 GCA_037577275.1 Bryconaethiops microstoma | reverse complement strand
CAAAGAAGTATCTGTTCCAATCACTCTATCAGAGAAAAATCAGAGTTGTAGAAATAACGGGAAACTCAAGAGAGCCACGATATTATGTTCTTTACAAGTGTATGTAAACTTTTGACCACAACTGTAGCTCCAGTGCAAAACTGGATAATTGACTACAACTGAGGGAAATTGGTTTGAAGATTGTTTTTTTCTTTAATTCATCATCCACACTATAACAGCAAATGACCTGGACACAAGAAGTAAAAGTGAATTAGAGTCAACTGTAATAGTTAATTAGTGTTAATTCAATTCACAAGATTTAATTCATTAGGAGGTGGGGGGTATTGTGCTTTTGTGAAGGAGAGCAGTCTAGACAGCTCTGTGAGAGTAAACTGCTCTAACGACCTTATAAACATCACTAGACTAACAATAGTGAAGGTACCACCAGGACAGACTGGCACGGGCACCACTAGACATTCTGGGCCCTCTGAAAGGATATAATATTGGGCTCGTAACATTATATATTTTTACTTAGTGTTTTCTGAGGGCCCTTGTCAGTGTTGGGTCCTTGGAATTGTCCTAAACCCACCCCCTCACACCACTACTCCAGCCCTCACTGCACTCATGCAGAGAGGGGGGCAAAATGTGGCTAGTGAAATATTCCAGTCAGTGAGGTGCATAAAAGACCCAGCTTTCATTACATGATGAGTCAAAGGACTTTTAAAGAGTTTCATAATAACGGAATGCCCTGTGCCCCGTCATGTGACCTAGAGAGGTAGGCAGCAGGCCAGAGTAAGAAGAATGAGTATGAGGTGCAGCTGCAGAATAGATTTATGCTGTGGAATACACGGTCTGGAACAACCCAGAACATGACGAACCACATATCCTCCCAAAACTAGAAAAAATCCCCTTCCAAGACAAGCAATATCAGATCCAATTTCTACTAATCTGATTTCAAAATTACCTGATGCTTCATTACTTGGTGCTTCATTACTACACAGTTTGCTGATTTCCCTGCTCATCCCACTTCATTCAGCTTATCTGTTAACTCCCAGGTGTAGTAAGCATGTTTGAACAGGAAAATGACCAAACTCACCCTAACCCTAACTGCTGGACTTCAGCCCTTCCGGATCACAACTGGACCCCCCTTTTTTCCCCAATGCAGCTCTTGAAATTCTCCTGCATTGCACTTTGATTTTGATGTACCAACACATCTGAATAAACTGCTTATTATCAGTCCCATTACGTTAAAATAGGGAGGAGAGGTAGAGTAAATACACACAAACCCCCACCACTATAGTCAACTACAGGCCCACCTTTTAACCACGGGTGGCCTGGTGGTTTGGGAGTTGCCCCTGCGATCAGAGGGTTGTGGGTTCAAATCCCAGGACTGATAGTAGCACCACCAAGGTACCCTTGAGGAAGGTACCATCTACACACTGCTGGCCAGGTGCTTCACTTGGTGAATGTGTTAAATGCAGAGAAATAATTTCACACTGTACACACTCTGTGCTGTGCTGTGCTGTGTACACACATGATTATGAGGGTGCACTTTACTTTTTAAATAGAAGCCTCCCCAATTTTTATCTAGGACACCACTGGGCAAGCAAAGACAAAAATAACGTGGTTTATTGTCTTCCACCAGCAATAGGGCTAGCAACCAAACAGCTCTCAGCTCTTCTCACTTTCTCAGTAATAGACCTACTCTGTTTGGCCTGTTGTTGCAGAGCTGGAACTATTAGCTTAATTCTGTAAATTACTGGCAGGGCCGACGTCACAGCGTAAAGATGCATCACAGGAAATGCGTTATCACTCATGGCCAGGCTTAAAATCGCAACTGATTAACTTTTCTAAAAATAACAGGTGATTTATTTGCTTCCCAGCTCCCTGCAAGCCCAGACAGTCCAGTGAGTCACTACACCTTGGTGCGTAAAAACGAAACTTTCCCAAACAACTAGGAGTCAGATCACTGAACCGATTCTTATGAACAGTCTGATTCATTTGTGGAACCTAAACCGAGTGTGATGCTACCTGGATTTGAGGAGTAAGACCAGGGTAATTAAACACAAAACCCAGAACAGAAAGAGGAGGACAGCTGTAGAGCGGGGTCAGGGGCTAAGATTTTATTCCCGTAGTGTTTTTTCTATGTTTATTTTTTATAATTTTATATTAATTATATAAGACATTTATAACATCGTATTTATAGTATAGTATAATATAGTTCATTATATAATAGGTAACAATAGATTAAAATGTTTTTAATCTAATGTTAGAAGACCTCTGTAGTGAATTAGGAATAAAAAGATTCATTTCAAACCCCATAACCTGAGACTCCTCTCACTGGAATGAAAAGAATCGAATTGAAAAGAGTCGAGTGGTTCAGGAATCGAACGGCTGTGGTATAAAAGGGCACAGCGTCTCGATTTGGGCATATCAGCTGGGGGCAACGAGAGGAGAGGCTTAGACCTGCCGTCGTTTGCTCGTATTTTTGAAGGATCTTTTAGGGTTTTTTGGTCTCAGCAGTGAGCATGAAGGAGAGGAGGAACACGCAGCCTTTGGTGGTGAGATGTAAGCTGGTTCTGGTTGGGGATGTACAGTGTGGGAAGACGGCCATGCTGCAGGTTTTGGCTAAGGACTGCTATCCAGAGGTTAGTGCTGCATGGTGAATTGTGCACGTACCAAACCTGTTGTTTTAGTGCACGTGTGACAAGCTTGTCTATTTAACGGCTCCAGCTGCTGACTGGCATAAGCTTGTCTCGTGCAAAAAAGTCCCCATGCCCAGTCTATAACCATGAAGATTTAAGAAAAAAATGTATTTATTGCATGCATACTGTTGCTTAGTGATAACGGGCATCTTTTGCATCAAACGTTACAATGCATTAGGCTGTATGTCGATAAGGAGGATGCATTTAAAATGCGTGCTCAGTTACCTGTATCTGTGGCCAGCATCAGTAGTGTCTGCTGGACTGCTGGGTTTGTGTTGCACTGATAGGGGTGTGATTTATTTCGCAGACGTATGTGCCCACCGTGTTCGAGAATTACACAGCATGTCTGGAGCTCGACGACCAGCGTGTGGAACTGAGTTTGTGGGACACATCAGGTAAGACCTCATCTGCCAACCTGCATGCATCAATAATGCTCAAATGTTGTTGCTGTTCTCTTAATATGGTGTCATTCCAATGAAGGTGAATGTATTATTTTGTATTGATCTGATGCTGCAGTGCATATTGAGGATGATCACAGTTCAACTTGTCGCAGGCTATAGTTAAACATTCATAGCACAATATCAAGTCATATTGTGCTTCATCATTTAGGCATCGTGTTGCAGTGCGTAAATTAATACATGCCTCAGGTCTGAATTATGGTCTTTAGTGAGTGCCTCATCTGCAAGCCTGTTATCAGCTCACTGACCTTTCAAGTGAGCTAGTATGCCGTGGAGAGAATGCCGATTTGTGGCCTCATCTAGGTCTGTGGATGGTGCCTTTTCACGCACCCACAATTGATCCAGTATTTCAGGTGCATTTGTGCTTTTCTGAACATGTTCTAAAATCTGTTTGGTTTGTGTTTCACATAAACCCTCTGAGTGTCAGCTGGTCTTTCTAAAGCATACATCCTTAACAAAAGAGGTTCCTCAAAGGTTCTGTAATAAAAGCGATGGTTATACAGTGTATGGAAGCATGACAACTAATGCAAATGGTTCGTCACGTGGTTAAATTATTCTTATTATTATTCCATGATGAATTAACTGCATTGTTCATAAGACAATGCACTAAAATACAAAAATGACTATTTTGTTTCCATCGGCCGTTTTTCCAGAAGCATTGATAAGTTGCATTATATTAATGAATTTTCAACATTTGAACTGTATTCATTAAAATGTTGAAAAAAAATATTTTAGTAACTGCATTTTCCAAATTATAAATACTCTAATGAGGGCTTAGCACAGGACATCATGTTGGTCAGATATCACTGGAAAGCTAATTTGCTGTAGAATCTGACCCAGATATCTGTATTAGTCTATGTCCTTTTAACTTACAAACACTATCACACAAATGGTGGCTGTTTTCTGGGAAGTGCACTTTTGAGGCCTGTGTGGTTTTCTCAAAATAAGCCTTTTTTCTAAATACATTGTTCATAACTATCTTTATTACTAGATTATGTACTGCAAAGTAATTTTTTTTATAATCACAGTGCAGGGTGTTTCCTCAACTAAACAATAATATAATAATTCAATTATATGTTAATAAAATCTGGTTTCTGGTTTTACAGAGTATTCAAATGCATACAGATTTAAGTAGATAAAGTCTCATTCCAATTCCAAAAATTCTAAAACAAAAAATATTTGTAAGCATTTTAGTAAGCAACTGGCATAGATTTTTTTAAATTTATTGTTTAAAAAATACTGTGGTGTCCTGCATATCTATAGAGAACCTTTTTTGAAAAAAAAAAAAAAAAAGCCTTTATAGAATCAAAAAGAATTTTCATATTGTTACATGCAGATACTTTTAAGTGAGTTATAAAACACTTTTTGCTAAGATTAATGTTTCAGAAGATTTGGAAATGAGCCCAAATAGGATCATAAGCTGGTTTACAATACAACAAATGATGTGGAAAATGTAATCAGCAACTTCTTCAAGATTTCAAGTACAATATATGACTTCTAAAGTGCTTTCAGTGAATAAAAATTGGACATTTAGTCAAAGACAATTAGATGTACTTGTCTGCTAAAACTTTATTCTATGATTTAGTTTATTTCAAGTTACTGAAATGATCAAATGATTTATCTTGACAGTTATTTGTTTTCTTATTAGTTGCATGCATGCTCCTCTTACTTACAAATGCTGAATTGTACTGTAATGTAATGAATCCAGATTCAAAGCAGCGTTCATACTGTATTCAAATGAGGTCCAACCCACTCGTCTTCATTTCATTAGACGAACTGCACAATCCGGTTGGCACAGCAAGCTGGAATAGTAACACTAAGACTCATTATCTATGCTAATGCAGACTCCTGCTACTGGAGAGTAGCAGGCGTACATGCAACAGATGCTCTCTGTGCAGTTGAAGCTTTTTTTTCCAGCAAACTTATGTATAAGCTCAGGCAAAGGATATTTTAACAGTGGGAGGGATCTTAAACTAATCATTTTTTCTGTATATTTTAACAGCAGACTATGCACAATATATTGTTTATATATCATTATTGCGACATGAACTCTAACAATACTGATGTAGCCAAAGGCTGCGATGTGTCCCTGAGGTTTTGATGATGGAAGATATTCATGTATTCCAACAAAAGTATTATTCTGGTGAAAATAATTCAGGCCACGTCACATTATTGATTCATCTGTGTGTTTTGGAATGTATTGCTATGCATATGTGCATATCGCAGTGGTGGCAATGCTAATATTTTATCCATAAACCTGAAACACAGTATGTAAAGCAGTTAGCGATAAAAAGAGTGCTGCTAGAGAATTTTTTTTTCAGAACATAATCAAAATGCCATGAGGAAAGAGTAGATGGCTGCTGTCTACCTGTGTTTTTGTTTTGCAACTATCTGTTGTATGCAGTCAGGAATTGAGGGAGCACATGGGCATCAAGTCAGTCTGGATGTCCCGAGGGCATCCTGTTGTAGCCCGTTGACCTGATTACAGTGAACTGTGTTAGTGCGTGTTAGTCTATGGCGTTTGCACCCGCATGCCTAGTGTTGGCACATGACACGTCTGGGGTTTATGTGCAGAATGTACGCCAGCTAGGGCTGGGCGATATTACAGAAACATTACTCTAGTTAGACATTTTTGCAATACATGTATTACAACATGTAGTTTGGTTAGTTGGAGCAGACAGCATTAATTCATTTTGAAACAAAACAATATATAAAACAATATTCTTTCCATAAGAGGTGCAAGACTGGACTTTCTGTGTTATTATTTAAAAGGACAAACATGCAAAAAGGACAAAAGGGTAAATTAAATAAGAAGATGTTGTAATGGGCTGACATCCTATCAGCTACTCGTTACTGTTGTTTACATGCTCTCTATAGTGGCAGTTTGTCTTTTAATGATGCATGCAATTGTTAAAATAAGACAAAAATGTTCCTGATTGGCTATCAGTATACTTTTGGGGACCACCCAAGTGTATGTGGGGAAGCACTACTTCTGGAACATTTAACACTTATGAGCCATAAAAAACTAGACCAATTGTAGAGAGCCTTTATGCAACAACATCCAATGTGTAGTAATGACATAAACTGCACAGTAACAAGTATGACAGTATTTAACAATATTTAATGTATTTAGTTTTAATTGGCTTGATTTTGTCATCCTGTTTCTTCATATATAGATTTTTTAGAAAGTATCCATGTACATCGCTCTGGATAAGACCGACTGCCAAATGCTAGAAATGGAAATGTATTTAAATAGTCCAATCCATTATGCTGGCAAAAAATACCCTAAACAACATATTGTATTGTGAAAATTCTTTTAAGAAATGTGATATACTTTTGCAACATCACCCCCTTCACATACCTACAATATTGTCAGAAAATCGTATAGTCACATTATTTATCGTGACCTCGTTATGTCCTCAAAACAGCCAAGCCTAAAGCAACCCACAGCCTTCGATTAACCCTGGGTTTTGTCTGGATGGTGCAGTGCATTGGTTGCATCCATGGTTTTAGAGAAGTCTTCTGTATGCGTGTGTGTGTGTACGTCTGTGCGTGTGTCTCCTACTAATTCAACCCATGAGCCAATATCAGAAAGGCTGAATGAAACGCGGCCTACTGGGGCACCTCCCGCCTTTAATCTCAGCACTCGCTTTTTGATCTGATTGGTGTGTTGGGAGACGCGCCAGTGGAGGGGCAGAGTGCACTTTAAGGGATGAGCGCGAAATTTGGGAGGGGATAAGAGAGCAGAGCCAGGATCCAGACAGCTTTCAGTCACTCGCCAGGCGTGCAAGCACAGATTTAGAACAGCCTTTTTCACTGGCTTTTTACTTCAGCGTTCTCAAATTTGTTTGTTCACCCAAATAATTTAAAGCCAGACTCCTCTCAGACCTCCATTCCACCATCAGCTCTGGGCAGGAGGGTCTTCAAACTGAGCTTTTTCTGTTCACTGCTTTCTGTCTGTAGTAAGAGTGAGCTATATGGCCCATAAGTATAACTGATGATTGAAGACATTTCCATAATACATGATGTATGTATTTTTTGAAAGATTTGAATGAGCAAAATCCATGAAAACTACTGTGATTTCTTTTCTCTCTTTTTTTAAAAATATGGTAGTATTTGAAAGGGCAATAAAACGAATCAAATACCAAAGGGCTGATGACCAATCAATTAATTCATTTAAAAAATAGAAATTGTTATTATTTAACAGTGCAGAACTATAAAAAGAAGAGATCGAAAAATCAAAGCAAATGGTAAAACAAATCAGTTAAAATAAGATGGTTATCATGGGATGATGTCCAATCAGCTGCTTGTTACTATGCAGTTACTGTGCACTCTGTATAATTAGTCTGACTTTATGTTTTCTATGAGGTGTGCAGATGTTTAGTGCTCTGGATGTCAAAAAATATACAGGATATACTCAGAATAGTGTGTAATTTATCACAATAATTTTAACACCCCATGATATTGCCCGCCATTGGTCTGTAAAGTGTATTGACTGATGGACTGGAGCTACATGAACATACATATTTTGTTGTCTGTTTGAAATCTGGGCTGGTTGTACATCAGTACTGACCTATAGGTGTGATGTGTTTGGAGTGTCACAGAATGTGCAGTAGTGTTATATATATATATATATATATATAATAACTGACCATAAAGGCTGAACAGAAAAGCCTGTTCTGCAGGTCAGGAGATCCTGGACAAGCCTTCAATTACTTGTACCAGGAATTTATTTAAATATTGATTAAAGTCAATACTGTTATTGTGCACTGGGGAAGTCCTGAAAGATTTATACGGTTCAACAAATGAGGCTGGCTTGCTTAAGAAATGGACACTTTGATTGCCTTGGAACCAATTTGGGCTTCTTGGCATCACAGGGAGGAAAAGTTAGCAACATCACAGGGATTTGGGGAACGACTGTAGCAGGAAATGAGTCCAGACTGAATAGTGAGTGTGTGCAGTGCAGTGAGTTTTGGGGCCTGGACTCATGATGGGCAAAATGACCCGCAGAGGAGTTTAAATCTGGCCGCCAATCAAATTTTTCGCCAATAGCAATATTTCAGGTATTATACTGATCTTATTTTTGTGAATGCAGCGTTATGCATAGTTGTACTGCAGCAGTGTTGGTGATTCCATTTGAAAAGAAGTCAGTTCGAAAATTGTTTTATTTGAATAGAATACCATGCACAGGACCTATTACAGATGCTTTCACAAATGTTGCTATTTCTTTTTTTTTTTTTTTTAAAGATTTTTCACATTTTGCCATAGTTTTGTTCAGTACTGAAAACTGATACAATTGTATTGTATCAGTGTCAAAATCATGAATGTAGTGTCATGGATGTAGCAACAGTAATCGTGTCTCCTTCTCCATAATTATCTTAAATGTTTTTGTTACTGAAGTATTTTCCTGAAAATATTAATTGCAATATGTTCTTCATGCTTCTTTGCTCTAGAGAGGACAAAGCCATGCCGACTCTCACAGTGGCTTTGACGGAACTGAACGTTATGTGTGGGTTATGGAGGTGCCCTGTGCCATAATTATTTTAGCCTTGTGGCTCTGCCCACTCTGTGTGTGCCGTCCTGTTAAGAGGGCCGAACGCGGGCTCCTTATTAGGCGTCCTCACATTGATTGGACTGGCCTCATCATCAGGCTTCCAAACAGCCCTCTTTGAGGCTCAGCTTGGATTTACGGTCGAAAATCAATTCTCTCACTAAATCAGGGCGGCCAGCTGGATGTGCCGCAGGCTGCAGGCGGACGGCCCGCTGTAGTGGTCCAAATATGGAGCGTGTATATCACTTGCAGCGAGGTATTAGCGCTGTTATTATGTTAATGGGAATACATTTCTGTGAACGTGAACCCCGGCTCTGGTATGTGAGGATTATGAATGATGACTGAGCGGAGGTGTAAAGCAGTCCATTAGCACATTAGCGCATGGAGTAGATTAATGAGAGCTTTTCTAATGGAGGTGTTGGTGGTGAGAGACGAGGGAATGCACAAGCAGCTCACAGATGACCCCTGTAAAGGAGAAACCCGAAAGGTCATGACTAGCCCCTTCATGGCAAGTGGGGGCATTCTTTGTTCGATTCCCAGTGGGGACCAGGGTGGAATCTTGGCCATGTTGTATCTCGGTGAAGGTGGGGGCTGTGTTGATGGGGGGCTTGTGGGGAATGTGTCAGGACTTGTTCCCATCGGTCTGTAATGGCCAGGGGGAGGGGGATGGGATTGTGTTCCCCGTTTTGCTTTCTTCACCCTGATACTCAGCTCCTTTGTAAGCACTGACCTCTCCCAGCCCTCTCGGCCTGCATTCAGATGAGCCCTGAGCTCTGAAGTTCTGATTCATTCCCAGAGATTCCAGCACTGGACGGTGTCTGACTCTTGGGCATCTTTTCATTCATGCTTAACCTCTTAAACTCTTAGAAACCTGTAAAAGAGGCCCACTGTTCTTTTGTAAATGCAAATCTTACATATTTACTTTAGTGGTAGGTAGCAAATGGTACAATAATCGTTGTTAATACCTATAAAAAATTTTGTAATTATTATTACTTTCCTTGTCTAGAAAAATAAAGACCTTGATAAGGATCAGCTTCAGCCACACTGAGACTATATGCAAGGTTCTGCAGTCACTATGTAAGATGTCAAAACAGAGCATCATGAGCTCTGATGATCATGTCTAGTGACATGCACAACTCCAGCATCTTCACTAGTGCAACTGTATTAAAATCTGGTCCATATCTTTACTTGATTGAAATATGTTTGCCAGTTCCACATGAATAAGAGACTGCATCTTCACAATTATTGCCAAACAGAAAGAGGAAGTGTATTAATTCAATGTATAATATTTTATTTTGTCGAATGTTGTAATTAACCCAAGTAAATTCAGTGCATCTCTTTTTATTCACTGTGTTTGCTGTAACAATATCATATCGATGGGGAGGTGACGGCCTACACAGTCTTTAGGTCTTTACCAAGTCTGACCTCATTAGCCTAAGGAATGGCAGTAGATGAAAGGGTTAAGCAGATGGAGTTCACTCCGATAAGGCACAGTGTTTATCTATGCAGAACACAAAGGCAGTCCACCTCCATCTGTTCCTCATAAGACTCTTCCTGGGCCCCGGGAGAAGCCTTGTGTATTAATCACATGCACATTATTGTGCCATACACTGGCCCACTTTTCACCTTTACACCTCTCTCAGTCACAGCATTACCACAGAAACCAGATTTAGCCAGGTTGGAGGAATTTGGTCCTGTGTGCACCCCCACCCGGCCCCTTCACTGTGTTTCTTTCATGCTTCACAAATCCTCCATCTGCTAGTGCGAGGGACGCTGAAAGAGCAGCATCTTGTTTTGCTGAGAAACATGTGGCAGTGGGTTTGGATTGAAGCCTTGGAGCCAGGGGGCTTTTTATCATTAACTGATAGTGTCTTTAATGGCCTATAATCCTATATCTAACAAGTACTGTGTTCTAGCTGTGCTAAAGCTCCAGAAGAACACAGTATGTGAAAGTTTGTAAAAACTTGCCATGGCATATTTCCTCACCTAGTGCTGTGTAACACTATTAACTACTTTCATGACTGTTTTCTAGCTAAAGCTTCGGTTTCTAGGAAATTGTACGATGAGGCTGGCTTGTCTTGGTAAATTATGTTTCCAAAAATTGCTTCTGATATATTCGATTAATATTTGTTCATTTTAGAAAAAGTACACTTAATAACAATTAAAAATCACTTCATATTTGACCTCAAGTCACAGGCATAACAAGCGTTTGTTAATACTTGTGTAAGATAATGCTGCCCTATGATCCTGGCCTGTGGGAGGTGGAGGATTAATGCTCAGAGAACATTTACAGCCTCAGCCGAGTGTTATGCTCCCTCCCCACTTTGCTTTCATATGCCTGCAGCTCTTGATGAGTCTATAGTGCTTTATCTGTGGCTTTGGAGGGTTTGGATAATTGCACACGCCTTGCAGGCAGGTCAGCCGTGTCCTCTGTCCTCCGTCTCTCTGTTTGACTCCTAGGATGTTGCAATTTGTTAACTTTAATTGAAAATGTCTCTGTGGTTACCCTGATGTGCATGTTCATCGATTGCTGCATTTAGTTCAGGGGCAATTGAATGCATCCTCACACCCAGGCCTGCATGTCCATGACTTCAACAAAGAGATGGAGAGAGGCGGCCAGTGGTCTTTCAGTGGCCTGTCATCGCCGTAGCCCATCTGAGCCTGTTGATTTGACCGGCTTTGAAATGTGTAAAACTCAAAAAGCTATCTCAGCTTCACACTGCGCTTTCATATCCATTCTGTAGCCATTTAAATGTAATGCGATTTGGAAATGTTATATACCAAAGAGTCAAAACTGTCAATTTGTAATGCTCATTGTTCACTTGTTATCACTGACCAGATTTTCCCTTGCCCCTCATTAAGGAATTGCACATATGCTTACACTTTGGCCTGGATCCACAGTTATAAGTCATAGTCAACTCACATCTCCTTGTAAAGTAAGTTTGGTATTGGCTGGGTTTAATTGACAAAGCTTTACTGAGTTGGAGTGGGTGCTTTAAAGCAGGAAAACCTAAAAATGTGCAAAGGGAGTGCTTTATAGCCGTGGTTAGGAAGCTGTGACCGAAATTTGTGGCCCCTTCAGAGCACAAAAAAATAGATATTTAGTTGATCAACTATGCATATTTTGCTTATTTGGTTTAGCACTGGAGCTACAAGGGCAAACGTTGCTAATACTAGTAGTCAGTAGATGTAGCTCTTCATTAAGGAGGTTCAGATTTGTGGACGTGGTTTGGAACACATTATGACTCACCATGAGATACTAAAACGAGCAAAAATTCACAAACCACCTGAGGAGTAGGAGTGCGTTTTGAACACCAGTCATTGTATTGTCTGAAACAGCTTTTTGTAGCTGTGAAGTTTTGTTCATTTTTATAGCTTAGAGTAAGTCATACTGAGTCCTTAACCACATCCACTGGTCTGCACCATGTTGATGAAGAGTTGAATCTGGCTCAAGTGCGTTGAGAGAAGTGGAGATGTACTTTTATGGAAACAATTTGGGTTGAAACCTTTTGTATTACTTAGTAATAGCCCTAGTTTTAGGAAAATATTGGGGTTTTTTTGTTTGTTTTTTTGTTGTTGTTGTTCTTTGTGGCTGAACTGTTCCTACAAATAAGCTCTTCTAGTTAATCTACCAATCTTAGTTGTACTGACTGAATGAAAGAACAGACTCAAAGAATATCCGTAACTTTTGTTACCATTTTCCCAAAGCCAGTGTCAGCACCCATGGACTTTTGCTTTTCTCTTTGATCTTATTTCACACCCAGTTCTAAGCAGACTAGAGCCCCTAAACAAAGGGCTCATGCACAGCGAGGCAAAGAAGGTTTTGGTGCACAAATACTGTTCAACCCAGTGCATTTCTTCAGCACCAAGTGGGTGGGCACATATCTGTATCTAATGATTGGCAGTACAGGGAAGCCTTTATGGAGGGGTGGGCGGAAGACGCTCTGCAGATGGTAGATTCCGAGGCTGTTGCTGTGGAAACAGGGGGACCAGAGGTATTGCGCGCATGGGGCGGACGCAGGGCGGTGGGTGGCTTACTTAAGGATTCTGAGCGAGAGTGGGAGCGCCTTTCTGCCCCCAGCCCCACTGTTCCAATTGCATAAGCCACGGAAGGGAAAAAAAAAAAGCTGGAGAGAAAAAAAGAGCAATAGATCGATGGGGATTTAGGGCTCAAGTGTCATTTTCTTCTCCTTTAAAATGCCAATAGAGCAAAGTGGAAAGTGGAAGAGTGTGCTTTTCACCAGGATGTGCCGATCCGTATGTGAAGTGAAGATCAGCAGGGGAAATCTTCTCTAGTAGGGCTGCACGAAGCATAATCGGGATTGCTTCACTCAGTATTGAGATGATGATTTATCGCAGCTATTTAGCCTAAATCATTATGATTACATGTAAATTGACAGGACCAGCCTTTTCCCTCACTGCACTTTATAAGCCTAAATTCAAATTGTGCATCTTTGAATCAAAAAATGACCTTGTCTGAGCAACAAGCAGCGTGAGTGAACAGCAACGACAAACCCAAAGTGCTCTCCTACTGTATTAGCAAAGCTGTCTGCACCAGCTGTATTCAGCAGAGCGTGATGTGCTGTGCCATTTTTGACAGGCGCTTTTTTTCCTGCTTTTGACGCGTCATGTCATATCACGCTAATGTTCGACCTCAACAAAAATAGGCTTCTGCTGTTATGCCAGCTGCCTTTCATCAGGACACGGTTAAACTGGCCAAAAATGGATGAGGATAAACTAATCCATGCAAAAAGGGAGTTGGTGTATTAACCAACTGGAAGTTATAGGTAGTAATTTGGACATTTGTTTGTATTATGTTTTAATCGACTAGCACCGCATTTAAATGTGTGACACGTGTAAAATGTGTATCCTAGTATAAAAACAAAAATTCAAACAAATGGGTCTGGCTTTAGTTTGCTGTTGGGACAAGGTGCTAGGTTTGATATAAATATAAATATGCCACCACAGTATGCAACCAAATAGACTTAACAGGTCTGTCAATATAATATAACACATATCAGAATCAGTAAAATCCAATATATAATGTTGGCCAGTGAGTTAACTCTAAGTTCTCCGGTATTGGTCTTGATTTGGTTTAATTCATTGAGAAAGCTAGAAACCACACAAATCACGGTTAAAATATGATTGATTTGTTTCCTCTGGTTTGGGATTAATCCTGTCTAAAATCATGCTGCATGGCTCATAGCTTTCAGTATCTCTTCTGTCTCCACTGATTCACGTGATTCACTTGTGTCTCTTATTTTAGGGTCCCCCTACTATGACAACGTGCGGCCGCTTTGCTACAGCGACTCGGATGCGGTTCTGCTGTGCTTTGACATCAGCCGCCCAGACACTGTGGAGAGCGGTCTGAAGAAGGTGCTGGGCCATCACTATACAACTCTATACACTGTCACCTTAATACTGTTTTACTAGGGATGACAGTCTGAGAATTCAATTTGATTGTGATTATAATAGAATCTCAAATTTCCAGATGTTTCACATAGAGCAGTTTTTTTTAAAACAAGAGCCCTGAAGTGCACTGCTCTTAAGCTATTTGAATGCTGTTAGTTTACCCTTGTGGAGAATCTTAAGCCTGTAAATCATGAGTGAGTGAAGGATGGAGGGTGGGGACGTTGCATCTTAAAATATACTGAATATGTGCATGGACCAACTACAAACATATTAAATGAATACTGATTAAAAGTAAAACCTGCGTTAGATATTTGTAAGTGTGAAAAGTGCCTGACATTTTTGGGTTTAGTCAAAGCATGGATGCAAACTTTGAATATTCTTACATTCCGTTATACCGTTACAAAAATAAATGCAGGTATATCAAGCTGGCTTCAATTTATAGTCAGTGATTTCTTTAAAGTCTGAAATCTTAAACAAATGTTTAAATTATCACTTATCAACCACTTATTGGTACAGTTCAAAGATTTCAGTGCTCATAAGGACTTGAACTTATGATAAGCACTTATCAACAGAACTTGAGCATCTTAGCAATAGTACTTTATGTCCTCCAGAAGTACTTGGCTTAGCTCTCAAGAATAATGATTATGATAATGATGCTTATGCAAACTGTTCTCTGTTCTAAATGCTCTGCTTGGTTTTTTTTCTGGCTTGTTTGTTTCTGTGCAGTGGAGAACTGAAATCATGGACTTCTGCCCTAACACCCGCATTCTCCTCATCGGCTGCAAAACGGACCTTCGCACAGATGTCTGCACACTGATGGAGCTCTCCAATCAGAAGCAAACACCACTAACCCACGAGCAGGTGTGCTTTTCATACATCTTTGTCATTCTTATGCAAAAGTAAGCTTATTGTCCAGTTATTGATCTTAAGAGCTAATATTCAGTGGTTATTGTAAATCAATAAGTATGATAAAACTGTAGTTACAAGACTGAAAAACTGAAGTATGGACTCCAAATATTGTCCCTTACGTTTTAAAGGGTTAAAGCGCATAGATTAGATCAGTTATTGATCTGTAATTTGGTAACTACTATGACATTAGCCAAGTTTTAAGGGATTAAAAATGGTTTGATCATACACTTCTTTGTCATGGTGGGTAGTCATGTCAAGTCAAACACCATTATCATACACAAAGGTCATTCAGTGTGTTTTACAGGAATAGAATAAAAATATTAATTAATTCAGGGAGGATATAGATAGTAGAAAGGAAAAAAACAACAGAATAATAAAAATTAAAAATACAAAATAAAATAATAAATGAAAGTTGATAAGCATCAAAATGTAGAGGTCAGGCATTTGGAGGAACTGGATTTGGTTTAAAGGTGAAGAACAGGATGCTGACATTCTCCTTTTGTCCCAGGGAACAGCCATGGCCAAGCAGCTGGGGGCGGAGACCTATCTGGAGTGCTCGGCCTTCACCTCTGAGAAAAGCATCCACAGCGTGTTCCGCACGGCCGCGCTGGCCTGCATCAACAAGCTGCAGCCGCTGGCCAAGCCCAGCCCCAGCCGCCGCCTCTCCAAGCGCCTGCTGCACCTGCCCAGCCGGTCTGAGCTGCTCTCCTCCACCTTCAAAAAGGAGAAGGCCAAGAGCTGCTCCGTCATGTGAGCGGCGGTTGGGGGGGGGGCTTCAACTCCCCACCAAAAAAAAAGTTTCTCCCTCCCCTGTGCTTTGGTCTGGGGAAGGGGGGTGGGTTCTGATGTCTTCATCAACGAAGGCTTCCCTGCGGAATCCTTCCTCACCCCCCAAAAGTAATACGCTTCAGAACAAGTGGACACCTCGCTGTCCACCTTGTCCTGATCTCTACAACAGTGCATATCCGTCTTACCCAGTACTGTATCTTGCTTTTTCTCAAACGGTTTGATCGTTCAGCTCTTCATCACATCATCCGCCACCATATCCAGAGAACCGTTCTTTTTATTCAGTGTTATTGTGACATTTTAAGGCTCACAATGAATCAACTTAGTAGGAACCAATGTTCAGAAAGTGGGCTTCAGTAATGTGATATCAATGCCTTTTGAACAGTTCAGTGTTTTATTGGCTCTCTAGTGTCCAACATATCTTTAGGGAAAAAAACCTAAAGCATACATATGTAGAATATGCACTAAAATAAAGGCTCTTTTGGGCAGAGCATTGGAAAGTGTAAGGCCCTGGTCATGTAGAGAGAGAGGGCTGTTAGCATTGTTAGCCTGCAAGACATAGCGGGCATTATGATGCTGACGGAATTGGCTGCTGTGCAGACTGAATACGATAACGTCATTTCTATTGGAAACTGCCCGGTATATCGGGTTTAAGATAGGCGAACGTTGTAATTAATTTTTAAAAAGGGGGAAGGTGGGAAACCAGTAGACGAGAAATTTGCAGACAGTAAATTCCAAAAGCTACCAAAGACACGTTTCCTATCTCGTCCTCCCTCTGATGATTAAATACCAACACCATGTACATGCTTCTATTTTTAAAGAGGCAATAACTGTCTGACAAAGAGGAGAAGGCCTTAAGTGACAGACCAGCGGCCTCCTGCTCTCCTGTAGTGTACAGAGTCCTGCATCTGTGACCTTATTACTGGCCTCGACTCTGTGGGAACGCCAAAGTCCCAAACAAAAAACTGAATTGGGCTTTGAATATTTTTATGGCCTTCAGAAAGCAGTTGTAGCACCATGTTGATGTTTGTTAAATCAACAAGGATTAAACAAAATGCTAAATGTATGCAGCAGAGTTAGCTTTCTCAATCAACTTTCTTTAAATCTCGTTGAGTCTCAGCTTGCGATTTGAATCAGATCTTTGCCACACTTCACTTCTAAAGGTTTTGTATGCATTCTCTTCTGATACCTGATGTAGCACTCCATCTTCCACCAGTAGATTTCTCTCCCCTGTGTACAGGCCTTCATTCCCTCGAGCTACTACACAGACACTTCTGCAGGCCGTTCGGTGTGTATCTAAACGTGGCTCCTTCAGACTAAATTTTTGAGCTTCTCGATTTTTTTGAGTGCGAAGTGCTGATATTGAAACCCGCTTTTGACCACAAAGCAATAACAATCGACGTGCTTGTGACGCAAAGTATATAGAGTGGCAATAAAAAAATGCTTTGTGATGAACTTCATGCGACAGCTTTGTGGACGTGTGTAGCCGTGCCTCTATTATTGCCGTAAAAAAAAGTGAAAAAATGCGAGTTTAAGTGTAATTCTGTTAAGCCCTCCTTGTAGCCAGGGTTGTTGTGGAGTAAACCGTGACGTCTTTGTGTCACAGATCTAATGCGGGACTTAGGAGTTAAAACACCATTTAAGCGCAACACAGTTTAAACATCACCGGGCACACAGGCATATGGGCTCCATGCTCGCACCACAGGGAGATGAAGGCATTGAGGACTTTAGCAGGGAGATGATAAGAAGAGCCAGAGGCATGCAGGATCATTCATGGGTCTCTGAATTCAGACAAGGCCGTTTTAAACGTATGGAACAATCGACTCGTGACAATGGCTTAGGGGCGCATCCTTCTGAAAATGGAAAGGGGTGGTGGTTGGGCTATGGGGGAGGGGGGTGGGGGTTAAAAGACTTTTGGGATTAAAAAACAAAAACGAACAGGCTGGTCCTGTTTAAAGAAAGCTATTTTTCCATTTTTTTGGATTGAACCATTGTGCTGTTTGTTTTTATTCTTGTTGTTTTTGTTTGTGTTTACCTGAAATCGATATTTATCTCGGCCACCGTTATCTACGGCTTCAGGTGGCAATTTGCAAGCTCCGATTCTTTGGTCACACTCTGAATTCCTCGGCATTGCCTAGCAACAGTTCAAGTATAGAATGCGAGAGAATGTCTCTTTGGGATGGGAGACCATAAAAAAATAAAGAGGAGGGACTTGACACCGATAGCCAGTCACTGTAGCTGCAGATATACCAACATAATCAATTTCCTGCCTGGGGATTCAAAACTAATTCATCATTTTCTCATATTCTAACGGTCTGTTGGCCTGAGCTTTGGTAAAGAGATACGCACAGGCTTTTTACATGAGACAGTATTGTTTCCTGACATTCCACCATGATGCTGCCGTCGTGTACTAGTTGGCACAGTTATACTTCTAAGCATGTCTTCTAACAATGATCCAAGTTGTACATATGTTCTTTTCTAATCTTTGTAAGACATCCAAAAGAATGCCATGAGGTGACTATTTGTTCTTGTCGTGGGGTTGACAAAGATGTTGTGGTTGATGTACTATAATTAAGTCCTATTTATTTGAATACAACACTGGAGATTGATATTTTTGTTTTGTGTTTTACATAAATGTACTTCTGGACTTCTGTTTTTCATAAAGTTATTTTTGACATGACTTCCTCTTCCTTTTGTCTTTCCAGTAATAAAGCTTGCCTTGTGTGGCACTCATAATCCCGGGCTTGGTTTGTGGTCTGTTCGGTGTGGGGGTGGTCTATACACTGGTTTGCAATTCAGCTACGTTTACAATTGTTCAATATGCTTAAATATCAAACACTGTCCTGTGACATGCTGGCAACCTGTCCCTAATGTCTCTCTGTAGATAATGGATGTAGAGATGCATGGATGGATGTTAATATCAGACATTGACATGGTTACATACATCTAATTTGCATACATTTCAATATACTGACATTTGATAATGTACTGGTGTATATTTACATAAAATGGCACAATGAAATATATTTGGCACATATTTAAAAACACTATTATACTTTTCTTATAAGCAAAAATACATTTTTCTCTTGTGTGGCTGCTGTTAAGGATGAACGTGTCTCAGTTTTTCCTTTTCTAATGTGTGCATTAATTGCAGCTGGCATCCTTAATGACTGTCCTACAGTGTGCGTCCGTGAGGCGAGTATAAAGCAGCTGCAGTTGATGAAGCACATTCACCTCTCAGAGAGAGACAGAGTGGGGCACACACATGCTTTTTATCACTGGGTGGAACCTGCAGATAAAGCATAAGGGATTAATTTAGCAAGCGGCACTAGTGGGTTACAAATTCCCTACACATCAGATCATAGTGACAACCAATGGGAAAGTATTCAATCAGAAGTAAATATGCCCTATTAAATGTTTCTACCATTGGTTAGGCCTGCAGGATTGAAGGCCTAATATGTCAGACCCACCACGAGTGGGACTGTTGTAATGTTCAGCTGATAAACAGTACGACACTGATGAGAAATAAAAGTGATTGTTTTCTTAACTATGTAAAAACATGCATGAAGTTTAAGAAATTTGCTACGCAAAGCTATAGATTTGTGATGTTTGTCTATATGTTTGCATGCTGTGAAATATAGCAATATATGTGTAATATAGCAAAGCTGAGGTCAGAGTTGTGGGTGCACATTAGAGCACCTCGGCTCAATACTGTAAATACTGCAGTGTGAGAAAAACTGTACAAACATAATCAACTGTGTTTGCAATAAAGTACTCACTCTATGTGTAAAACATTATGGTTGTATTTCCCCAGTGTTCCCTGTCATCATTTTATGATCGCATAGAAGTTTAATTACATTGGTGGGGGGGGGGGTACCAGGAGTGCAGGAGAGGCCTTTTCAATTTGCATTAAAATGCATATTCATAGATATTTGCAATGCTTATGAATGTAAAGGTGTAGAGTTGCTTCTAGGCATTTCCTAAACAAAAAATCTTAAAATATTTAACAGTTTTGTTAAATTTATTACTTTAGGATATTATAAAGGTTTAAATTACACTTTTAGAGGTACTTTAAAATGCAATCTCCTTACATCAAAGAATTTAATACATAAACATATATATATATATATGCACACAATTTTTGTTGTACAATATTATATTGTTATATTGTCATTTTTTTTAATTTCTATTGGTTTTGCTGCCTCTACCTTCCTCTTTTGTTCTGTCCACTTTGCGGCTCTAACAAAGCAAATTTCCCACCTGTGGGACTAAGAAGGGGTTACCTTATCTTTATCTTATCTTATTCCACATTGTAATTATAATGGTATCAGTGTGAGACTGTGTAAACGCAGGGGGTGGTAGTACAGTCCCTGCAGTGCCAGGCAGGCTGTGACCTTGGCACCCTGTGCCAGTGCAGCAGCCAGCCGGAGACATCTCCTCCCTGTCTTAACCTCACTCTCTCCAGGGTCCTTCACACGCTTTGGGACAGGAGGCACATCTGTCTCAAGACGTAGCATCTGGGAGAGGCGTGGGCCACAAGCTGTTTGCGGTGGCCAAGACAGGAGCACTGCCAGGGAACATGTGGCTCAGGTGAGGACCCAGAATCTGCCAGCCAAGATTGTGATACCCACCTAACCTACGGAGAGCTCATCAAACACAGATCATGCTATACACAGTAAAAGATGTTCCCATTTCAGGAAACATGTCCAATGTCTAAATCCAGGAACTAGCCACCTTTATTATGCATTATTATGCACAACACTATGAAATATTACCCCATGTATTTCACTCTGAGATGCCCACATGGCACCTGCAAATGTATGCATGAAATGGAAATTACAAATTACAGTGCAGTAGGTATTCAATCTTGTCTACAGCTCCAAGCATGGACTCTCCCAAACTTCAGTTATTTCACTCATTTTGCACCGCCTAGCTCGATGTGTCTGCCTTTCTGAAAATTTCATTGCGGTTTCCTTTAATTTGTCTAACTCTGTGCTATGATCACCTAGACATGTCACCTAGACATTAGCAGCGCACTATAAAGGCCCTGAGACAGATTTTGCAGACAAAAATGCAACATATGCATAATAATATTAAAGTCTTTGACACAAGGTGAGAAACTGACTAACTCAAGTGCCGTGTAAAAATTTTAATCAGAACTGACTTGATTGCCTGCATTGTGTCAGACACCCGGTTGACTGATCAGACCTCCTTTGTCATGTTAGCAGTACAAACAATTGCACATCAAGATGCTGACAGAGCAGCTCACCCTGCTTGTAGCAGGATCCGCTCATTGACTAGGCAATGGCAGAGCTTAAAGTAAATAAACGGTTAATGGTGGGCTTTTTTTAATCTAGTCTGTTAATATATGATCTTTTTTGTGGAATGGTACATGCAGCATGTGCACCTGGCTTAAATAACACAATAACTATCTTATTCTCACAGTCTCAGAATGTATGTAAAAAAGTATTGGATTTGATCTGAAGTTTCCAGTCATTTGTCTTTTTACTTCCAAATCGTCCTTGGTATAAATAGACCATAACCCATTGCATTTCACGGTTTGAAGTGGCTCGAACACTGTAGAGAGAGTAATCAGCTTGAGACACAGTTATGGAATAACCTCCAACCTCAAGTCAGCTCCACATGACCGTTACAAAATGAAGAATGGTGAACAAATGCTCGCTGCTGTCTGCCAATGCATGTGTGCCCAGAGTTATCCGTAAGAAAAGAACATTTACAAAAAAGTCACTGGCCATCTGCGACATGAAGTCTCATGTATTGTTAAGAATGTTTTAATCCAGCATCGTTTGGGTCTAGAGCTGAGCCAAGCAATTTGATGAGGATTAATCTCCCAAAACAAGCAAACAGATGTCAAGCAGTGCCCTAGATGAATCGGGAGCTCAGAAATGGTGCTCAGGAATGCTGTTAGCAGGGATTTTCAGCAGAACTGGGCAAAAGGAGGGAGTTCACTGAGTCTCCTCTCTCTGGAGCACCTCCAATGGCCTGGATCCACAGGCACTGCAGTGGTATCAGGGGTTGTGTCGTACTAGTTTCATTTTACTGACCGCAAGGCCATGGAAGCCTAAAGCACAACTTCATTTTGTTTTATGTCAACTCAGCTAGGTGGTCTGTGCATCATCCAACGCAAAGCTGGCCGGCCCTAAACTGGACAAGATCACGTACTCCTACTTACTCATACACAGGGTGAGGGGGAAGCAATGAAGCACATACGCTAGTAGTCAGGGCAAATTAGAACAACATCTGGACGGGCACAGGGAGAGGAATTGCTCACTCAGCCATGGATGGCACCTCCAGGGTTTCGGTTAAGGGGCTTTGGTGCTATGCCAAAGACCAAAGAATTGCCTGAATAGCCATTAAGATCTAATGCGTAGGATTTGCTTTCGCAACTGTACTGTTCACTGGAACACCAATACATTTATAACCGATGAAGAAAATCAATGCACTTAGCTTAGGTATTCAATTAACACAATTTCACAAAGGTTTTCTGTAAAGAAAAGCCAAGTAAAGCTACTGATACTTCTACTGCTACTACAGAAAAATATATTCAGAAGCATTTTTGCATGCCATTTGTCAGGATCAAGATCACTATTTGCTGGTGGTGTTTTTCCAGACAGAGTACGCTGTTGGTTTCATAAATCCGACTGTAATGATGAATGTGATATTATATCAATGGACTTGAAAAGGACAAAGAAAGTCAGCATGAATGGTTCATGTAAAAGGGGCATAAACTTCACAAGCTAAATGGACATGAAATAATGGTTCTTTGCTGAAAGGATTCTATGGCGGAGACAAAGAGACATTATCAGTGTGCTAGTTAAGATTTTTGCTTCAAAGTAAGCAGTCAGCTCAGCATTAAGCTAATAGCCTTGATGCTCTGCACAAAAAGGAAGAAAAACATCAAATAATACAAGGACCAGATCATGCTGTGGGTCCAGATTATGTGGGTGAAAGTGTTCTGAATTAAAAACACTCCATGAACAGATCACTCTGTTTGTGTGTGTGTGTGTGTGTGTGTGTGTGTGTGTGTGTGTGTGTGTGTGTGTGTGTGAGAGCGAGACAGAGAGACACAGAGAGAAAGAGAGAAAGCAGGCACTGAAGACCAGATAATTGCCGTGGCTGGGTTTGTATATTTATTAGAGTATGGGAGTGTGTGTGTAAGTGTGAGTGTGTATGTGACCGTATGTACATGTATGTAACTGTGTGTTTATGTGTAGCGCCTGTGGGGAAGAAGTGAGCGTCGCTCTCTGATTACTGATGAGCTGTCTGCCTCTGCAGCATGCCCACAGCAGACACACACACACACACACACACACACACATACACACACGCGAGCCTCTGCCGCAGTGCAGGGCCCAGCCAGCACTTCCACAACCATCAACTTCTCCCAGACCACTATCTCTCTCTCGCTCGCTCTCCCTCTACCCCTTTCTGTCTCTTTTTTTTGTCTCTTCTCTCTTTTTGTACCTTCTCTTTCTTCCATTTCTCTTTCTTTCTCCTACTCTTTCTCTGTCTGTCTGCCCGTCTCCCTTTCCCCCTTTCTCTCTATCACTGGGTCTTTCTCTTTCTGTCTGTTTCGCCCCACCCAACCCCTCTCTCCTTCTCTCTCTCTCCCTCCCCCTCCTCTTCTGTTTCTTTCTCTCACTCTATCCCTCCCTCCCTCTCCCATAATGTCTACTTCACTCTCTCCCTCCCTCTCTCTCTCCCTCTCTCTCTCCCCTCCTCTTCTCTTTCTTTCTCTCACTCTATCCATCCCTCCCTCTCTATTTCTCCCGTAATGTCTACTTCACTCGCTCTGTGGCATGTGATGGCAGCGTTAGAGCACTATAAGCAGTATAATGTCGTACAACAGTTCATACACACACTCCCACCGTGTAAAAGAACAAACTGTGCTCCCCAGCTCTGTTCAGTTCAGACCATTTGAAAAAAGCAGATGACCAAAAAAGACATTTTGAAGGTTTGCACAAACACTCCCAAACACACAGTTTTTTCTGTTTTGTTTCGTCCCAAATAGTAATATGACATATTTGCTATGGCATCCCATTTGTGGTATGTTCATACACGTCTGTGTGCTGTGGGCAGGCTAATGAAGCATACGCAGCTCTCGGGCTAACATGTGCCCTCGTTTTACCCTGATAGATATGAATATTAATCAGAGTCACAAAGGAGTGATTAATCATTACTGCGAAAGAGTAGTTAATGCGCCATAAGACACTGTATCTAATGACATAAACCGCAATAAAGTCCACTGCAGTTATTATGCACATAGAGCAGTTTATTCATAACAATATAACTGTGGATTTAACCCAAATTATTATTCTTACTGCAGTCATTTTCTCACCATTACATCAGCATGGCAGCGGGTGCATTTTGATATAATTATCACACAGTAAAGCTGCCGTATTTCTGACCAGTTTCAAGTATATAATTGAGTCTGGGCCCAGCTGACCGTTGCCGACCCTGTGTTCCCTCATGGTGGTCCGGAGCCATTGCCTCCCCCACACAGTCAGCACCAGACACAGCCAGGCATGAGCAAGTGCTCAATGTTACCTCAATGTTACATTCTTACCTGTTTTGTTTAGGAAACAGCCATCCAAAAACATCACGTTTGAGTTTCTGGGACGCGTCCAGACCTTTTGAAACAGAGGCACAAAAACATGTCTGTGGAATCAGTCAAGTAAGCCGGGCGCTTCTGTCTTTTCCTGCTGACCTGGATGAGTAATTGTGTGGCCTGGGCAAATCCTGTTTATTCAAGTGTATTTATGTGTGTAATTATTCACGTTGTTGTCTATATGCCTGCCTAAATTAAACATTCATCTTAGTGATGACGACATCTCTTGCTCTCCTTGCCTGACATAACTAATCGAGCAATAAAGGTAAAAAAAAATGCACAGGGCAAAAATGCAGACAGGCATACAAAGATGTTTATGTAGAAACGACCACGCACACACACACATTTGTTTTTATTAAGTATACTGTATATATGTATATATATGTGTATGTATAAATATATATATACACTGCTCACAAAAATTAAAGGAACACTTTAAAGAAACACATTAGATACATCAGATCTCAATATGA
>JBBJLS010000134.1:28295173-28308102 GCA_037577275.1 Bryconaethiops microstoma | reverse complement strand
AGTCCATGAACACCAATACAGCTGAAAGTGATTAACAATGCCCTCAGCTGCTTAACCAACCAGAAAATTATCAGACAATTATCAGATAATTGATTTCACGCCAGGCCCAAAAAAAAAAAGTGTTCCTTTAATTTTTGTGAGCAGTGTATATATATATATATATATATGTATGTGTGTATATATATATATATATATATATATATATATGCTGGGCAAACGTTATTATTGCGTTAACGCATTATTTGATTAATGCCGACAATTATTTTATCGCAAGTTTTTTTTATTACTCTTATTTTAAAATTTCGTTTATTCCTGTGCTCGACCGCTTCACCTCACTTTAACAGGGACACTCTCTACTGAACTAAGTGAAGGCTCCTGCTGCTCCCTGATAAAAGAAAAATGTTTCTGCTGGTACCTGTTCTGAAAAAAAGGAAACAGATTTATAAATGTGAACTTGCTGTTGCTCAGAAGGTGCCTGATATACTGTTCTGATCATGGCTCTGGACCGTGGGTGCCGGTGTTCTGATGAATTATGCTGCCTTGTTAAAAATGCTACCGTAGCGCAAATTGACAGCAGAGTCTATCGATTCATGATCCCCAAGCGAAAATTATAATATTTTACATAAAAAAAAAATTATTTAAAATATTATAAGCAGTGTGTAAATTCATATAAATTCTTGTCAAAAAGTGCTACCTTGTAGCTTATTCAGTTTATAACACTGATAATGATGAGAAAACGTCTCGCTGTTTTTTTGGGGGGACGGGTTATAATGGTTATAAAGCTATAATGGTTCCGGCACCCATACTCTGGACTCTAAGGGTACCTTGTTTTTCTAGATAAAATGCGATTGCCAGAAAATCATGCAATTAATCGCGATTAAAATTCTGATCGTTGCCCAGCATATATATATATATATATATATATATATATAGTGTGTGCATATTTCAAAATACTGGAGGCAATTCCTTAATGTTAGCTTGAATACAATGTGTGCACACGTCTGTTTGTGTAGTTAAGTATGTGTATGTAATATTTTTTTACAAAAATGAGACACAATGTTCTGTTCCACTAAAAACATTTTTTTCATTTAATTTACTCAATATGACAAAGACAAGACAGTGTGACAGGCATAAAATATCATTTTTGCACAAACAAGGCAATTAAAAGCAAAATATAAGGAAATGAGGGATCTCGTGGTTGCTAGAACTAAGCTCCAAAAGTAACTGTACAGGAAAAGGAAAAAGATTCTTAACCTTCTTAATGTAACTTTCTTAAGCAAAAATGTTAATGTGAAAATATTTAATTAAAACCGATTTTGGACTACTTTTATCATCCATTCAACATGAAAATTCGATCCAGTGTAAATACCAGCCACCATTTTTTTTTCATACACAATATTTAAACCACTGACAGGTGAAGTGAATAACATTGATGATCTTGTTACAGTGGCACCTGTCAGAGGGTGGGATGAAATAGGCAGCAGGTGAACAGATCTTGAAGTTGATGTGTTGGAAGCAGAAAAAATGGGTGAGTGTAAGGATCTGAGTGACTCTAACGAGGGCCGAACTTTGATGGCTAGACAACTGGGTCTAGCTGGGTCTAGCTAGACCTCCAATCTGTCCAGTCTAGTGGGGTGTTCTTTGTATGCAGTGGTCATTGCCCACTAAAAGTGGCCCAAGGAAGGACAATCAGTGAACCAGTGAGTTGTGGGTGCCCAAGGCTCACTGATGCACAAAGGAGAGGTAAAAACCTAATGCAACACAAATCGCTAAAAAGGTTCATGCTGCCTATTTCTATTTCTATTTCTATTTTGCTGCCGAGAGTGGCTACAATAGGCACATAAGCATTAAAACCTTAAAATGGAAGAAGGTTGCCTGGTCTGATTAATCATTTTTCTTTTTTATCATGGGGACAGCTGGGTGTGTGTCTTACCTGGGCAAGAGATGGCACCAGGATGGGGTGAAGGCAAGCTGGCAGAGGCAGTGCGATGCTCTGGATAATGCTTCGCTAGGAAACCTCAGGTCTTGCCACATGTGGAAGTTACTTTGACAAGTATTACCTATCTAAACATTAATGCAAACCAAGTTCGTACACTCCTTCATGACAATGGTGTTCTGTAATGGCTGTGGCTTCTTTCAGCAGGAAAGCGGCCTTGCCACACTTTAGACATTGTTCAGGGATGGTTTGAGGAATATGAGAGTTCAAGGTGACTTAATTTGGCCTTCAAATTCCCCAGATCTGAATCCAATCAAGCGTCTGTGGAATGTGCTGGACTCATCTGATCCATAGAGGCCCCACCTCACAATTTACAGGACTTAAAGTATCTGCTACTAACGTCTTGGTGCCAAATAACACAGAATACATTCAGAGATGTGTCCATGCCTTGACAGGTGAAAGCTGTTTTCAGGTAAAGGGGGGCCTCCACTATATTAGTGAAAATATCAGGCAGGTGGTTTTAATGTTACAGCTGATCTGTGAATAAGTCTACGTACATTTAACAAATACATTTTGCCCGAAAAGGTATGAAAATGAAGACACAAACACACACATTCTGCCCATGTACTTACCATCACCAGGCAACAGGGCACAAACAAAGGCAGTGATGGTGGTGTGTGTGTGTGTGTGTGTGTGTGTGGTTGAGATGTGCAGGATGGGACTGTTTGTAAGCAGAGAGGCTGTGGATTCAGTACACAGACACACACACACAGACACACACACTCACACACACACAAACACACACACAAACACATACACACTCAGCTCCATACTGTTGGCCTCCTGCCACCTCCTACTGCAGCACCGGCCAAAGAACAAGCAGGGAAGCAGGTCTGTGTGTGCTGAGCAGGGATAAAACAACCCGTGTCCAACTCGTACGTACACAAAGACACACACGTTCATTCATCCCGAGCTGTCTGCTGCAGGAACAGGTAACCTTCTAGCTCTTTCAAGCATTTAAGCTCAGATTAAAAGCGATAGTTTGGCACAAAAAAAAAGACAAAAACAAGTGCACATATTTTCCCCGAAGACAGTCAGTGTCTTATGGGTGAAGTTAGCTTTTTTCATGTTGAGCTGGAGCATTGGGGTCATTCAGTGTCAGAAAGTCTGTTTATTATTGCGTAATTCAGTTTGAGGCAAGTGTGTGATAATTTAGGCAGGCATAACGCTAATTAGTTGGATAAGGGCTTTTATTACTGCCAAAGAAGCAAATGTGTCTCTGATCATCTGTATTTGGTGGGAGGGAAAATTGAGTGTAAGTTTGATTTTCTCGATGACAAACTCTTGCTTTAATTCTGCCCTTTCAGTAACAATTTATTTGGATGGTTCACCATAGCTCAGCTAAATTCTTATATTTCATCTATCCCTAACCTTAACCGAAACCGCAAATCTAAACCTAATTCTAAATCCAATTCTAAATCACCAGATTTTTACCAGATAATCTGTACTATCAAAATAAAGTGTGACCAGAGTTTCTTTTACACTGAATCCCGTTTCAGTCGGTTTGAGAGGAGAGGATGGCTGAATGTGTTTGTTTTCCTTTAGGCACTGAGGAAGATAAGATAAGATAGAGATAATATAAGGAAGTGCATCTCTTTGCTTCTCAGCTTTTATTCAGAAGATGCTTGATAATAAGTCAGTAACCCTCATATGGGCAATACAAACAGCACCGCAGTGTGTTTTTTCACACTCTAGTGTCACACACTGACACTGCAGATTCAGTCACTGCATGTCAGAGTCAGTTATTGACCTGATATGTGCTGAAGGCCCTCAGGCTACACCAATAATGAGAATAGGATGGGGGAGGGAGAAACATGCCTCTTTCTGCCCCCCTGCTATGGAGGACCTTTGTGGCGCAGAGCAGAATGATACAAGCTTTCTGCCTGACGGTCTTGTCCTTCCACATGTTTGCAAACTACAAGGTGGACAGGAGTGTCTCATTCTGACTGACCCATCATTATGAGTTGTCTGTACAAGCATCTCCTCCCAATAACATTTTACATTGGGAAAACTGTGTACATGGGCAAGATTTTTGGAAATATTGTTTGTTGGAGTTCATTTGTGCTTTGGGGCCTCTGTTTATTGGACTTTTTTGGAAGGTTTGTGGAAGGTTTGGGGGTTATTGGTGTTTTTTAGAGTCTGCTGTATGTTTGATTGAGTTCTTAGGAGTTTAATAGATTTATTTAAGGTTTTTGGTATTGTTTCCTAGGGTTTTTGAGGTTTGTTGGAATTTGTTTGGAGTTTGTAGGAGTTTACTGGGGTTTGCTGGTGTTTTGGGCTTGTTGGTGATCTGGGAAATGTTGTTGGTGATTTTTAGAATTTTGCTGGTGTTTGTTTGAGTTCTGTGGGGTTGATACTTGTTGTGGTTTTTGGAGTTTTTGGTGTTGGTTCATATAATCAGGCTTGTTGGTGCTAAGCAAGCCAAGCTGTTAGTGTTCTAAACACCTCTCAAAAACCACAAAAGATACCCAATCATTTTTGTTTTTTTATACTGTAGGTGCTTTGTAGGTGCTTACCTTGTCCTTAAAAGACATTTAATTAAGGTACTGTTAAGAGAAATTAAGATAAGATTAGTTACACAGGGGAAGGTGGACAATGTAATTAATGTCACTATCTCTGTGCAATTAGTTTGAATCTGTTACGATGTGCTCTTGAATAAATACTGTGGCAGATGTACCTACCATAATGAATTTAAGAAATAACACCAGCTTAAATCAGTTCCCTGTAAATAAAAATAATAAAGTAATATTCCATCACGTCTTGACAGGAAAGAGTTTTCACGGTATTTCCAGGAGGAACTACTAAGGGCGTTTCTGTGGCTCAAATAACTGGCCTGCACAATACAGAACATCAACACAGATGACAAAGTGCAAAGTGGTGCACTGTGACCAGTATCGACAATATGGCCTACATATATGTTATGAACATGCAGCCTCATAACTCTCATGTCAAGTCGAGTTTATTTCTATAGTCCATTATCATTCACAAATCTCATTCAATGTGCTTTGGCCGGTATATAATAAAAACGTTAAGCAGCATAGTGACTAAACTCCACCTCAACATGTTTAGTTTTAGATCTTTTCACCACTAGCTGAGCAGCTCCTGCAGATCTAAGAGACCCACCAGGATTATATTCATCAAGCATGTCATGCTGAGGAGAGCGCTGCAATAGTCAACCCTGCAGGAAATAAAGGCGTAGATAAGTCTCTAAATCTTGTTCGGACACAAAGTCTGTAACTTTAGCAATGTTTTGAAGGTGTCAAAATGCTGACTTTGTTATAGCTTTACTGTGGTCACTAAAACTAAGATCTCCACACATGATCATGCCAAGATTTGTTTACACGGGTAGACGTCTTAAATGCTCTAGATTCCAAGTGGGCACTGAGAATTGATCTTCCCTCTTTTTTTCCTAACAAGACACATCACTGTTTTGTCTTTATTTAATTGGAGAAAGTTTTGGTGCATCCAGCCACGTACTTTATGAGGTTCAAGTTATGTGAACACAAGCCTGATTTTGCACTATTTGGTATTGTAATCATAAAATATAAAATAACCGATCTAACTGTTTATCAGTGCTACATATGTCCTTTAAGACCTGTTATCAGTTTTCACGTGGTAAAATTACTCCCAAAGACCCCAATACTCATTAAAACTCAGTCATGCTGATAATCAACTTATTGAGTCTCGCAACAATAGAGGGCCATCAGCAGACAATTTAACTGAGTCTGGTGGATAACACTGGGTTGCTGCGCTCTGTGTGTTCCTGAACTGCGATGGAACAATGTCAGAAAGACTTGAGGTGGAGAAATAGTCCAGCAGAGGCAGCTGATCTTGAAGATCACTGACAGGATTTGGTTCAGGGAAAACACTCCATCAGCACACACTCTGAGGATGTTCCTCTGTGTGCTCAGAAGGGCCATGAGATGTGAAGCATAAACCAAACTTAATGTGGGTTATGTAAGAAATGCATCGGGGACAGAGGACACTGGCTGGTTTGGATGCAGAGGAAATAGGATGTAGCCACCAGCCAGGGTTAGGCTGTTTGCAGCTGACAGGCACTGAAGTTGGCTTAATTCACAGACAAAAAACATGCTTTGTTTTATCCCACTTTTGGGAAATATTGCTCTGCAGAGTAAGTCTTTATTTGCACGTTCCTCGTTTTCTTTGTTCAATATTCCAATATGGAGCAAATAAGCAGAACTGGATTCCTTCGCCTAGGAACAAATACTCTCTCCATCTTTCCTGCTGTAAGCCTGTTGTCATGGGAACATGAACTAAGAAATGAGAAAGCTCCCCCTCCCCTTACTCAAACATCTTCAGTCAGTGTGAAACTGAACAGCATATCAGTTCGTCCTGAGCGCAAAATATAAACATTTTGCTATGCCATCCCCAAAACTTGGGTGACGTTTAATTTCGTTATGATAATATTATAAAAATGATGTGTGCAATGAGTGGAGGTAGGTAAAGATGTAAATGCACTTTCTCATGTGGCAGGGGTTCCCAGTCCCAGTCCTGAGGGCCCCACGCTATATATATTTTCATGCTTCCTTTCCTCTTGCACACCTATATATCCTTGAACACTCAAACAGTGTGGATGGGGAAAACATTCTAAAAGAGTGTGAATGAGAAGTACATTCTAAATCAGTGGGAATGGGGAGAACAGTCTAGAACACGGAATTCCGGAACAGTGGAGAGAAATAGAACATTTTAAAATACCGTGAATGGGAATAACATGGAAATGGGGAGAACTTCTAAAGCAAATTTTAGAACATGGTGAAAGCTTGAATGGGGAGAACCTTGGATAGGGAGAACATTCTAGAACAATGCAAATGGAGAAGAACATTCTAAATTAGTGTGAATGGAGGTGAAAAATCTGTAACAGTGTGAAACATTTGAAAAAAGTGTGAAAGGGGAGAACCTTCTTGGACAGTGCAGAGAGGGAAAGCATTTAAGAAGAGCATTCTAAAACAGTGTGAATGTGGAGAGCATTCTAGAACAGTGTGACAGTAGAAGAACATTCTGAAACAATGTTAATGGGCCAACAGTCAAGAACAGGATGAATGGAGGAGAACATTCTTGATCAGTCAGAATGAGAGGAACGTTCTTCAACGAATGGGAGAAAACATGTCAAATGTTGTGCTTGGAATACATTTTAGAATGCAAGAATGTATATTTGAGACATATCCCACTTTTTAAACTACAGGCACTTTTCCATGGGTATACAGGAACTGTGCTCTACCTGATACTGCGATGGCGGGGAAGTTGTCGCATGCTTTGATTTTTCTGTGTATCTCACCTCGGTAACGGTGTTGCTGACACATTGGCTCTCTCCCCACAGTTTATGGTTGGACCAGTTTTGAGACAACTGCACTAGAGCTAATTTGGGTTTCATTACTTGTTAGCATGCACAGGCTTTAGGTCCTCAAGTACCGTCTCCTATACCCAGTTGGGTTTCGTCTAATACCTCACTGGCCAAATTCTGGAGAGGGTACCCCTTGAAGTAGCATTATCCTCGTAGCTCCATTAGCATTGTAGCTCCATTAGCCTCATAGCTGCAGTGCAAAACTTAAGCCTCAGACCCGAAATGTATTTCACTAATCGACTACATTTATTCCTTTTGGTGTTCCTTCATATTACACAGTGAAACTATCATTAAAACATCATGCCAGGTTTGGCCATGACCAGGCACTAAGGGCTAAACAGGCAGAGCCCATATTCCATTGTCACCTCTAACTGAACTACAATTAAGTGACATTTATATGGCCTCTGGACAGCACAGGCTGCATGGGTCATGACATTTGAATTGTAATCCTTTTCAGCCACGTCCCACAGCTTGACCTCCCTCTGCTACACCTCAAAATGGCTGCGCATCCAAAATACAGAAATAGATCCAGCAGGTCCTGAAAAAGCAGGTTAGAGCAGATCTTGCACACTCTGACCAGCAGAACATGGAGAAAATACGAGCCAGTTGAGAAGTAAATGTGCTGGATTTTTGGCACATTTTTCCGTTTTTTGGATTTTGCCATCTTAATTATACATTATTTATGCCATGAATTCAAATTACATCCAATTTACTTTGCATATCCACAGGTTTGAGAAAACATCTCATTTTTTTTTCTTTTTATGCTAAGGATGGTCTTTCTGGCTGCAAAACTGCACACACAACCATGACTTCAAATGTAAATGATAATAAAACATCTACAAAGCTTACAATCAGTTTTCTAGGATTAATACTGTAAAAAAGAAAAAAAACCTGCCACTTTCCTGAAGACCACCCAGAGTTATTTATATATTCAAATTTAAAATGTAATAAGAAAGCCTTAAAATTCAAGGCTGGACTGCATTTTGTGAAAATAACTTTAACGTGCAGGGGATAGCTGGGACTGAAAGGGTTCAAAAGACTTTTTTGTTGGTGCAGGATCCTCCCTAGCTGTTTGCTCCTGCCTAAATTATTGTGTGGAAAAAAAGCAGCTTGTTGTATTTCATTTTATCAATTTTTAGTGTCTTCATAATGTTAACAGTAACAAGACAGCTGATCCTTCTCTGCTGTCCAGAAGACAGTATATCCACAGGTTTCCATCCAGCTCTGAGGGTCATATCTCCCATCCGCTGCATTGCTCGTTAGGCTGAAGGGTTTTCTAATGGTGGCCCGGTAATTGGAGCCATAAATAAGGCGACCTCCTCCGAACCTCCATCACCGCACCACAAAAGGAATGCCAGTGGCAGATAAAAGAGACGTGTTTAATCAACGGCACAGTCAGGTAGGACGATAAAAAACCCCTGTTACTATGCAACACACAAGCTAGGAGACAGTCATGCCTGCCATTGTGTCTCGCCAGAGCAGAGATTTTTCACCTCACTCAATGAGTGCCGACATCACAGACTACACAGTGCAGAGCTCTCACAAGGCTGAATATAAAGCGATGATGCAGCTGCAGGTATTACACATTCTTTCAAAGGTGCTGGAGGATATGGTTGTCAGATATTGTGGCACAGCTTGCTAGACTGCATTGGATTTACTCAGATGAAACGTGCTCATTATTTCCTCATGTGTACACTGTTTCCACACATTACATTAACACTATTGTTGCCAAATGTAATTTAATTGGGTTGTATAATATGTTTTATACATGTAGAAATGCTTTTCTCAGAGTAGTTGTACTAAAGATTTCAAGGGGTTATAAAATATTTTTACAATTTTGTCTAATTGACTAATTGACACAATCACATTACACTATAGTATATATTACAACATAGTCAAAGCATTGCAGAACACACCTTTACTACAAGTCCCATTACACTGAACCCAAATCAGTAAAACAACACACCTACAGTATTACAGTAAACTCATTAGGCACTTTATTAGAAACACCAACTTGTACTTCAACTCACAGTTACAGACTGTATCTCGCAAGTTTCCCCTTCTACCACATTAATCATGGGTCAGTTTCAGACCACAGGGCCACGGTTGACCTGCTGGCTACCCAAAATATCCAGTGAGCCGCTCTGTGGACAGAAATTACTGATAATGGACTAAATCATGGTTAAGACAAATATGGAGGTGGAGTTACAATGGGATGTTCTAATAAAGTGACCAGTGAGCATGTAACCAAGGCACAGCACGAGGCTCACAGTCTTGACAAATCATCATTTAAATGAGCAATTTTTCATTATTTATTATAAAAATAATGATGCTTTAAGGATAATGGTCTAATGATTCTAGCCAATCACAAATGCACCTGTTCGTCTGCACCACTGGGCTTTTGCAAAGTGGCACAGATTATTACTTACTGTGCAGTCTGTGAGAAATTACATACTTTTGGCAGCTGAGAAAAGTAGCTAGTGTACAGAACTGTAAAAAGCTATACAAGCCCATTCACTTCCACTAAGATGCGTGTAAAAGATGATGAGTGGATCTCTGGTGATTGCAGTGACGGGTTGTCATCTGTGTGCTGAGGAGGAAATTAAGGGAGGAAATATTTGCTCTCATGACAGTGTACTAAACATTCTTTCCCAGAATGCCTGTGTGGATATACAGGTAGTGGAGGCTGTCTTTTTTTATAAAAATGGCTTAGAAAAAAATGTTTAAGGAGAAATATCATTACCAACAGCTGCATAATGACTTCAAACTAATTAGCCCTCCTGACAATAAGATGCAGGTAGTACCTGCTTTTTAATATGAAAACTTGCATTTATGGCAAGACATGAACATTTTTCTTTACAGTTTATTTAGCAAACTGTTCTATTAAGCCAACACTCAGATTAGAGTCATTTGCAATTAAATATTCAGAGTCATTTTTACAATGCAATGAAATGAGTCAACTGTATTTGTCCTCAGAAACATTTAACACGTTTAATGAAAATGCGCTTACAGACCAACTCATGCATACACAAAAGAACTGCAAGTTCATGAATGGGTAATATGATGATATGTTTTGTTATCATAATAAATGACATCACATAATACATTTCTGTCATGGTTATCAGTACGTAACACCGAACAACTGTGTTTATCATGAAAAACACAGATGCAGACTTATCAAATGTATTAAAACTAGGGTGCCACATAGTGTCCTTGGAGCAATGCCAAAACTTCCCTAAAGAACCAAAACTTTCCCTAAAGAAGGTTTAAAGAACCTTCACAAAATGTAAAGGTTCTATACAAGTTTAACAGCTTTTCTCATTTTTGGACGTTCTTTAACCCCTCTTCACAGTCGCCATGAACCCCAATTGTTTTTGTATTTCTTCTTCAGCAGTGCTGAGGGAATAATTTGATGGAAAAGTGTACGATTTACAAAACCAAAAGCAAGCTGGATTTTCGGATTAATACATTAGCAATTCAACTTAGTGTTTTCACTGTGTTTAATGTGAAATGATTGCTATTGTGATCATTGTGCACTACTGTTTATAAGAAAAAGGTTAGGGTTAGGTTTAAGGTTAGAGCCAAACCTCGGTGTGTAACTTTCCATTCATCAGCCTGACATCCAGCTGCCAAACAACATCACCCATCTCCTCAGACAAGTCAGTGCATTTTTAGACATTTTTCTTTGTTTATTACATTATTGTACTTTCAGACTAAGTTCAAGACGCCACACTGATTGTTTAATGTTTCCTCAGAGTTTAAATGAATAGGTCAGTTTAGTCTTGTGCATCACAGAAGCCATGTGGTCAGTTGTGTGGGCTACGAGTGGCAAAAGGTTAGGAAACCCCTGCTTTGAGGAACCAAAAGTCATGGCATGTAGAACCCTATCAGGCATGTTTATTATTATTAGTGCCTGAAGAGAAATTATTTGCATTTTTTAAATTTTCTTAAAACATTTAGTTTGCACAGCTTTAATTAAAAATACCCCTTTCCTATTAGTGTATCATAGCTTTTTTGTGTTTTATGTTGCATTTTGTCCATTTCACCATTTTCACAAGTAAATATTGCATAAACAGAATATAAAATTAAATATCATATACACATAATCGCATTCAATGTAAAAATGGCAAGTATCAGGATAATTTTGTCATGTTTATGGCACACACACACACACACATACACACACACACACACACACACACACACACACACACAAAGACAATGAAATTACTTTTTAAAGCATCATTTGTTATTTCCAGCTGGGATAAATCTCATTACTGAACACTGATATGGCCCACTACCAGCAAAGTCCTACTAAAACCTGGCCTGTCACACTTGCACCCAAATGAACCATCTTAAGCAGCTCCTTCCCACATTATAACAAACAGCCCGTGCCAGCAATAGCCTCCTGCAGTTATTTATGTAAGAGTGACTTTAAGCAGTAATTACAGGCCGCCATTTTAATCTCCTTCCTTCTCTCACTCTCTCTCTCTCTCACACACACACACACGCACACACTCTTGGAGGTACAATGATACTGCTGTAACTCTCACAAGTGGAAGCGCTGGCTCTCACTAATGAAGAACAGCTTGGGCAGAGCCTTCAATCTGCCTGCTGGAAAAGGAAGCCAAAGCCCAGTGCTGTTCCTGTGCCCTAATACTAAAATGTGAGTGTGTGTGTGTGTGTGTGTGTGTGTGTGTGTGTGTGTGTGTGTAAATCTGTCAGCAGTGTGCAGAGAGGGAGAGACTCAGGGTGCATTCAACTAAATCAGGCTGAGAAAAGCCACACACAGCTATGAATCAGCACTGAATACACACACAAACACAAAAAATTGAAATTAAAATATACTCTTGCACATGCACACACAAACTTCAGTGCAATATATATATATATATATACACACACACACACACACACACACACACATACATACATACATACAGTCAAGTCAATTATTCATACCCCTGGCAAATTTTGACTTAAAGTTACTTTTGTTCATCGTCTCCCAGAAGATAATTATTGGCTATTACAGCAATCAAATGCTGACCAGTTTTCTGCATGTCTCCATTGGTATTTTTGCCCATTCATCTTTAGCGATGAGCTCCAATTCTTTCAGGTTGGGGGGTCTCCTTACCATCACCCTGATCTTTAACTCCCTCCACAGATTCTGAATGGGATTCAAGTCAGGACTCAGGCTGGGCCGCTGCAAAACGTCAATGTTTTTGTCCGCTAACCATTTCTTTACCACTTTTGCTGTGTGTTTTGGGTCGTTGTCATGCTGAAATGTCCAGTGGTTTCTCTGCAGACTGCCTAATGTTGTTGTTGAGAACCTTGATGTATTGCTCTTACTGTGATTAGGTTCCCTGGTCCATTGGCTGAAAAACACCCCCTATAGCATTAGGTTCCCTCCACCATATTTGACAGTGGGGATGGTGTTCTTAGGAGTCTTCCAGAAGTCTTCTTTGTTCAGATGAGCATTTGCAAAAGCCAAGCAGGCTCAGAGAGCTCCTTTGTCTTAGCCATGACTGTCCACAAACCATCTGCAGAGAGCTGCTGTTTTTCACCTGTTGA
>JBBJLS010000134.1:28223135-28292396 GCA_037577275.1 Bryconaethiops microstoma | reverse complement strand
CACTGGGTTCTTGAGCAAGACCCTTAACCCCAAGTTGCTCCAGGGAGACTGTCCCCTGTAGTTAGGGAATGGAAGTCATTTTGGGGAAAAAAAGCGTCTGCTAAATGCCGTAAATGTAAAATGTTCACGCATGTCTATAAGGGGTCACTTAAGTGGTTATTAACATTTGTTCATAACTACTGATAATCTCTCCACATTAGTTCATAACCACTGATAATCTCTCCACATTAGTTCTTAACCACTGATAACCTCTCCACATTAGTTCATAACCACTGATAATCTCTCCACATTAGTTCCTTGCCACTGCTAACCTCATCACAATTGTTACTAGCCACTGCTGGATTCACCAGGCACCAAATCAGACAGGCCTCATAGCACACTGGACTGGACATGTTTCAGATGTTAGCAGTGTCCGGGAACTATTGCGGAGAGGTTAACAGTAGTTAGGAACTAACGGTAAACCTTCAGTTTCTGTTCACTACCGAATTCATCTAGCACCAAATCAGACAGGCCTTGTAGCACACTGGACTGGTTTTAGTATTAGATTCAGAGGTTTGCGCTTTGCTAAACGTTTGATTTGATATGTGATTTGAACAGCGATGCTAATTTCAACACATATATGCCAAAAGCACAATAAAGCTTCAGATGCAGATGGTAAATAGCTGTCATTACTCTACACAGACCCATGACTCATCCCCTACACTAATGCTGCATGTTTCTTGTGGATCTGCTAATACTCCAGCTTATGGGAAAAGGAGAGGCACTCTTGGCAAGAGCGTCAAACTTTCAGGTCAAGTGAACCACTCTCTTCCACACTCTAGTGGACTCAAAGAGTCCTGCAATGTGGTCTGCAGCAGTTTCCAGTTCAGAGCAACTCAGTTCTGCACAAAGCATTGATTGCTGTTTTTAGAATGATTTCTTTGTAAAGAGTTTGATAAGCTACTTAAGAAACTAACTCTATTCCAATTTATACTAGCAGTCACAATACAAGTGTTGTCGCTCATTTTCCACGCTTAGAAACATGAGATTTTTGATTCTACACATGATTGTGTAGAAACAGGGTCAGTTGTGTAATTGAGAGTTATATTATTTGCTGTTTGCAGAATAGTATTCACACTCTCAAGAGAAAAAAATGAAACTTTGTTTGACTTCACATGAGTCATTTGCGCATGAAATAGTTTTATGTTAGTCTTTAAGTGAAGCTGACTAGCAGGACAGATATATTAATCACGTGAAACACTTTAGCGATGTTTCCAGCCATCTCAAGCAGGTGTAAAATGAAATACTAGAGCCAGGTGTTGTTTTAGACAGTGCAGAGGAGATTAAGTAGGCACCTATTTTGAGTTCAGAATCTCTGATATATGTGGAATTATAGTACCAGCAGTATGTGAATTACAGTATGTGCACAGACTGTAACTCCACATCTGAACAGATGAAACTGAACCCATTGAGAGCATTCACTTTTTGGGGCTGTGATCTCTTAACAGGCACACAGTGTATTTTTTCTCGGAGGTCTCCTTCTATATGAGCAGTTTTATCAGAATAAGAATCAGAATCAGAAAACTTGATCCTATTGGCTTATGTTACGACTGCTCAGTCACACAGGGACATAGAGACAAGAACTATATCAAATATAAAGTATAAATAAAGCCAATAAAAAGTCTGTAGTCTGTAGAAAAACCTCAATATGAAATACACTATGCCATATACACAAATACTAAGAAAACAAATGGTGGTTTGGGGTATATTATCGTATGTAGTAGAGATCAGTAGTATAGAAGATATACTGACAGTGATCTTTAAATGGTAAGACTTTTGCACATAAAAGATATTGCACATAATGAAATGATTTCCCACAAGTTTAGAAAACCTCACATGATACTGCACAGGGTAAGGCTATTGCATATAATAAGATACTGCATATCATAATAATGTTTTAGCACCTGATAAGAACATTGCAAAATATTGCACATGGAAGACTATTGCACATTTTAGCAAGATAAAAATGCACATAGTAATACACATAATGATGTGTATTGAAGAAATTGCACAACAAGGTAGCATCAGGCTATTGCACAGATTATAGTGTGGGTGTGTGACAGAGAGAGGAGTTTGGGTCTTTCTTTGGAGCACTTTATGTTGGTAATTTATGTACCAAAAACAGTTGTATTGCTTTTTCCAACCTCTTTTTATAACTTAAAATGAAACAGACTGTTTTTGTTACTGTGTCAATAAGACTGATATATGTAAAGGATCTTTACTCTGATTGGCTGTCCTGTATTTTTTTTCCTTCAAAAAGGAGGCTAAAATGCTCCTTATCATTTCAGTATTCAGGGCAGGCCTAAAGTCCTGTAGGCTGAAGAGCTAGACATGGATAAACGAACAAAAAAAACACTGTGATGCTTAATTTCCATGCATGGACTCTATGAACAAGGGACTAAACGGTACGGTCTGAATGTTTAACCGTGTTTATATACCACTTTGAACTCTTTTATTTCAAAAGAAAATGTGTATTTTTTTTTTGTTATATGGGGCCTTTAAAGTCAACATGACATTTTCCTTTTGTACCATGATGTATTTCTGAGCAAAACAGTGTCAGGAAGGGTGGGGGAGATAAATGATATTATTGGTGAATACTGCATTGATTAAACATATTTGGGATAAAGGTAAAACTGTACATTTACATTTTTGCCAATAAATATCTATTTCAATATCAATCGTATTATGTGGAATTTCAAATGGTCATACAATCAGAATGTTTGAAAAACTCACCTACTTTATGAACTTTAAACATGATTTTAACATTTGAAGCTAAAAATACATTGAAATACATTGTTTTTATTAATAAAACCGTAAAATGGTAAATAATTGCCATTTAAAAAATATTTATTGTGAAACCCACATTTCACACAAAAAAACAGATCTTTGCAGTAACAGATTGTTTGCTGAGGTTACTAAAACTTACACATTCTGTTCTTTTATTCCAACGTTGCTTTCAGTCCTTGCTCTCTCTCCTCTACACCAGCACAGATGTTTTTTCACCTCTTTTCACTTCCGGTGCTTCTTTGCCTTTTTCTTCCTAGCCTTGGTGCATTTGTTTCAGTATGACCACGACAGGAACTAGTGATAAAATCAAATCTTCTCTCTCTTATCACTCCTACTATTGGCTTGCTCATCTGCTCTATTTCATGCCTCACCTCATCCTCTTTTCTCTTCATCAAGGCCTTGTACCTGACCCCGACACCCACGTTTTCTGAGCTGAGCTCATGTGGTCTGAATGAGCTCATGTAACTCCTCCATCACTCCTTTTCTGCTCGCCACTCTCTCTTTTCTGCTCCATCACTTCATCTTTCAAGCCAATCTTTGATCATCTTTCAACAGTTCAGGCAGAAACCAGCAATAGTTCCCCTCTAGTGGAAGTCTTCAGACATGAGCAATGTCCTTACTCACACTTTCTTATAGATTTGATCATCTAACGATATTCAGTGCTGCTCAACGGAACTGATACAGTATATTGACAAATGTTTTGTGACACCTGACCATTACTTCAACAGGGACTTTAATGACACTGCATTCAAATAAATAAATTTTAAAATGAAATTGGTCCTCCCTTTGCAGCTATAACAGCTTTCACTCTTCTTGGAAGGCTTTCCACAAGATTTTGGAGTTTCTGTGGGAGTTTCTGCTAATGCATTCTGTAGAGCATTTATGAGATCAGACACTGATGCTGGACGAGAAGGTCTGGCTCACAATCTCTGATCCAGTTCATCCCAAAGGTGTTGGATTGGGTTGAGGTCAGGGCTCTGTGTGGGCCAGTCAAGTTCCTCCAAACTGAACTCATCCAGCCATCTCTTTATGGACCCTGCTTTGTGAACTGGGGGACAGTCCTGCTAGAATAGAAAAGGTCCTTCCCTAAACTGTGTCCACAAAGTTGGAAGCGTGGCGCTGAAAATTAAGATTGCTCTTTGCTGGATGTAAGGGGCCTAGGCCAAACCCTGAATTTAAAGGTCCCAATACTTTGTCTTTAATACTATCATTTTCACTCAGACTAACAAAACAAGTATTAACATTTAGTTCATTTAAACAGATTATTTGGAAATTTTAAATGTATACATGCTTTGAGGTACATGTATAACATGTTGTAGTCACTAGATCTTGTCTCATTTTCCCTATCTGTCTCCACTAACTTTCTCTGGCATGATTCTGGTGGGTAGATGTTCCAAATTAGTTTAAAGGGCCATATCATGGAAAAACAATGTTTCCTGACAATTTTGTAATAAACGAAGTGAAGTATTAATACACTGTCAAAGTTACAAAATAAACCACTTTGTACTTGTGACATCATAAAGATCATTTAGAAATGAGTTGTGATTGTTTCTATATAAGCAGACAAATGTCAAGTGGACCACATAATGATCACAGAATTGAAGGATATGATGCTTTTGGTTCACACAATTACGCTTTTAGGCTCTGTCTTAAAATTTAATACTTCTAATGGTTACATTTTTGTCTCTCAAATGTTTCAATATATTTTAAAACTGAACCCTAAAGCAGGATGTATGAACACATCATGAGGGAGTGGAGACTTACTGCCCCCTGGTGACAACTTTCACAAATAAAAATCCTAGCCGTACTACACTTCAGTTTTATATATATGAAACTAACTTCTCTAGAGATTGCTCTCTGAGTCATGTCAGCCAATTAAATGACATCTTATAGGTTCTACATTCTTTAGTTGTAATTAAAAAAAATAATGTAATGTTATGAATACCACGTGGGGAAACTACTGGTGTTAAAAGAAAGTCCACTGAGTGAAGAGAATTAGAGTGGTTTTATGTGGAATGCTGTGTTCTAGAGACACCAAAGAGAATTTTTCACAGCTATGGCGAGAAGAACCAGTAATAGTGTACTTATAGTGCATATGAACCTCCACGATTAGCAGTTCATTTCAGAGTGAAATCAGAGTCAGGTGTTTTCAATCAACGCGGTGACCATCAGGAGTGAGTAGGCATTTCAGAGATTTTCTGAGAACATCAGAAAAAGAGATGTTGGTTGTCATCAGGTCAAAGAAGGTTACAAAACCATACCTTAAGAGTTTGGATTCCACCAACCCACAGTAAGATTATGTACAAATAGTGGAAATTCAAGATCGATGCTACCCTTCCAAGGAGGGCCTCGCTGCCTAACAAAGATCACTCCGAGAGCAAGGCATGTTAAAGTCTGAGAGGTCACAAACTAACCCATAACATCTAAACAACTAAGGGCCTCTCTCACACTGGGTAATGTTAATATTCATGAGTCCACCATCAGTAGAGTACTGAACAACAGTGGTGTGCGTGGCAAGACTGCAAGTGCAAATCCACTGCTCTCCAGAAAGAACATTGCTGGCTGTCTACACTTTGCTAAAGATCACATGGACAAGTTGGAAGGCTTTTGAAAATGTTTTATGGATGGATGAGACCAAAAAAAGAACTTTTGAAGAAAGGAAAAAACGCTGCATCTACCTTAAGAACAGCATTTGCCCGGTGGGCCGATGGTAATTTTGGACCGGCGCGGAATCGCGTCAGCATAATGTATCCTTGACAATACAATTACTGCACAAATGTTAATCTGCCGGTCAACGAATTACGCAAACATTGGTCACAATTTGTGTATGCTGTACTAAATGTCCTGCTAATGCTTGGATGTGTATTTTTATCTGCAAAAAACATCTCAACAAAGCAGCTGAACAGAACTCAAGAACTTTATTCAAGTATGAAAATGTAAAGCACATGTTTTAAACTGCAGCAGACAGTTTTGTCATGTACAAATCAACACAACCATAAAGGCAAATAATTAACTTGATTAACAATCAGTTCTCTGAAGAGATCTATTTTCTTCCCATCTAATTTGAACTGCATAGAGTTTTGCATGATAGATATGCCTACATATCATCCAACAAGTTTTTTTTTGTTTAATTGGTCCCTTAAAACAACAAGAGGGCAAAGAAAGGAAGTGTTTACCAGCTTAAGAGATATTTAACCGTGCTTCTTTCCATCTGATGAATTTAAAATGAAAGACGCATTAGAGCAAAGCAGACCTTAACTGACACCTGATATCTGTGGCATGAACGAAAACTTATGTGCCTGAAATGTTCCTACACTACTGTGAGGTATGTCTCCACTTCTAGCCAGAATACCCGAATGAATATTACCTTATAACTTCTTACCTGTGAACAGCTCATCACCTACTATGTGGAAATGATCATTATTGGTAATGTCACGCTGTGACCTTTTGTTGAATGTACAAGAACACTTCAAATTAAAACAAAGATTTGACAATACTGCATATTTTTTTCCTCACCATAAACTGCTGCATATACGGATATTCATTTGGACAAGTGTGTGTCAATATAAATAAAGCTAACCTACTGACATTGAAATAAGTCTAGCACTTGGCATTCTCCAGAGCTGAGGTCCAAGTAAGATAGTTACGTCGTGGAATGATTGTGCATTTGTTTTGCTCAGGGTGGTCTACAAGACATTTTCTAATGACATCGTCTTATAAATCTGGTACAAGTTTGAACGGTAAACCCCCAGTGAGCAATTGCAGCGATACTGCATTTACTAACAGACAATCAGTAAAGAAACCTTCAGTGTAAACATGCGAAAGAAATGTTTCAGTGGGAGAAGGAGATTGTTGTTTTCTCTTGCCACAGAATTCAGAGCTGACCTGACGATAACAGCAATTCCTGATTTGGGTTTTCTGAACATCCACAGAATACGAATTCCAGATATGATCGACTGGCTAAACACAAAACGAGCCAATAACAAGGAGAAAGTTGCTATGAATATTTAAAATAGCAAGGAGGGATTGACATCAGATTGCAGCTGATAAGACTTGTTCCTCGCGACCACAAAAGCCTGCAAAAGTCACCATCCCACCTGCATTCTGGAAGACCAGAAGACAACAAATCAGCTTCAAATCTGCATTATTAGTCTACTTCCAATACTGCAAAGTGCCTTATAGTGCTGCTTAAAGAAAAACAAACAAGCAAAAAAACTGCTTGAGAGGGATTGTCCCAACAGTACCAGTAAAGCTGTGGAAGGCCATTTGCTTCCTACACCCTTAAAATGAAGGTACCAAAGATGGTTCATTGGAGTAATGCCCCTGAGAAACCATTCCTGGTTTCCTAAAGCACAGGTTTCCAAAACTGGTCCTAAAACCCTATTTCTTTGCACACTTTAGTGTTTCCCAGCTCCAGCATAACCCTATTCAACCCAGGCTTATTTAATTAGATCATTAGTTGGCTCAGGTATGCTGGGAGCAGGGATCTACTAAAATGTGCAGATCAGGGTGAACCAGGACTATGGTTGGGAACATGTGGCCTAAAGAATGTTTCAGTGGTTTTCAACTGAGTTCTTTAAAGAACCACCCACTGTAAGACTCTTTAGAGAACCAAAAGTAGTTAACACTTTTTGCCACCTTTCTTTTAGGAGTGTACATCCACTGTTCTCTCCTAGACAGAATATACAAGCAGACCAAGTGGTTGTATACAAGAGACAGGGAGGTTTAGAGAGAAAGCCAGTGATTCTTATCAGGTTGGAACACAGAACCAGTTTACTCCCGACTACCACAGCAGACGGAAGTTGGACATTCGTGATTCAGCTGTGCACTGGTTACTTCCTACTTCAGCAAACCACAGCACGCTGGATTCTTGCTCTTATATTTCCAAAGTGCTTGTTTTGAAACAAATACAAAGAGAGAAATAAAAAGGTATGTGTGGAATGCACTGCACTCACTTATAACGCATCACTCCAAGAGCAAGTTGAAACAAAAAAATTCAAACAAACTTAGTGTACATAGAATCCTCTTGATCTAACCACTGCTGCACAATGTGGCTGTGACTTGTATTACCACAGTGAATCTGTGGAGAGTCTGTGGTCAAGTCCAAGTCTATTTGCCAGATCCATAGTACATCCAAAGAACAGTGTATCAAAGAATCAGTCAGCCGTTATTCCCTTTTCCCGCAGCTCCTCTGTCACCCGCACGAGGTATGTAGGATCTGGGTAGCCAAAGCTGAAAAAGAAAAAGCCATGTAATAATTCTTTAATGCTGATGTAAATGTTTACCCTAGGTCAGTCCTATGCCATCATAACATTTTTCCCTAATACTTATTGCAATTACTGCAATGGAACACATTTTTTCCATGTTTTTCATGGTTCATGTTTTTTTTTTTTTACTGTGCCTTTAAGACTGATGTGTTAATGGATTCTGTTCTGACTGGCTGCCTTGTATTGTTCTTCATTCCAAAAGGAGTCCAGGCTGAAGCATACTATTGTGTATGGGCAGGGATAAAAGCACTGACCAGTTAAATGAATAGCGTTGGCTATTTTGTTACAGTGGCACCCATCAAGTGTATAGTGACTATTCTGTCATATGTGAACACACCACAGCACAGCGTAAACAGCACAAAATTCTTCCTCTATATTTAACTCAATCACCAAGTGAAGCAGCGGTGAGCCAGGAACACAGTGCCCAGGGAGCAGTGTGTGGGGATGGTACCTTGCTCAAGGGTACCTCAGAGATGCCATTGGCAGTCTTGGGACTCTAACCATGACTTTTTGATCGCAGGGCAAACGCCCTAACATACTGGGTCACCAGCTGCAGAAAACAAAATGGCCAAGCCTAAGGATCTGAGTGACTTTGACATGGGTTAAACTATGATGGCTAGATAACTGGATCAGAGTATCTAAAAAACGGCAGGTCTTGTGCGGAGTTCACGGTATGCAGTGGTCAGCACCTACAAAAAATTGGTCCAAGGAAAGACAACTGTGAACGGGTGAAAGGGTCATGGGTGCCTAAGGCCCACTGATGCATGTAGAGAATAAAGGCTAGCCTGTCTGGTCTGGGCCTGGTGGAGGCAGTGTGATGGTCTGGGCATGTTCTGCAAGTAAACCTTGGGTCCTGACACTCATATGGATGTTACTTTAAAATGTACTTGCTACACACGTATTGTTGAACCACTTCAACCGTATTTCCTTGCACTGGCAAACAGCAAAAATTGTTCAGGAATGGTTTGAGGTACATGACAAAAGAGTTTAAGGTGTTTAATCGGCTCCCAAATTCCCAAAATCTCAATTTGACAGAGCATCCGTGGGATATGCTAGACAAACTAGTTCAATCCATAGAAGTACCACTTTGCAACTTATAGGACAGGATCTGCTGCTAATATCTTGGTGCCAGATACCACAGCACACCTTCAGAGGTCTTGTGGAGTCCATGCCTCAAATGGTCAGAGCTGTTTTGGTGGCACGAAGTGGACATTCACAGTTATAGGCAGGTGGTTTTGATATTCTAGCTCATCAGTGTATATATTACATTAAACTCATCTATAATTTTCAGTTTTTCATTATATTGGCCATTAAAGCCTTCATAATATTGATATAGCAGTAGTGTGCAATATGTAAATAAAACTGATTGCTTGATTTATTTATTGTCTGCTATAAACACCTGACCAGTCACATGTTATATGCAGGGATTGACATAAGTGGTATGCAAGTAAGAATTGAAGTATGTAGTACGCAAATGCGCAGCGGTTTTCAGTATTCACAGCACAAATGCGTATCTAATTTGAGTAATTTCATACTGGATCTCCAAGTACCACCACTCAGGAAAGGAAAACCTCACAAAAAAGAAATAATAATAGTGACAAAAATAATAGTTCACAGCCCACCCCAATACGAGACCTGTTCGCCAGTCCAGAGAGGACTGATCTGCCCCTGTGGTCCAGGATAAACTTTGAGATTCCCGTGCAATGCTGGGTTACATTCGAGATCTGAGTTCCGTCTGTCATGCTGTGAGGAAAATCCCCAGCTGAGTGAGATGCAGTTAAAACGATCTCACCTTTCCATTCCACATATCTGAGCGAGACGCTTTTTCTCACTTGACAGCCACAAAAACAAGTCCAGAAACAGACTGAACTCAAAAACTCGCTCTGAGTGGCTGTGTCAGTGTCTTCCTCGTTTCGACCAGTTAGTGGCGAGAAAGCAGACACACCCATCATATTAGACTGCTGATTAAAAGATTTTGGTGTCAAAAAATCCCAGTGGGTGACTAGACCTGGAATGTAATTTAGGTTAAAAGTCAGTTTGCACGTTCAGCACCATTTGGCAGTGTTCAAAAGTATAGGAAAAAGAAAATCTATCCATCTATGCACATGCGCGACCGGGGGACCGCACGGGGGGTGGGTGGTGTTGGATGTTGAGTTGTAATGGTTCCAGTGCCCATGGCGAGGTGAAAAATTTTGCATTTGGGTGCGTACCAATTCATTAATGTAGGTACTCATTAGAGTACTAGAGCAAAAAAGTTATGTTAACCCCTGGTTATACATACATGACTTCTCCATATTGTGCAGCTCCAGCCAGAAAACTAGAACTACTTAACCCCTTAACGGCCTCCACCCCCCACCCAATACAGCCAATCCACTGCCAGAATGATAACTAACCCTGTTTAGGAATATTTTATCTGGAAAGTTTGTGTTTTCGAATAATGCAAAATTTACCACAAAAATGTAATACTGTTCAATGAATTTTCATAAGAAAATTCAGCCCATGTTTCCAGTTTACTAGGTCCTTCTCCTGCACCACGCCCCCATAGTGTGTCCATTTGCTCAGTTTAAGTTATTTAAAAAAAAAACACAGCATACCATCGTGGTCCACCCCATATAGAGGTCTTGTGGTGGATATCATTCCAGGTGATAACGTTATGCATGCCTGTAGTCATAGAGGTTCCTATAGTGAAGATGAGCCGTTGTTCAAAAGCCCGCCGCAGCAGGCACAGCACGCGGTTACCCTCAGGACTGTCCGGTAGATACGCTACACGATCCGTACCTGGGTAACGCACTCCAGGGTTTGGGTGTTCTTGCTGGAAAATTTAAAAATGACACAAAACAACAGGTCAGACCAGCTAAACATGCAATGAAAGATGATACAGCATTATCAGTAAAGAGTGTCTGTTTTGCCAGTTATTTAAAGCAATGGTCTGGCCAAAAATGAAATTTGAAAGTTTTGCACCAGAGATATGAGGTTAATGTTAGTGTGGTCAGGAACCACTTGTCATGGTTTGAAGCAAGTGTGCGATTTGATAGTTTGCACAAGGCAAACGGGTGGCTAAAAACATTTAAGATTTATTATCTACATAAGCAGCATAGCTCCAGTGCAAAAGTAAAGAAACAAACTTAAAACATCCAGTATGGCTGACAGACTACATCTGAGGTAAGCACAGCTTGGAACTTAAAAAAAAAACCAAAAAAACACCACAGCTCAGTGTACTGGTATACTTACTGACTGGAAGCCTGGAGGGAAGCTATAGATAATGCATATGCAGCCAGATCCTTCATGTCCAGGCAGCTCCAGGTCTGGGACCCTCTCCACCATCATGCTACCATTGGCCGGCTGATTCCCAATGAGCTGACCATAAACCAACCTGCAGACGGGACAAGCCTTCTTCACCTGGAAAGCTTGATCCAAGCAAGACCGGCAGAAGGAGTGGCCACACTTTTCTAGAGTTGTCTTCTCCACCATCTCACCCATGCAGATGGAGCAGCTGGCACCATCCTCTTCACTTGGCTGGCCTACATTCAGCTCAGTATCAGTCCTTGTTGTGGCCTCGTGCTGCATGGGTAGAACCACACTGGTCTCCATGTCAGCACTTCTCCGGTACCTCTGCTGCTGTTGCCTCTGGGACCGGCGTGGCTGAGGAGGAGGAGGGGGTAGTAAAGTTCCCTCTCTGTCCACTTCCACCACCCCAACACAGGGTAACAGAGAGCGCTTCCTCTTGGGAGCAGCCTCCTGTTTGGTCATTTCTTTGCGGGCACATCGGCATAGGTCTATAAAGGCTTTCCGTGTGGCAGGGGACACTGGGCCCTCCATCATTCCGTTCCTGGCCCTGCTGCTCCCTTCAACCGGAGAGAGCCTCACCGCGCAGCAGCCGCCGCGCTCCCCACGCCGGATGATGCCTGCGCTTAGGCCCTGCTTATCCTCAAAGTCAAGCAGCCAGGGCCTTCCGGCTGCTGCAAGGTAGTCCCACACAGCCTGAGACACCAACACCTCGTCACTGCCCTGCCCCGCACGCACGCTCATCTCATCAGATGAAACTAAAACATGAAAGAAAGAAAAAAAATCGAGGAGGTGACAAATAAGATTATTTCTTATAAACAGACACAATGTGATGCTTATCCTACTTATTTCATACCTAATATGTATTATATTTTGTACCAACACTAGAAAAATGCCAATTGTCCATATTTTACAATAGTCTTAGTTCATTCATTACATACTGTCTTCATTTTACTGGCAAACCATGAAAGAAAAAACCAGAGAGTAACAAATAAGGGGATTATTTCTTACAAACAGACATAACGTGATGCTTATCCTACTTATTTTACTCCTAAGTGTATTATATTTTATACCAACACAGGGATAATGTGAATCGTCCATATTTTACTACAGTGATAGTTCATACGTTATACATTGTCTTCACTCTATTAGCAAGGATTATTTCCTACGTTTAGGATTAATACAAGTATTATATTGTGTACAAACACTGTGAAAATGCCAACTGTCCATACTTTTTAACTACCCTGTTAGTTGATACATTACAAATTTTCTTCATTCTATTAGCAAGACCATTTTTTTCTTAACAGGTGAAAGGTGGATGTTTTTAATTAGGATAAATCACGTGACATTCTCGGACCCTTTGAAGCTAATTTAACGGTCACATTCTGGACACCAGGAGAACATGAGCTAAACCACATTCACACAACAGTTGGGTATTTTTAAGAGCCTGTAGGCCCTAGTTTCAGCGGGGGATATAATCTGCCTTAAAATGTCATCGTTTCTCACCAGCCCTGGAGAAATTTCCAGAGCCTCTGGGCTGGGTACGCTGAGAGAGGTTTCGTGACATTTCGTGAGGGAAGACATCCTCAAATGACTAATGTTATGTCCATTACCTTATTTGTGCTGCCTCTGTCGAGTAGAAGGAAACAGTCTTCTCCTGGAAACAGCCTTTATCTGCACAGTTTCAGCTCAGAAAATTCTGGAAGTTTTCTCCAAATGTTGCGGAGCAGCTGCAGCGAGTTTATCGTCACGCGACGAAGGGAACGTCAAACATCAACAGGCGCGAGACCGAATCAGCCACTTCTAAAAGATCTGCACAGTCTGAACAGTGGAGGAATCGGATCTTTTGAACAGAATCTTTTCCATTAATCCGATCGAACCGATTCATAAATCCTAACCGAGCCCAGCGTTACTTTTTGGCTTAACCGAATGATTCTAATTAAAAAAAGCACGATATTGATCGTTTTTACATGTTACAGCGTGTCATATAACGCTGCTTATGATTCTTTGTGTGTTGTTTCCCCAGCCCTGCACTTGCTGCTTCCGTTATTGTGTACGGATACTAGATTCAGTGAACAATATTCTCGTCGCCTTCATAACGAATAAAGCAAACAACGCAGACACATGACTACATTTGTGAATGTCAGTATAGTTAGACAGAGTGAAAACAAAGATCACTCACTGTCGTAGCACCAGGCTCCACTGAAATCTGACAATCGATCGATCTGATTAAAGCGGACAGTTTGAAAGAGTCGGTTCACTGAACTGAACAGCCGTCACTAAAACCCCTTCGCTTTATAAACAAAGGGACCATGTTCCAAGCCCCGCCCCCTCCCAGGGAGGCATGACAACAAACGGAAAGCTTTTTTTATTACACTTCATTAAAAACAAAAGTACTATTTACCTTGTGATCCCATAAATTCCCTTTAACTGCAGGTTTATTAGCCTGTTTCGGAAAGAAACACGTACAGGTCAGATCGAGACATTGTGTCTAGGCTGGGATAATGAAGAGGAGACACTGTTGCATGCTTGTCTTATTTGTATCCAGTCTGGAGAAGATGTGTTGTCTGTCCTCTCACCTTCTGGACTGACTTTGTCGGAGGAGATCTGAGGGATCTGCTGCGAGCTGAAAATACTTTTCCATCCGACGAGACTGGGTTTACCTTTAAAGCTGGGACCCTGGAGGGGGATAAAGGCCCTGTCCGAGTCAGGCTGTGCTCCTGCTGCCCCTGTCCCTCGTCCCGTCCTTGATCACAAAAGACATATAAACAGTCACAGCAGTCATATCACCCTTCGTTTTCCACCAGTCACGGCAACTCTGTTTTCTTCTTCACCATACTGTGTTTCTGTGGGATCTCTTTTCTCCTCTGCCACAGTTTCCCTCCCACATTATAATGGCTCACACGTAGAACGCATGATAATGTGAGCAGGAAGTTCGTCACTCTCTTAAACTGGACAGGATTCAAGTCCAGCCTGGTCTGTCCACTGCATGGCGCCCCTCTTCAATCCAAACGCCGAACCTCGTTGAAAAAGATTTTTTTCAATTAGTCTGCGGCCACATTAGCTGCAGGCTCAATAGATTAGTTTGTATACTGAGTCTCTTCCACAATAAAAGTCCTAGATCAAGATAAAAGCTTCACTTTGATGTTCTCGTTAATTATTTATTTTTGTTTGTTTGTTTTGAATAGTACTTTGACTTTGATCTTAACAGGGCAAGTGATATTCAAAATAAACAAACAAATAAATAACAGTACAGTGAGACCAGACAGTGTGGCTCCAGAGTTTACAGAGAACAAAAAAGAAACAGAACACACATAAATTAATAAACTATAGATATAAACTTTGTCATCTAAGCTATATGGATATATTACTCTTACTTACTTTACACATACATGTATGCAGTGACTCAAGACAGCACGGCTCCAGGTTACAAAAAGTACAAAAAGACACACGGAACATACATATAAGATTAACTATAGATATAAACTCTAAACTAGAAGTTAAAACGTGCAATTTGGCACAAGGATGTGCAATTTAGTACGAGGTCATTCTACAAAAATGTGCAAGCTTTGTAACAGGTGGAAAGCAACAATACTGAAATGTAGTTATGTGCTGTATATGCTACTACTGAATTTAATAAAATTACGTAAAGTAAGTAAAATATGGTAATAGCCACTGTATAAGCACTTACTAAGACAGAGATGAAGAAGACTGTTATAAATTATGCATGAAGAGGACATAGTCTTTTATTGCTGCACAAAAGATGCACAGCAGCTTCAGAGCTTGTTTTCAGTTTAAATATGTTCAGGTGGGAATGAAATAAACAGGGGCTCATTCCTTACTGAGTGAACACATCTCACAAATCACTCCATTAATAGCTAGTATGTAATAATGATGCCTCCATACAACTATGCCAAGAGCTGAATGAATCCAACATGAACTGATAAGAAAAACAGCACAGAACTGTGCCCCAAACACAAGTACAGAGGATAAGACCCTCATTCACATGAGATCTGATCCCTGCTGAAGACACTACAGGCCATAACCTCTGACCATACAGAACATGCTAAACAGGCTTGCTGTAGTATACTACCACTGTTCTGTACCACTACAGGTCACATATCCTACCTCTCTGTGTGTTTTTGCTCCAAAACATGGTTACATAAAATTTTGCAATGTTTTACAGAAATATTATCAGTCTAATAATTCTGTAAATCTGTAAAATGTAATTACTACTAGAATGCCATGTTTTTCCTATTAAAGTGAATGAGAAAAGCCATCAATTGTTACTTGTAGGAACTCAATCTTACATGCTAAAATATAATTTCTTCTGGTAAGGGGATTTTTATTTTTTTTAGTTGCTACATTTATTTTCCCTATTGCTACTACTACGATGATAAATATGCCAGTCAGTGCAGCAGTTCACAGCAGTGGTGAGGTGTTTAATGCCCATAAAACCTACATCACAGGAACATATTACATTAATGTCCCTGATGCGACAACAGCTTTGAGCTATGGATTTGGCCTTCTGGATTTCTGGATTTCTGACCAACTAATTTTGATCTCAATTTATAATTCCTCCCACCCCATGCACGCCTCCTCAATAGGCCATCAGAGCAAATGCAGCAAAAGACTCTAAACGCAGGACTGAACACCACAGGACATCCTTTCTACCCTGAGACTTAATAATTCCTCCCTGTTGTGTAGATGATCTTTTTTAAGTTTTTATTTTGCACATTCATATTGCACATTCTGTTCTGAATGAGAATTGTGCAATATGCAACTCAACTGTTCAATTTGTAACTGTTATTGAATGTTAATCCCAATACCTAATCATCTGCTGCCATTTTATGCATTTATTTTTCACTTTCACCAGCCATTCTGCACTACTGATCTACTGGTACAGCAAATTAAATCTTGACACACCGCAACATCACTGTTGCACTGTTATTTGTTACACTAATGTTCCTGTCATTGTGTTGCACTATTGTATCTTTTTATTTTTTGCTATTGCTTCATTATCTTTTATTCTTTCTTGTTGCACTGAGCATGTTAATGACACAAGAATTGCCCTATGGGATAAGTAAAATCCTTTCTTATCCATTCTTATCTTATGATGCAGTACACTGTAAAACAAAGAGTCGTTTGTCAGATTTACCAAAATTTTACATATATTACACATAATAAAACCACTCAGAAGACACTCGGTGTTGGTTTTGGATTGCCCTCACAAAGTATTGGAACACCTGACCATTACACCAACAGGGACTTTAATGATATTGCATTCAAATACATCGACTTTAATATGGAGGTGGTCCTCCGTTTGCAGCTATAACAGCTTCCACTCTTCTCAGAAAGCTTTCCACGAGAGTGTTTCTGTGGGAATTTGTGCCCTGTAGATTCTGTTTTGCCATCCCGACACCCGGTCCCATTTACCTCCACTCGCCATGAAAGTCGCCATGTTTCTCTGAAAAAAGCACTATTTGCAGGAGTCAGATTAGTTTAGATGAGCTTCTTTGCACCGTCACGACTAGATTATGCCACGAAATAAGAGAGAAAATGTATGGAATTCTGCTTGAAAACATTAGTAAACAACTCTAAAGACTGTCAACTTTGGTGAGCCTCGTTACCATGGAGACGCTGTAGCTTCGTGCGTTCGAGGTAGAAGACGCCAGAAAGTAGGAGCTGCGTCACCGCGCGCTCAGTGAGGACGCACGAGGAGGAGAGAGAGCTCAGCACCCCGCAGTCCTGAGGCTCCTTCAGGTTCAGTTGGACACACGGCTAGCAAACCCCCCGAAACACGAGGGCACCCAGTTAAACATCCTAACCTTGGGGCAAACTGCGAGTTAATACCGACATGTAAGTGTTTATGCTAGCAAAATGGACGCTGTTAGCTAGAGAAGCTAACCTAAGCTATCTAGCAGTGTGCATAATCGGCTAGCAGTGGAAGCTTTGCTTTCAGCCTATAATTATTAGATAAAGACGCATGTATGAGTTTCATTTCTTACATTTACGCCGCTACTGTGAATGTATAGATGTTTAAAGCCCCCCGTGTGAGCCAGTTCAAATTCTTCCCGCTCTCAGGGAGCGTTAGCTAATTCAGACATCCTAGCCTGGCCTCTGCTAAGCTAACCGTGCACGCCACAGCGACGAATCAGTCAGTAGTAGGCTTAAATGTAGTAATGATGTTTTGCAATGTGGCTTTAAGAAGCCTTGCTACGTCGAAAGGAAAGTCTGTTTGCAAAACCACACTAGTTTAAAATCTTTAAGTGCTTTGTGTTCCGGATCACCATGGCTTTTCCGTATCGTCTTCCAAGCTTCTCACGTGCTAGCAAGCAATGACTAAAGTGAATGAATTCTATATATTTTGTTTGTTTGTCTCAAACTATACCCACACCATCTCCTCCAGCTGGCCAGATGTACGTTGCTTAAGCTTATACGCCATGTATTTGTGAGCGAGCCAACTTCTCCTGAAGGAATGATGTTGCAGTATTGGATGTACAGCTAGCTAGCTAGCTGTTAGCCTACTTGAATCAAACTGGTGATCGGTCTCGACCACGAGAGGAAACAGTTTATGGTGTGCATGTGCTGACCAAATCTGACAATCCAACATCATCCAGGAAATCGAACTAGCCTCTCAAAATCACAACTAAGCATCTGGTAGATTCCTAGAGAGAGAGAGCCAGTTACGCAAATGTAGCTTTAGCTAGTGTTGCCTAGGTGACCAGCACCTAGTCGTTCAGAGTTTGAAGTGCTTCACTCCTCGTGTTAACAACAAGCTGAGCATGTTACATTACGTTACATTATATTTATATGGCATACGCATTTATCCAAAGTGACCTACAATATGAGGAAACACTCAAGCTTAAGGACAGTGTGAGAACCAGAGGGAAGTTCAAAGTCTTAAGTCTTTATATAATAATAAGAACACTTTATTAACCCTGAAGGAAATTGCTTATGACTGCAAAGACTCACAGAGACAAAACAATATAACAAAATGTAGACAAATCCAGTAAACATGTGTAGAAAAAATATATATACATTAATACTGGGTATAAATGTTATAGATAAGTAACTTAGGTGGATTCTAACAACACAAAAGTAGTGTAAGAAGATGAATGGTGCATCAGGAGAGGAAGTGTTCTTTGAGTCTTCAGGAGGTTTTTGAAGATGGAGAGGGATTCTGCTGCTCTGGCTGCCTTAGGGAGCTCATTTCACGAGCAGGGAACCACAAAAGCGTCTGGACTGCCTTGTGTTAATTTAACGAAATCCCAATGTATTTCTACGTGTCTGTGTATGGTAGGCTGTGCAGGTCTCTCAGAGCATGCAACAGCACTATGTTATGCTTGGGAGAGGGGTCTGGCAAGTTAATGATTTAGGTAGTTTTACTCTGGGTTGCTCTGGCCCACAAGTCACTTCCAACTTTCCTGCAGAATATTTTAGCACCATTACCTGACAAGTATTGTAACACTTTTTAAATACATTATTTCATCACATTTTTCCAATAGTCCTCTTTTCTCTTTTCATTAGGCAGTCTGCAACTGCTAAGTGGTATGACAGACGGGATTCTGTCTTTATTGAATTCTGTGTAGAAGACAGCAGAGATGTTGAAGTGAAATTAGAAAAATCAAAGCTTGACTTCAGGTATGTAGTCCTACTACATTTTGGAAATGCTGACATTGACAAGTTTCTTGACTATATATTCAGGTGTTCTGTCTCAGTCTATGTAGCATTGTATTGTACATTTCTATATATTTTGTTGTTTATTCAGTTGTGTAGGAGGAGTTGATACCGTCAAATATCATAATGAAGTAGAACTGTTTGAGGCCATCGACCCAAATGTAGGTACAAAATAAATTTGGGGTTTTTTGACCCCCAGTTACAATTTTCTTTCTGAGCAGATGGTTTACCAACACATCACCTGCAAAGTAATATTAAATAGTAAGTGAAACCACTTTTCTTACAATTTGCAGGAGTCAAAACACAAACGCACAGACAGATCTGTGTTTTGTTGTCTAAAAAAAGCAGAATCTGGCAAGTCATGGCCTAGGTTAACGAAAGACAAAACGAAGGTAAGATTTGGTTAAATTTTTTAGACATTTTCTGCACAGTCAAGAGATACTGCATTATGATTATTCTTGTGTTTCTTTTTTTAGCTTAACTGGCTCAGTGTTGATTTCAATAACTGGAAAGACTGGGAAGATGATTCGGATGAAGAATTGTCTAGCTATGACCGTTTCTCAGAGGTGAGTATATTTCATTCCAAGAACTGCTACGAAGTATGGTTTACCCAGAGGGCTTGTGCTTAATTTTCTAATGTGGTGTTTTGCAGATGATGAACAACATGGGAGGTGAAGATGATCTGCCTGACATGGATGGTGCAGATGATGTAAGATGATTTCCATGTCACATAAAAGTGCATTTCATATTGGTTTTCCCAGTTTTTCAAAATCTATATAATACAAACTCAAAGTTTTAATTATTATTCTTTATTTAAAGGTGCCTCTCAAGGCACTTATGGACACCTTACAGACAAGTAAACCAGATCATAAAATGAATAAAATTGACACAATCAACAAGAATTCAGATAACTGGCCTATATCTTATTCACATAAGTAATAGTCAGAATGAATCAGAAAGCTTTATTTATCCCGGAGGAAATTGTTTATAATAATAGTAGCTATAAGCAGTGTTTAAGGTGCTGTGTTAGTTTGGTGTATGTTGCATTGCCAGTTGGACAAAAGCAACAGCCTGATAATAACTATGGGATAAATCCAACTATGGTCCCACATTTCAGTAAGCTATTAAAATGGTCTCATAATAGTCTAAAGTCATTTGCATGTGTATTGTTATGATTGGGGACTCCTTAGTCATTTTCTTTTTTGTTTTAAGGAGGATTCTGCAGATAGTGATGATGAAAGTAAGTCTTTCTAGATTTTATTTTATTTTTTCTTGTAGTTTACCGACCATAAAGGATAATTTACTGTGCATCTATGGTTGTGTGTAAAGCTAACTAGATTTGTCTAAATTACAGAGATGCCAGATCTTGAGTGAGGCTACAAAGGAAGTCATCTTGTGGCAGAAAACAAGGATCGTCACTTAACTTTTATTTGAAAAAAGGCTAGTTTTGAGTGGCTAATCATTAATTGGGGGGGAAATCAACAAACAAAAGGCCTACATTTTGAGCTGTTTTCCAGGCTCTGAGTGTCTTGAGCGTCACACCCAGAGTTCTACCATTGTGCTGGTGGCTGTCCTCAGTCATCAGCAGAGCTGTCTTTACCTTTTTATTCTGCATGGACAATTTGAAGTTCTCCATGATGTTTTGTGGATTCTAGTTATCGTCCATTTCTTCAGCAGTGGATGTGAAGGTGGGAAGAGTAACAATCTTTGCATTTACCCTTGGTATCAGTGAGCTGTGCATTTTATAACATACACATTGTAACCCTCAGTGATTAGAAAACATGACCCTCTCCTGTTCACTTCAGACCTGGATCAGACTGTAAATTTCATTTCAGTTTTTATGTTAATTTAATTTTTTTTGTGTGTGTGTATGCGAGTGAAGCAAGCATTCTCATCAGGCCTGTGCTTCTTTGTTCAACCGCAGATACTAGCCAAACCATTTACTGGATTTAAACGTAGGTGCGTTTGAATTTGCTGAACTTGCTTTTTCTGCTTCATTGGTAAACACTTTTTATAGACATTCTAGTTGGGGTTTTGTCTATCAGATAGGCTGACATGTAAATCAGATACGTTCGAAGTATATATTCCTGTCTGTACACATCGCTTTACAAACTTATTTCAGTAGTTATCATCCATTGTTTGTTACACATGAAAGCGTAGCAGGCATCTGAACACTGATATCTTCCATTTATGTAAAAAGAAGTGATATGATGTAAGCTTCACCGCTGTACAGAACAAAAGGGTAACTTATCAATAGCTGACCAAATTGTGTTTGCACTCCTAATATCAATGCAAGTGTGACTAAAACAAAAAAAGATTTGTGTTAACCTGTCACCACAGGTGGAAGAACTTCAGTTTGTTAAACGCAGTGGGGTTTTGTCTACATATTTCTAATAAACTGTCTCTAAACAACTGCCTCATGTTATGCAACCTGTGCTGGACAAATTTACTCATTCATGCTAAAGGTGGAGAAGTAAAAGTCATGGGTGAGTGTGATATACTAAATGTTATAATGGAACTCTGTTCAGAAGTACCTATGTTGGAGGTTTAACAGTCTGGAAGTATATATACACGTTTGAAGTCTAGTCTCAGCAGCAGTAAGTGTCTGCTCTTAAACAATATTCTTAATGTTTGTTTCTTGAGTATTTGTAAGTTTAAACAAAGTTGCACCCGACCTTAGTTGTAGATCTGCCTGCACAGTGTGGTGCTTCAGCCTGGTTCATTAGCTGGTTAGATGGATCAGGTCTGAGAGCAGGGAGAACAGTAAGGCACAGGGGGATTGCTTGTGGGCCTGGGTTCAGAAATAATAGATACAACCACAAGAGTGAGCCAAAGCGCTAGCTGTTTTAAAAGCATGCCAAGTCCATCACCCAGCAGAGGGGGCAATGTAAGCAAAAACTAGGCAATGACAACACTGCAAGACCAGTGTCTCACAGAAAACTAGATACAGAGGGGAAAAGGCAAACGAATGAAAAAAGATAAATACAGAACAGCTTAATGAGGACACTAGTCAACAAAATTGGCCCATTGCTGTTGGCAGTCTGGAGTTCTTTTCAGACCTTTTTGAGTATTATTTATAATTTGTCCTCCAAGAACAAACATTTTATTAAGTGGGTTCATCTCAGTAGTTTTAGCATCCATGTAGCTTTTAAATAGATGTCCAAATGTGTGCACCTTAACTCAATGGATGAAAACATGTTCCAAAGTCCCAGGATCATTATGACTGACAGTTTCTCCGGTCATCAGCACAGAACAAGTTGGAGAAAAATAGCCTCCAGCTCGTCCTGCCCTAGAAAACGAGTGTCTATGCTGCTATATGACTGCATAGTAACAATCTGGATTTTACAAAGTGTTGAAAAAAATAATCTGAACACTGAAAAAGGGGGTAAAAGGGTTCTTGTGGTTCCCTGAGTAACCATTTAAGAGGTTTTTCCTACAACTGTAGCCAGAGGTCAGCCTGTACCCTGGGGGTTTTCAGTGCCTTCTAGCTAAGGTACGTTATTCTATATTATCATATTGTAACACCTGCCTTACCTCCAGACTAGTACATTTTCTAAATAGTTATAAAAATGTACACATTTACATGATTACTGTGATGAATTGAAGCTATTTTAAGATGGGCATTTTAACTTCAAGAGCCTTGTTGTACCTTTGATAGTACATGTATATTGTTTATATGTTGGTGGGAACAAAATTTGCCAAAACAATAATTTGTGTACTGACCGTGTAGTTGCACAGGTTTGACATGCATATACACGAATAAAAGGTTTCTGTAAGGTCATGCAGAACCAATTTTTTACACCCCCATATGGTGGGCTGGGGATAGGATGGTTGTCTGAGCTTGCAGTTCTCTGAAGGTGGGCCTGTGACAGTATGGGGTTGGGGTTTTGGGATATGATGTCTGGCTGCTGGGAGTTTGTGTTGGTGTCAGCAGTCTGGGGGGGAGGTGATAGAAAAATCCCCACGCAAGCGGGTTTAAACTGCCCGGCCCTATGCTCATGGTTTAACGTCCACAAAAGGAGGCTTACCAACACATAAACAGTAGAAGGCTGTAATCCGGCCCACAATAGAGATACACAAACTGGTTACAACTGCAAAGCCGTTGCAACTGTCAGTCCTTCAAAGTACTGGCTTCCACATCAAAGGCAGCGTCTGGGTGCTCTTCACTGCAGTGACATACAGCACAGGAGAGACGTTGCCTTACCTGGTTCCATGTTAACTTGTCTCTCAAAGTAAATTTTCACAATTGACTTTCAGTTTGACAGCTATTCTGATAGCAGTTAGGTGGAGAAGTTAGGCCTTGGACTGACTCATATACGAATCATCATATCAATAAGTGAAAAGACGTCAAAGACATGGGTCAAGATGCTTTACTGTTTCCTGCACAGCCAAAATGAATTACGCTTCTTGAGCTAGTCTTGCATAGTAAATGGCTGTCACTGTTAAAGCTCGGCTTTTATTTTTTATGTCAAAACTGTCGGAATGTTGACATCCAGTCCACTCACATTTATAAATGCTTTTGTTTTCTGCAGCCAGATAGCAGGCCTGCATCCCAGTAGTGGAAGCCAGATCTAGCAGTGTTGCCCTGTGAGAGGAGCTTTTATTAAACATGGTGCAAAAGCAACACAAATCAAAGAAAGCAACAGAAACTGTTGCTGCCAGCATTTTGTTCTCGGCCTCAAATGAAAGGCCAAATGCATGAGCGCAGCAGTATCTTTTCAGGGCTGCCCAGCTCTCTCTGATAGAGGCTCAGCAGCAGCCCCCCTGCGTCCCCTCCTCTTCTCCAAACATGGATTTTCCAGAGCTTTATCGGGCCTCAGGCCGATAGTCCTGCCAGCGCACACAATGTAAAATTCTGTCTAATCAGTTCTGCAACGAACCGACTGGCACGACCAAGTGACCAAATGGATGTGGAGTCCAAGCCCATGTGCTCTGTTGCTCTAGAAAAATCACTCCAGTTCAGATAGTGGGGTGTGACTGTAGTGGTTGGATGACATGTTTTAGGTGCCTTAAATTAAAAAATAAATTTAAAAATAGAGTAAAGATTTTTATTATTTTTTTTCCTGAAAAAGTTCCTATTTACTGACTGGTTCCTTACATTTACATGTCGGCAGGGGGAGGGGGTTTAAACCACAGATTTGTGGGCTGCAAAACATGAAGTACAACGAAACGCAAGACTGAAATCTGTGAAAAGTCTATACGAATCCAAATTATTGTCAGCTACATTTCAGAGTCCTCTTGTCCATAGGTGGGGTCGTTATGTTGCAGCAGTTCTGTCTGGGGCCCCTCCTGCTCAATGACAGGGATTGTCCACTGGTTTCTTTTTGTCAGCACTTAATCCTCACTGTGAGGGCACTGGAGCTTTTTAGGGGCCCAAATGTAGAATACTAGTGCAGCTGGAGCCAGAGGAGACAGACCACTGCCTTATACTGCAGACTGGGCTGGGACATTGTCCACTAGGACCATGTCTTCTTTCTTTCTTTCTTTTTTCAGTATACAGTGTCTCCTCTGAGCACTTTGAGGCCTCTTTTGCAGGCAAAGCCTAGTTCTGGATATAATGGGTATTTCTCTGAAAACCTGCCTAGTGCAGAAGTACATTTGTTGTAAATCTCTTTCCTTGGTTCTTGTTGGACAGAAGCAAATGTTCATGTGTGTTACCGGCTGAATCTGAACTAGGGTTCAGCTCAGGTCAGTGATTGTGGAAGTGTAAGAAATGAAATGCACCTATAAAACTGAAGTGAAAATGAAATTCCCCTCACTCATCCTCCTTCTCATGAACCAATATCTTTGGTTCACATCATGTCTGCAGCTTTGGTCGGTGCACCTGACCCCCCAGTCTAGTTGTTAGGAAGTGCAGGTGAGAAAAAGGGTTAAGTATTTTTGTTTTGATTCAGGCATTGTCCCCATACCCCTCCCACAGGCCTGCAGGGGGATTATGGCGTCACCGTGGCCCAAGGGCATTATAAATACCCCCATGGGCACCCCCTGCGCTCACAGAGAGGCTGAATGTCTGCAGGACATGCTCAACTTTTGTCTATCCATGTCCCTTTATCAACATTAACCTGCGCTCATATAGATGCAGACAACAGCCAGCTCCACACACAAAGCTGTATGACCACAAACGGTGGCGGTGAGGGCAGACGGTTCAGATGATTGCACACTGGTGAAACAGCATTGCTCTATGCACAAGCGCGTCTGTAGCTTAGATTTATGGTCTTACATGTTCTTCAATAGTTGCTAAGCCTTTCTTTTTTGTGTCCTTCCACTACAGAATATATTGGGTTATTGCAGGTAAATCTAGGGATTTTTTTCCCTATTTTTTGGTGCCTTGGTTTTCTTGGAGGTCTTTCTCCTTCTCACTTCACATCCCTCCAGTTTTTTTGAGATTGCCTCTGAACGACTACAGCCATGTGGGAGTTCCGGTCCATGTCTTTCTGGCGGGCAGTATTCGCCGAGTTCTATGGCACCATGTTCTTCGTGTTCTTTGGGCTGGGTGCGGCTCTGCGTTGGACCACTGGCTCCCACAATGTACTCCACGTTGCCTTCTGCTTTGGGCTGGCAGCCGCCACCCTCATCCAGTCCATAGGCCACATCAGCGGCGGCCACATCAATCCGGCCGTCACATTCGCTTACCTGATCGGCTCTCAGATGTCCCTGTTCCGCGCCTTCTTCTACATCTGTGCCCAGTGTCTGGGGGCTCTGGCTGGGGCCGCTGTGCTGTATGGGGTAACGCCAAGCAACATGAGGGGCAACCTGGCTCTCAACACAGTAAGTGAAATGTTCACTAGTGCTCTCCATCACATTCCTGACCTTGGACAAGCCTTGTGATTTGGTGTTTACTTTAAGACTTAGGTATAGTTTTGATTTACTCTAAGTGACATGTACATTTTTTTGTGTACAACAAGCTAATATTCTTATGCCTTTGCCACTGCAATTCCAGATTCCTTAGTGATTAAGTCTAGAGAACTGTAGCGTTGTCACAGCAGAAATGTTGATGCTCACCCCGCTCTATTCATGTGACTTCTTATTAGCTGCAACCAGGCATCAGCCTGGGCATGGCCACCACTATGGAGGTGTTCCTTACTCTGCAGCTGGTTGTCTGCATCTTCGCTGTGACCGACGAGAGGCGCAACAGCCGCATGGGCTCTGCTGCTCTAGCCATTGGCTTCTCCGTGCTCATGGGCCATCTGCTAGGGGTAAGAGGCGGGCTGGAAAGACTTTCCCCAAACTTTAGATGTTTTGATGTGCATGAAAAGAGTTGAGATGCATCAAGTCTGAAGCTGATATGTTCCATTGCAGATGTACTACACCGGCGCTGGAATGAACCCTGCCAGGTCTTTCGCACCTGCTGTGCTCATTAGGAACTTCATCAACCACTGGGTGAGTTTGGCTTCTCCCTGTTGGTTACAGTAGCATCGCTGTCAACTTTATAGTAGATGTGAACTTTATAGTCCGACTTTTAATCCAGAGTCTAAGACCAGTGTTTTTTTAAAGCTAGCTCATTGAAATCTGCAGTGCTGTAGACGCTTTATAGATTCTTATTTTCCGTTTATTTAATTATGTATTAAATTAATCTTAATTCTCATTATGTTTGGGTCTAATCCTAAACCTACCCTAATATTCCAACTGTAATACCTAAAACTGTCATCCTAAACTTAACTCTGGTAATAATTACTCTAGACAGTTTCTTCATTAATTGAACATCTGTAAATCAGTCTTCACATTTTAAGTGATTTCCATGCTCCCAGTGCACCCGATCCAACTGTTTATCTCATTAATAAGCTTCTGCTGAGTTTCAGTGGGTGTATCATTAAAAACACTACAACAAACAGGGCAGGGACCTCCAGGACATACGTTGGGAAATTATTTTATACAAACATTCTTAATTAAATGTTTATATAACATAGAGTGTTTCCAAATGGTGGAAGAAATAAAGTTATGAGCAGCAACATTTTCACAGGAGAGCCAAAATTGATTAGATGAGTCCTGTAACTTGTGCTCCTCCCTCTCTCTGACAGGTGTACTGGGTCGGTCCCATGATTGGTGCGGCAATGGGTGCTCTGCTGTACGACTTCATGCTGTTCCCACGCATGCGTGGCCTCTCTGAGCGTCTGGCTGTGCTCAAAGGCAATCGCCCCCCGGAGGTCGAGGGTCAACAAGACACCCGGGGGGAGCCCATTGAGCTCAAGACACAGGCCCTATAAATGCGGCAAAGAAAGGTTGGCTTGTTATCCCCAAAACTTCATGAGATGCATATACATTTCACACAGCTCACTGTCTACACTCACAACCCACTGCCTCTCACCCCGAATACCCACATCAAGTACACCTTCATCCTCATTCTGCCTGCAGATCCTGGACAATCAGGGGCAGCTAGAGCCCTCTTCATCTCCCCTCCCTTCCTCCTCTCCTAGAGCTCACTTCCTACAGCACTTCCCTTCCCATGCCTTTGGACTGCAGGACTAAGAATGAGGGTTAGAAGAGACTTGGCCACCAAAGGACGGCGCTATGTATCTGCTGTGGCAGGGAGTGGCTCAGTCCAGGCTGACCAGGTGGCTAAAACTGCTCAGGACAGGGGCATCTCTCTCAGTTGTAGTCTTCTAAAAGTGAGCTACAGTAGGGCAGTGGACTTCTGCATGCTTTTCCAGATTTCACACAGTTTGCGCTCTCAGTATTATTTGAGCTTTTTTCCCTTTTTTTTCAGACAGATGTACTATATTAGCATTTCGCAGCAATTTATTCAGTTTTGTGTGCGCGTGCTTGTGTGTGTGTGTGCCCGTGTGTTTTATTGAGTTTTTATTTTGGTTTTTCTATTCCCTTCATACTGTGTTTGTATCAGACCCCCCTCCACCGCCTAGCAATGGTCCAGTGTCATGTCTTGATTCACAAAACAAACAAACTACTAATGCTGATCTACAAAAAACTGGAAATTTGACTTAAAAAGTCTTTTTCACAGGGATGTCTTAAATAAACACAAACACCCCAAACAGATCTGGTAGTTTCTTAACCTCAGCCCAACTTTGATTCTGATACAAGCACTTGCCCTCCCCGCCCCTTTTTCCTCCCTTGTCTTTACAAAATCATGTTTACTGCTGGTGTTTTTATTTGAAACTTGAGTACCTCCAAGACTTTAGGGTTTACATCATGTTCAGTGTTCGAGGCTGTTCCGATTGCTTTTTTTTCCTCCCTGACATGCTTCTTTTAGTGCTTCTAAACCGCCTACTGCCATATGACTTTGTAAGCGTAGAGATAATGTTCAGGCTAGTTGGGTTTGGCAAAATCTTGTGTGTTAAGTAGTGGTTTTAGGTAAATTCCGATTCTCTCATGGACCCCAGCATGTTTGTATTCGTTGTGCTAAAACGACTCGGTATTTTAAGTATTTCGAGTTGAGCAAATGTGAGTGCATGAAGATGCAGTGACTACTTTTTTTTTTTTTTTCCTTCCACGCTTAGAGAGGGACTTTATTTATTTGTTTATTTTATTTTTATTTTTTAATGTATGTTCCCTCTTGGAAGTACATCAAAGTCAGCTTTCTCTATCAGAAGCTAAAAATGGTGTGGTTTCCCCAGCGTCTGTTGTCCTGGGGGATAAACATGCGCATAACCATACGTTCCAATATTACTCATAGTGCAATGACCTTCAAGTAGTGGCTTCGCCCTGGCACGTATCTCTCCTTCCCGTTCTCCTTCCTCGGAGCCCATAACGACCGCTTGTTCCTTACAGCAGGCCACCTCTGATCTAGACTCAGTGAATACCATCAGGCCTGAGAACGGAAGGAAGGACATGGGAGACCAGAAAATTACCCAGAAGGCATCAGTAACTCGCCCAGCCCGCGCTATAGGGCAAAAGATTTCTCCCCATCGCCCTAGCCTTCCCAAGGCCTTCAATCCAGTGGATCTTCTTCACAGACTCTTCAGTGTTTTCTTGAGAACTAGACACCATTTTGTGCTCACAATGTTATGTACAGTGTAAAGATTTCTTTTTTTAAAAAGTTCAAACGATTGTTCATTAACTAGACAAATACACATAAATGATCATTTCAAGCCATCTTAAGTCTTTTCTTTAGTAATGTGAGAGTGAGGAGTGCCTGTAATGCCATGGCTTAAAGATTACGCTTTTTTGTTTCGAGATCATGGTTTCAAATAGTCAAGAGTTAACATTTTTCTTACATCCCACATTATGCAACACCGTGTAAAGCTGAGTAATCAGACCTTCTAACACAGAGGTTGTGAACTGCCAACCTGGCAGGTGAAAAAGGCCCATGGCTGCTTGCCTAAAATATCTGAAATATTTATCTAAAGTCGAATGTTTAAAGGATAAAATCAAAATGAAAATGCCAAACACCGCATTATATTTTTAACTTTTCACTCAAAAGATGCTGAAGATCAAGAGAAAACTTGAGGCCAACATTCCCTTCTGATATTTTGTGGCCACTGGAGCTAAAAAATAATGGCATTCGAATCAGAATATAAATTAAGGAATGTCAAGTTGCATTTCTGTGATGCAATACTGTGCCACAGCATATGCAGGCTTGATTCACACATTCCTACATAAACTTGTCAGAGAAAAACTTGCACCTGAAAGAAGCAAAAGTGTTCCTCACTGCTCTCATTCTCAAAGGGCAGGTTTGTTTTGGGAAGGAAGGCTGATTAAATTATTCATTCATTCATTCATTCATTCAATTTCTGTAACCACTTAATCCTTACTCGAGTACCTGGAGCCTATCCCAGGGCCAATGGGCGTGAGGCAGGGACTCACCCTGGGGTACCTGGTACCTGGAGCCTATCCCGGGGTCAATGGGCACGAGGCAGGGACTCACCCTGGGCGGGGTCCAGTCCACCGCAGGGATTCAATTACATCACATTTACATATTACATTCATGCACTTTTTACACCTACAGACCTCCTCCCTTCAAAAAAAGCCAGAAAAAGAGTGTGCAGGTCGAATCAGAAATCAGCAAATTAACCGTCCATAGGGCGATATGTTTCCGAGATAGGATCGCTGACCTTCTCGAGGGTCTTCAGTTGATGCCAGGTGGAGTGGTGGGAGGTGGGATATGAAACAGGATATATATTCAGTCACCAGCTGTTGCAGTGACAAAAATCAGATGTTATAGTGGTGAGTAAAAGTTATTACACCCGAAATGTAAAAGATACTGTCTATCAATCTATCTATCTATGTACACACATGGCTGGTAATTGTCAAAAAATAGACAAGTTATGAAAGCAATGATACAGTAAATATAAAACATGATACTAAAAAATAGAGAAAAAGAAAGTTGGGTTGGATTGTCTAGTGTGGTCAAGATTCTGGCAGTCTCAAAAAAAATAGTAATTAGCATGAGTGGAATATACATAAATGCTCCAAGCTGCTTGTGGTTTTTTTTTATTAATTAATTAATTTATTTATTAGTATGTCATCTTGACAGGCTATTTCCCCCAACAAAGCACTCACAGCACAAAAGAATTTTGTACAAGGTAAAAAAAACCAGTATTATTACAAGGCAATACATCACAGTTCATAGCTTGAAGAACATACGTATATTACATTTCCATTCAGAGAATCTAAAAAAAAAAGAGCTAAAGACTGAAGGACACATGGAAAACACTGCATTACGGCAAAATGTTGTCTAACTTTCCTTGAAATGCAACAACATGGGTTTGGATAAAAAAGTGATAACGCGCAAACTGCAAAAAAAGGTCACTGAAGAGGCTAGCCAAAGAAAAACTGACCTGTAAACTCTGAACTTAACAATCTTCCCCATAAAATCTTTTAGAAAGGCCAGCTTAAGACAGGTAAAGAAAAAAGCAAAAGATAAAGGAATGCACGGCACACATCATTTTAGGACAGACTGTATACTGTTACTTTTCTAAGGACTAATCACAGGAGTAGCACGTTTTACCTTTGAATACTGAATATTGAGTAAATGCTCTACAGAGTAATGAAGGGTGAAACCGATGAAAAGGTCACGTCGGTAAAGGTGTGCTGTAGGTCAATAATGAAAAAGTTTCATTTGCAGCCACAACAAATGTATCATTCATCCCATATCTAACAATGGAAAGGTGGAAAGGAATGGAGTGGAATGTGAACAGGCCGGTTAGTTCAGGACAACTCAAACAGCATAAAGGAATCTGAATCTGAATCTGAATCTGAAGTGCCATAACCTATCCTTAAAATAGGGTCACAACTCAGCACTAGATTCGCATGATATATGGATTCACGTAAAGTCAGAAGCAATAAGACGTACAAGGAAGTACAGGAACTACAAGAAGTTCAGAGTAAATGCCTCTGCCATGCCAGGATAAGGATGTCTTCTGGAGTTCAGTCCCATTGGGGGTATTATAAAACTCTACACAATAGTTGTTGGAAAAAAAATAACATCAATGTTTTTTGTACAATATGGTACATACAAGCCACACTATAATGAAAGAGAAAAAGAATACCCGGTTGAAGCCACAATCTGGAGAGCAAAGGGGACAAAAAAATTCTACATTTCACATTGCACATGTTGCTCTGAAGAACCAACAGCCAGTGAAATAAAGACTTTACATGATTTTTAAACACAGGAGAAAAAAAAAAAAGTTTTTGCAACCCATGGGAATGTACCGTGAAGGAACATTTTCCTGAAGGAAACACAGTGCTTGCAAGGCTAACAAATATCATAAAATATTATTTCTGAGGAATTACAAATTTCACAGAATTCAGATGGAATAAAATTGGAAGAACGAAAGAAGGAAAGAAAGAAAGAAAGAAAGAAAGAAAGAAAACAAAATAGACAAGAAGCAAAAGAAAGGAAAAAGAATGTCTGAAAAAAAAAGGTAAAGCACTCAGCCCACATAAGGTTTAAAAAAATGTCAACTGCTTTACATGCAAAAATGGAGAAATGAAAACAATGAAATGAACAAATATAAGCAGGGAGGTTGAAAGTAAAGAGAGGTGTGCAGTGGAGAACACTTTAAACAAGAATAGCCAATCAGCTTCAAGATCATTAAGACAGAATTCTATGGGAAATGTCTGGGCTTTTTTTAAGTAATGTGTGAGTTTATTACTTAAAAAACCCCCCAGCATGCATTATGTGAATACATCATACAATCACTATATACCCAATATCACCCTGCAAGCACTGTAATAATGAAGCAAAGGGCTTTACAAACTCCTCATAATGGCTTTATGGAAAAAGGAGACAGGTGTATATGTTAACAATGTAAATGTGTGAACATCCAAATTGTATAATATCAACAGAACACCATATAAAAAGCTCCATGTGGTCATAGAGAAACTCAATCTTTTTTTAGCCATCACTCCATGAATATCCTTCGCTTGAATGTACACTAAGGAATATTTTCAATTTTCTTCTGAAAGTCACATTAATACTTGCTCACATGACTACATGTGTGACTTGGCATAACAGGAACTGGACATAAAAGCCAGTATGGCCTGATCACCGCAGAATACAAAAAGTCACCACAAGGCTTCACCTACTACACTGTTAAAGGGATATTTCAGCCTAAAACTAGCATTTAAAATGTTACCCATATTTTTATTCTGTATTATTCACAGCCTCATCAATCTGACAATACCCAGCATGTATTACATATACAGATGTACTATTCAGCTTCCTAGCAATAACGATATCTGGCTTTTTTCTGTATTAGTCTGCTAGCAGTGCAAAAAGAAAAAACACATTTCAAAACTCCTGTCCTGGAGTAGCCACGCCAAAGCACTTGTAGTTTTTTGGAAGCTTCTCCCACCTTCAAGATAAGAGATACATCATCAGAAGGGGGCTTTCCTAATCTTAAAAGAAATCTTGAAACTACTGTAGCACCACTGCAGGTGACAGATATAGCACGGGTTACGTCTTTGATTTTGGCCGGAGTGCCCCTTTAAGTAATAGTCATGTTACTCTTTCATTTTAATGAAAAATAAAAAAATCAGCTTAGTGTACTCTTCAATCCTTCCTGCATGTCTTGCAACCTGTCGATCATAGGTAGGACAAAACAACATGGACAAAAGCACGTGTGCTGTTCTATATATCTTTAGTGCACCAGGCCATTTGATATCCTTGATACGACAAAGAAAACGCAAGATCCATCCACACAGAGCTTACTGACTTATAGACCCCAAAGAAAGAGCGGCGACCATTGCCATTGGTGTTCCAGCGTAATGCTTTGCTTCTGTATGTTCCACATAGTACGTTTGTGTTTCTGCATGAGGCTCCTGTAGCAGAAAGCGGCCGTAGTCCTCGATAGTATTATAATTAAGTGTTGAGTGTCGAGAGCAAATCTTCCAGCTCCATTTGGTCATCTGGTCTCCTGATAACAAAAAGTGGGGGCTAACTTACCAAATCTGATATGTGCAGCTGTAATTTATTGATGGTAAATAAAATCCCTGAATGAGATGAGACAGAATGGCATAAGATAGCATGCACAGTGTAAAAAAAAAAAAAGTTTAGTTGTACGTGTTCGTGTGTGTACGTGTAGTGACTCACATGTTTTCAGGGTAGAATGTCGGGTACATTTCCGGAGGATCGACAGTATATGATGGAGAAAACTGGGGTACTGGAATAGGGGTAGGCCTGGATATTAAAAAAAAAGGTACAATTGTAATAACCACAGCTAACATTACAAGTGGGTTTGCTTCATTACTTAGGTTTTCAGCATTTTAAACTTTTATACTACTTAAGTAAAGAATAAAAGACACAGAGAGAGAGAAAGAGAGAGAGAGAGAGAGAGAGAGAGAGAGAGGGAGAGGGAGAGAGGCTGTACACTGGGGTACTGCTGTTGTGCTCGAGTCTAGTCTCACATTAGATACTTTTTTTATTGTGTTCAGCTTGTCTCAATAGTACTCGTATTCAGACCTGTTATGGTTTTGGCTGAGATTTCTGGACCACACATTATTTCAAATTGTTTGAGGTTATTATCTTTTTTGAAACTCTCACCTACATGTATTGACAAAAAAAAAGACACAAACATAAGTCCAGAATGAAGATGGAGAAAAAGGTCTAATGCCTTCTAACAGGCGATTTCAGCAATCTTATAAATTCAATATAATTTACACTGTGTGACATGGATCTAATATACGAAGTGTGTAGATGTATGAGGTGAGTGTGTAGGTGTGTAGATGTACGATGGTGTGTGTGAAGGTGTGTAAATGTATGATGTGTGTTTAAAGGTGTGTAGATGTACGATGGTGTGTGTGAGGGTGTGTTGATGTATGATGGAGTGTGTGTAGGTGTGTAGACGAACGATGCTGCATTTTTATTGGCAGTAGACATAGGTCGTAGCAGCACACACACTGTGAGATGGTTGTCCTAAATATTATTTTCAGACATTTTATGACCTTGTCAGAAAATAATCTTTGGTTGCTATGATGACCGCCTTCTTTGAAACTCTCTCATACGACGTACAACGTAGTACCACCATTTAAGTGAAACGACCAAAGAAATCGCCACAATTGTCATCTTTCATCTGAGATGGCCCAAAATCATACAACGTATACCGGCCATAATATAAAGACTGAGAAAGGAGTCCAGAATAAAGATGGAGAAGAAGTTCTATTATGAAGAGAAACACACTCAAAATGAAGTTGGAGAGGAAGGTCTATAACGAAGACTGAGAAAGATGTCCAGAATGAAGATGGAGAAGAAGGTTTACTATGCCATGTTCAAATCAATTTATCACGATGCACAAATGCATTTTTAGCCCTATTATCTGTGCTACCTCACCAGCTCTGTCTCTCTGTTTGATTCTCTGCATGTGCTACAAGTTAAGGCCGCTCAAGACATTTTGATAAATGCAACAGAGCAATACTTACACAGGGAATGGCGAGACTGAGTACCTACAAATAAAATAAATAGTTAAAATGGTAATTATATTACATTTAAAAGCAATTTTAAACACAAAAAATAAACACAATCCACTCTGTATACGAATCATAAAAAATGTTATGTGCACTGGATATTATTAAAGGGGGTCGAAACGGTCTGCAGCATTTATACGTCTCAATTTTTAGTCTGTTTCTTCAAAGTCAACGAACCATGTGATCTCATACAGGCAACATCAAACACGTGAAAACAGCTCGTTTAACGTTCTTTGAGACATTTTAAGTTTTTTTTAAAAAAATATGTAAGTACAAAATCAGCACTGCAGGTCTTTAGAGTGGGGAAGTGTGTTAATGTATGTGAGAGAGAGACTGATATTCACTGGGGTGTTTCAGGCTGCGGTGTGACACTCGGGGCGGAAGTGTTTCCGGGATCCCTGAATGAAAACACAGAACACAAGAAAGAGCAGGGTAAACAACAACACAAACACTGATAAATTATCAACTATCACTGTACACACAACAGATTCAAAATAAACACAATAAGTCAGTTTACAGATTAATAATACAGAATCCTTTAATTATATCACAGACTGAATGTTACAGTCACACCGATTTAATTCAGGGAGATTCAGCTCTATTCCTGCAGGCCAAGTCCAGCACAGTTTAATGATTTAGCTAGTTTAGCTGGTTCTAGGGTCTAGAATGCCGTCCTCCATTGCAAAAAGTTCTAGAATGCTGTCCCTTAGTCTCTGTTCTAGAATGCTCTCTAACATTGACACTTTTCAAACTCCCCTATTCAATCTGTTCTAGAATGTTCTTCCCCATTCACACTGTTCAAATTCCCCCACTCACAATATTCTAGAATACTCTGCCCCATTCATACTGTTCTAGAATGTTCTTCCCCTATTCTTAATGGTCCAGAATGCTCTACCCAATTCACTCTGTTCTAAAACACTCCTCCCCATCCACAGGGTTCTCCCCATGCTCTCCCCATTCAAACTGTTCTAGAATGCTCTACTCCATTCACACTTCTAGAATACCACCCTTTCACTGTTCTAGAATACCCCCCTTTCACACTGTTCTAGAATACCCCCCTTTCACACTGTTCTAGTATACCTCCCCATTCACACTGCTCTAGAATACCCCCTTTCACACTGTTCTAGAATAACACCCTTTCACACTGTTCTAGAATACCACCCTTTCACTCTGTTCTAGAATACCCCCCTTTCACGCTGTTCTAGAATACCACCCTTTCACACTGTTCTAGAATACCACCCTTTCACACTGTTCTAGAATACCTCCCCATTTACACTGTTCTAGAATACCCCCCTTTCATGCTGTTCTAGTATACCTCCCCATTCATGCTGTTCTAGAATACCACCCTTTTACACTGTTCTAGAATACCCCATCACACTGTTCTAGTATACCTCCCCATTCACATTGTTCTAGAATACCACCCTTTCACACTGTTCTAGAATACCACCCTTTCACATTGTTCTAGAATATCACTCTTTCACAGTTCTAGAAAACCCCCCTTTCACACTGTTCTAGAATAACTCCCTTTCACTGTTCTAGAATACCCCCCTTCACACTGTTCTAGTATACCACCCTTTCACACTGTTCTAGAATACCACCTTTTCACACTGTTCTAGAATACCACCCTTTCACACTGTTCTAGAATACCTCCCCATTCACACTGTTCTAGAATACCCCCCTTTCACGCTGTTCTAGTATACCTCCCCATTCATGCTGTTCTAGAATACCACCCTTTCACGCTGTTCCAGTATACCTCCCCATTCACTTTGTTCTAGAATACCACCCTTTCACACTGTTCTAGAAAACCCCCCTTTCACACTGTTCTAGTATACCACCCTTTCACACTGTTCTAGAATACCACCCTTTCACATTGTTCTAGAATACCACCCTTTCACACTGTTCTAGAATACCACCCTTTCACCTTGTTCTAGAATACCACCCTTTCACATTGTTCTAGAATACCCCCCTTTCACATAGTTCTAGAATACCTCCCCATTCACACACAGAATGTTTTCCCTCTTTTCACACTGTTCTAGAATGTTTTCCCTCTTTTCACACTGTTCTAGAATGTTCTCCCCCATTCACAGCATTGTAGAATGTTCTCACCCTTTCACACTGTTCTAGAATGTCCTCCCCCATTCACACACAGATAAACAGTGTATGCTCAGTGCATCCTCCCATTCATATACTTACTGAATGAATGTTCCCTTTCAAACTGGTTAATCTGGTTTACCGAGTTTTCTTATCAATTAAAACAATCACCAAAGAGTTAGAGAACAATGCTTTTGCATGGGTAGATTCCAGGCATATCATTACAGAGTCCATTATCGAGTCCAAAAATTTATGTGCATTACTTACGACTCCACCACAGTGGTGAGTTTGAATGGCAGGTATCCATCCGGGTTTGGGGCAGACAGAACTATGGGGAAACAAAAAGCTTCATTTACGTCACAGATTCATTTATTCCACTTAATAGAAAAACATGCTGGTTGTTGAATGTCAGGTTGAATGTCAGGTGAAGTATCTGAAATACTTCACCTGACATTTAGCTGCTGTTAATGTTGTACTAAGAAAAGCCTGCCGAAATTTTGCAAAAATTTATTTCTCACTCTTAGCTCACTGAAGTAGGAGAAATGGCTCCTTTTGCACACTTTCAATTTGTTTGGAAGTAGAAGAGGATATATTTTATTTATTTTATTATGATATAAAGTTGATGTAACATTACTGCTCCATATGTACTTATTTTGAGGAAGGAAAATAATATTTTTGCCACATTATATCTGATACCAAAACAAACAAAAAAACACTGAAGTATGTGCCCAAATTCAAAACCAAAGTGAAGTGTAATGCATTATATCACTAATATATAATTAAACACACAAGTAAATACACAAATAACTTGAGATAACTTTCTCTAAGGGCTAGGATCACTAAAAACGAAAAAGATTCAGACTTTACTTTCTGCAATGAGCATGTGCAAAAAGAAACATATTTATGCATTTTATCCCTTTAAAGCCACAGTCAGATACTGCAGAAACAGCGACATGACCGATCTGTGATATGTGGAATTTCTTTGGATAAGAAATATCATCTAGATGATTCACTCATTCCAATACAAATTCAGACAGACTAAACAGTAAAGTGTCATCATGCAAGCTCTGAAGACCAATCAAAATATGATTAGTCTGCAATATCAAGACGAGAACTGTATTATGGAAACTAAATTTCCAGTATGTCTGAAGGATATTAAACGGACAGCCTTAGAACATTTTAAACAGTAAGTTTATGTAGCGTAAAAACGCCACAGATTTATCTCCTGATGTTATCCCTAGTGGCAATGGAGTAAACAATCCACAAAAGGAGGTTTTCATGCCGTTTATGAGGAATCTCAGCTGTGGACCTTTCCAAAGAAATGCAGCAGCCAAACAGGGGAAATAAATAAGTTATTTGCTGCAGTAAATAAACACCGTATTCGCAGAATCCAGCTGGCGTAAAATGAGGAAGCTTGGCATTTGGTCAGTTACTGCATGCACACCACTAGGGCTGCTGGGCTAACTAGGCTATGACCATTTAAACAGAACCGCTTCATAGGGACTGATGGACTAATGTCTTAGTGAAGTTTAGACCAATTCAAATGTTACCCAGGTCAACACTGATGAGCTGCAATTTGTTTACAAACATACACATATGGTACAGAAACATACACATATGGTACAGAAACATACTCATATGGTACAGAAACATACACATATGGTACACAAAAACTGCAGAAAACTGCAGTCACAAAGCTGCAGTCGGCTGACGTAACTGTAATCAGATGATTCTGCTATAATTGTGGTCTATTTGAAATACATTTGGACACTTTAGTTGCTTTTTCTGCAATGCCACACATGACAAGAAGTCTAAAATAGCATGAATGACAAAAGTGAAAGGACTCTTGCCTAAAATAGAGACATTTCGGTCAAGTCTCTGTGACATTTTTATGTCATGAGGAAGTTCATAAGACACATTTCTCTGAATTAGATTTTTACCATAAAAGTCTTCCTCACTAGCTACCTCAGTTTATCCCTTCTATCAAATCACTGGCTTAATTAAACCACTGTGAATCGTACAAAGATTCTAAGACCTGCAATAAGTAAGCCTCTTATCCACTGCCTCTGCTAAACTGAGAGGTTCCACACTGCGCCTTGCATACTTGCCTGTATAGAACTTCTTAAAAACCTCATCCTTTGGCAAATCTGGATAAACGTAACTGATGCAGTTGATATCTCGAATACGGTCGCCAAGGCCAGCGGAGTCTAAATCTTTCTTGGTGAAAGGTTGGATGTTCTGAATTTTCCTGCCTCCACCTGAAGAACAAATGCACGGCTTGTAAAGCAAAAACGCCAGTTTAAAAAACAGTTTTACCGCTTCCATTGTAATGAGCACAAAGAGCAGAAAGAGCAGCATTTTGGTTGTTTCTGAAGCATTTAATCCTAAAAAACCTTGGTGTTTATTTTCCACCACTGTATAAACAGTTCTTCCAATCACATCTGTCTAATCAAACTGAATTGTGGTGAAATTTGAGCTGAATTGTATCCAGATACAAAGCCTCAAACACAAAAGCAAGACCTGAATTGAGGCTAAACTGTAAAACCACACATTTGCATATGCTCAAGGTCCACTTTTTACAAGTTGAAAAATTTCTTTGCACACATACTCTCGCTGGGGCCCACGTAGGCGATGGTGATGCCTCCGATCTCAGAGTCACTGAAGCGCAACAGAAAGGTGCCATTGGGTTTGTTCTGCAAAATGACATGGAGGTGCTGCTTCCCAATAAAACCAAAGATGAGCCTGCAGGGCATAATCAAACACAGATTACTATTTTTTCAAATGTTCTTATTTTTTTACTCCATTTGAAAATGCCACATGGTCTTTATACCTGCTCTTTTATTTACAAGAACGAAATCTTGTTACATTAATAAACATCATATCTAAAATGTTGGTGCAGCAATTTAGCAGACTGTGGTTCCACTACACCAACTGTCCCTGGGCAGGACTCTTAATTGCAAGTCAGTGTGAATAAGATTTTTTTTTTATTTTAGAAATGTAAAGTTTTGTAACAACAGGGACTATATGTTACACCTTAAAGACTCCAGTGATACAAGATGATGTGCTTTGCTGAAAGCCTGTTGCTACGCTGGTACTGAAAACTCTTACAGCATAAGATAAAGTTTAACCATTATAACGCAAGTGGCACGGATCCATGCCTAAAGCGCAACAAATGGTAAATTGTTGTCATACGGAACCACTTCTTATATAGAAGTGGAACCAAAGTTATTGTAATTGTGGGCATATTTATAAATATTTTTAAACTTTAGGTCTTAGAAACAAACGGAAAAACACAAGATCTTTGAACCCGGGAGAACTTTCGGGACGGTCTCCACCCACAAGTGGGTGGGAAAAAACCCACAGAGTGAGGGGGGTCTGAAGAGCAGCTGAGCAACGACGTGAACTGTGAACGTGTAGGACAGCAAACACCGGTTTTAGACTGTTTTACACCATTTTCTAAAGGGTATGAACAATTAAATTTCCACACCCTTCAGTCCAGTAGGCCTTCAGGCATTTCTTGGTCAGGTCAATCACTCCCTCGAACCACTGCCAGAAGGTGAAATTTCGCCCGGGAAGAACTTCCTGCAACAGACACATTAAACCAGTTCAACTCTGACTCCTGATATCTTCATAACAACCTCAGGCTGATGAAGTTTCCTCTGTGTACACACTGCCCATCAGGAGTTTAGGCGAACCTTTTGAAATGTTTTAACCAATACAGTCTATTTGACTTTTTGATGAAGTACCTGCAAAACTTTCTTTAACATAAGACTAACCCTTTGCTAATCCTTTGGATCCATTTAACTTCAGCATTCAACTTCATGCTCTTCAAATTGTTTTCCTTGGTATGAAGAGCAGCTTTTCATTTGACCTTTTATTTTTCTTCAAAGGAAAAATGGCAAATGTACAAATGTTTGGCAAATATTGGAATACCTTCTGTGATGATTATTTTATACAGGGGACAAACTGGAATACAGAATTTTCTGCAAATTTATGATTTTTTTTACATTTACAAATTCAACATGTAGGAAAAAATAGTAAAATAACACAACTATGTTATACTCAGTAAATAAACCGCAACTGTGCATTAAAATGTGCGGAAGTGTGTTTTCTGTAGAGGAATGTAATGTGGCCATGGGCCAAAACATTTGTAGTTTCCTATTTAATAAGTTACTGCACACCATCAAGGAAAACATGCTCTTTTAAATAAATTTACGAATGCTGGAACCAAGGCCGTAGACACATCCCTACCAATATCTAGAGACTACTGATTTGTCCCTATAAATTATTTTAAACAAAAAATTCAAATAAAACAGTTGTTTTCTGTGACGAACCAGACGGTTAACAGTTCTGTTTCTCTACTGCGAGTCCTGCTTTGCGAACCCAGTATCTTAATAGGATTGGCTTTACTGTTTCTTGCTAACATGTGATTGGCTGAAGCTCAATCTGGTGCCAAAGATCAGTCCAGGAGTTCAGTACAGTGCATGTAGGCGAGAAAGGACGTCTTTGTACTAACAATTCCGTACTTGAAAATACAGAAAACATCGTTATACCAAGTGTTGCATGGCTAACTGATAACTTGTCCTTGTATTTATGATGTGGATGTAGTTAACAGGATTTTTATGATAGAAATACAAATTTAAAAAAATAACGGTACCTGCCTTAAAATGTACTTCAGGTTTCTGGTCAGGTGACAGATTAAAATGAATAATTTCTTGTGTTCTGTGATTACTGTACTTTGTTACTGGGTACAATACCAGCCTGTAGGTGCCCCTATATGTACAATGTACATGTACTTTGATGTTAGTCCAAGAAAGATGTTGACACTATTGGCTGGGAAAGTTCCGTAGTTTTGACTGGTAAGTGTGTTTGATGCAGAATATTATAGAATATATGCAGAACATAACTGGCAATTTAAGAGATACCTTGTTGAACTGAGCCCAAGACACTGGCATGTTGTTGAAGTCCCCAGAGATATCTTTGTCAAAGATTTTCTGTGCAAGGCAGTGCAGGTTGTATCCATCCAAACCACGGGTGGTCTGGACCTCGGACATGAACTTGCTGCTCAAAGCCTCACACATTTGGCTCCAGGGCACACGCTCCGGCACCACAAAAGGTATTCTATTCTGAAAGCACAAATACAGAGAAACATTATTTCAACAACTGTTATTATAAACGAGACTTCTTTATTTAACAAGGTGGATAAACTTGCGTGGTGGTCAGTGCTACTCACAGGTTCTGAGAATGCACAGTCCCAGATAACGGTAGCCATAGCGTTGTTCTCCTGACTGCCATGTACAATTACAACCACAGGGAGAGAGATCATCTACCAGAAGAAAAAGAACGTCTTCATATTACAACTCAAAATACAACAATTAGCCAGATGTTACACCAGACAATACATGTTGAAATGATGGTGATCAGTTCTTATAGCTGACAGTGTGTCTACAGTATATCAAGGGCACCATGACTGCATCAGTCTGAGGGTGGTGAGTTGCATGCATAATATCGAACATGGTAATTGTTTAAGAATCATACAAATATAATATTCCATAAATATTTTATCTATAATATTTGAATATTCCATAGTTGGCCAAGTCCCACGAAACATTTCAACTTCAATAATAAAATAAAAAAATGTCAGTAATAATCAATTAAATTTACTGATAAATTCAGCAGAAAAACTTGACTTGCAGATGAATTCATCAGAAAGACAGGTTTTCAGGAGAAAGGCTGGTGAGCCACTGTCTTTGGACCGTGTTTATATTTCTTTCTTCCTCCAGGAGGCGCCAGGTGGTACAGACCTTTCCATGGTGAAAGTGGCACTTTAGGTTTGGGGCAAAACACAGAAACTAAAGCTCCCAAAGTCTTTAAAACATTTTTCTGGCTGCTTGAGACAGTAAATATATCCTCAGCCCAATATTAATTAAAACCTACGGCTGTAGGATGTTCGCCCTGATCGACCTGAGCTGACATTTCATGAACATACTTCGAAAGCTTGTCACGTTGGCACAGGTAGGCACCATAGTCTCCACAGCCTTCATCTACCTCAGATTACTTACTCAGCTGTAAAATACGATCATCCCAAGTCTGCATCTTAAAATTTAGTGCAATCAACTGGTTACATGTTGATCGTTTATGGAAGAACACATTTTTAAATGTCCTATTGTGAAACTGCTAGTGGCACCTCTGAGGTACCCGTCAGCAAGGTACCGTCCCACACGCTGCTCCCCGGGTGCTATGTTCCTGGCTGCCTGCTGCTTCACTTGGTGACTGTGTTAAATGCAGAGAAAGAATTTTGAGCTGTTCACGTATGACAGAATAGTCACTTTACACTTAATCTTTCAGTCAGTTTTGCAAAATGTGGTTTTTATGCAGTATATCTAGCAAATCTATTTCATTCTGCATGGATGATCCACAGAATCAAATTTTTTTTCTGAATACGGAGAAAAATTTGGACTTGAGATATCTGCCTAAAATTTAATTCGGACAGGATTAATGAAAAAGGTAGTTTATACAGTATTACAGAGAGGGTAAAAGGTTTCGTAATCTTCCCTTGTGCCAGAGCGCAGAGGCCATAAAATGACTTGACAGAATCAGACAGGACTAATATCACTAATGTGGTAAAAAAATGACCACTCCCTCAATTTCCTATGTAAAACATGTCTTGCCTAAATCTTGCCTGAATATGAAGAAATTATAAAAATGTTACCAATAAATTTCTAATCAATTCTAATTGGCTGCAACTACAGACGTCAGTGGTTTCACACTCTCAGGTGAGGGTTTCATTCTAGATATCCAGTCGGGCACAGAGGAAGTGTTGCAAGTAAAAGCATGTTGGAAATATCCCTTGGGTTTTGGCTTTGACAGTTTCTGCCGCCACTGTTTAAACAAAGTTGTTATAGATCGCTGTGGTCTCTAACACACACACGGAATAAATAGATTACTTTTGGGCCAGGTATGGGCATCAAGTAATATCATCTGAAACTTGCTTATATATTAATAACGCAATACACTCATTATACTGATAAAATGTATGTAACATTATGGATACTCTTTGTAAGTTTACTATACTCTATAGAAGTTTTCAGTCATGTGACTGCTGGTGAGTAGGTTTTCTCACTTTGCCAGAGAAAGCAGCTCAAAGTGGCCACTATCGCATGAAAAAGAAAACTAGACTGACATGTAAATCATACGATCAACCACAGGCCGCTGTTTATGCATCACAAATTGAGAGAGACAATTATCACATACTCGTGAAGTCCAGCCCAGGCAACTGACCTACATTCTATAACACCCTCTGTGATTTTTTTTGCTGAAGTGAAAATAAGGCATTATACACAAGGGATAAACATGAATAAGGCATTTTCTGCAACTTCTACAACTGTGTAATTTCTACGTCTTTATGTCATGTCGCGTGTGTGTGTGTGTGTGTGTGTTTGTTGGGGGGTGGAATTATAAATAGAAAGGCAGGCAGCAAGGACCATGTCATGCTGTCATTAATGGACTGCTGGTTCAAAACGTGTCTCCTAATTTGTGTTTTCTTTTAATGGGTACTCACTGTCTTACATCAGCCCTGAAAAGGTTTCAGAACACTGGAGACATTCTCACTGTGGTGACGTTTTCTAAACAGATACAACAGGCTGCAACATCCTTTCTAATGAAGCATAAACGTTACCTGAACTGACTACTGTAGCTCATAAAACAAAATTTGATACAGCCCAGCCTAAAAAAAGAGCTTACAGACCAGCATTGTTACAGTAAGCTGAAGTTATTGGAATGGAATTTGAACAACCATAGCCAGCTTAGCAAGTTTCTGACGGGCATGTCAATTTACTCTGGATCCAACAGTCTACTCTGGGTTACAACTTGACGTGTCGAAACGGGTTATTGAAAAAAGGAGCTGTCAAGAATGATAAGAGCAAGTCTGCAGGGTAGTACTAACCTTTGGGGCAGTACTAACGCTCTTTGTGCTGTAAACAAGCTCAAACAATAATGCTGCTTCACTCTTTGAGAATGCTGACAAATCACAGCGTCAAACGAATGTTTTCATAATGACAGTAAAGGACACCTTTTTTTGGACAAACACAGGGATATATTTAACAGTGTGCATAACTGAATTTTTTCCCATATCAAGCAGCTGTAATATGGAATGGCTGGTACTTCCCTCGTTTGAATGCACCACTAGGTTTGGATGATCTGCGTACTGTCCACACAGGCAATACACAACAATTTGAATAGATTTGCTTGTCCATCCACAGTTTTTCTTTTGATCAGACGTCACAGCAGCCTGTGTCAGTTCAGCCATCATATCTACAGAATCAATGTACTAACAACTCCTCACTCCTTGTTCTTATTCATCTTGCACCTGATTGGCTGCAACTACAGACGTCAGTGGTTTCACACTCTCAGGTGAGGGTTTCATTCTAGACATCCAGTAGAACAAGTAAAAGCATGTTGAAAATACTCCTTAGATTTTGGCTTTGACAGTTTCTGCCGCCACTGTTTAAACAAAGCCCCTTCCCTTATTATAGATCGCTGTGGTCTCTAACACACACATGGAATAAATAGATTACTTTTGGGCCAGGTATTGGCATCAAGTAATAACATCTGAAACTTGCTTATATATAACGCAATACACTCATTATACTGATAAAATGTATGGAACATTATGGATACTCTTTGTAAGTTTACTATACTCTAGCAGTTTTCAGTCATGTGATTGCTGGTGAGTAGGTTTTCTCACTTTGTCAGAGAAAGCAGCTCAAAGTGGCCACTATCGCATGCAAAAGAAATCTAGGCCGCTGTTTATGCATCACAAATAGAGAGAGACAATCTTCACATACTCGTGATGTCCAGACCAGGCAACCGACTTACATTTTGATGGAAAAAATAAATTACACTTGATGCTGAAATGGTACGAAGTGATGTCCTGAAAGCCAATCCGAATACAAGACAGCAGAGGCAATCTTAACTTACTATAAACATCAGACATCTATGTGTGAGTGGAGTTTCTGAGACTAATTATATGATGCCACTACTTGGCACCCAAATTCGTCTGTTCATTTATTTTTGGGTGATTTGCCTGATGAAGACCATTCACGTGAAAACATAGGAACTTTGTTAAAACACTGCAAAGCCATTCTTCTTAATGTTTGTAAGTATTAGGCCATGCCCTTTTGTGTTCCGCACTTGTGCAAAAACTCTGGAGGGATGTGTCATACTTCCTTCAGATCTTGTTTTTGTTTCCTTTGGATAACTACTTTAGTTACCATTACTACTTTAGTAATTTGGGCATTATGAAGCTCTGATTACAGATTAATGTGTGCTTATTATACGTTTGGGAAAATTCTCAGATTAAGCCTAACATTTATGGTTAAATTGAACCATAGTGAAAACCAATGAAGTACCTGGACACTATAGGGACTTTCGCAGCCAGTGATGGTTATCTCCGCAGTGAAGAGGAGAGCAAACTTCTCCTCCGTTACTGACTCAGAGCCTTTCCTGTCTGCTCGCTTGATCTTCCTGATGGACTGAGGAAGAGAAACAAGGGTCAATTACAGCAATTATCACAGAGATTCCTTCAAATATCATCACTCTCTTAGACAAATTAAGTTACACCACATACTGTAAGGAAACAGAGAAGGCAAAAGGCTACCTGGACTTCTCCAAGATCAAGCTCTACATGTGGTAAAATGCAATACTAACCATATTTCTGAAAGTTGCACACGTGCTCTTGCTGGCGCTGTTGTGCTCTAGGATGGCTGTACTGTTGATCAACTCTCCCACGTTCTCGCTGAACAAAAAAGGGAAACATTCTCAGAAAAGTGACTTTAGTTTCTTCTCTTGAACACACTCAAGACTAAGCTTGTAATGGCACACAATGGCATGGCTTTGTTTTGAATTGAGCAGAGGCATTGTTAGCTGTGGATCTAAAAAAAGTATTAATAAATAAAAATAGTCAGTGTCCCTGGGTCTAGTCATAATTACATGTCTTTCTGAGCTTTCACGAAGACATTGCAACACAGCCCGAGACGTCCAAAATCCAATCCAATCCAACTTTAATTGTTTAACACTTTGAGTAAAGACAAAGGACCAACGTGCTGTACAGGATAAAAGAATATGATAAAAAAGTCAGAAGAGACATAAAAAGGTACATAAAAGAAATAGCATAAAAATGTAAAAACATAAAAACCAGACATAAAAGATACCAGTGTCAGGTCCTGACAGCGGCCACCAGGGGTCGCTTTTGGTTTAGTTTGTGGTTTTGGTTTTGTGTCTTTTATTTTGATATCCCGAGTACACCAGGTTCGAGTTAGTCTGAGTTATTAGTTTCAGCTGCAGCTGTACTCAGGAGTAAGAGTATGTGTTTGTTTATTGATTGATGGGCTTTTGGGGTTTGGTGACTGGTTCAAAGTTTATTGTGTATAGTATTTAAGTTCAGCTTGGGTGGACCTTGGTTGTCGGTCCTGTCGGCCTGGCTCTTCATAGAGCATTATCCTTCTGTCTCCTTTAAAGCTTGTATCTTGTTTCAGGTCCTCAAACCTGTTTTTTGTTTCGTTTTTTTCAATTCAATAAAAACTTAAATCACGGACGTCTGCACACGTGCCTGCCGTCATTAGGGAGAGAGAGGGAATCGTGATGACCTGACACACAATACAACAGTAAAATCAAAAATCAACACTTAAGTACAATCAGCGTCTCAGAGTGTCAAAGGCCAAGGAGAAGAGATGGCGTTTAAGAAGAGATTTAAAATTGGATAAAGAACAGGCCTGTCTAACGTGCAAAACTCCACATCGATAAATCAAAACTATTGCCCTGAATGTTTCAAGATCCCAACAAGGCCTCAGGTCTTAAAGTCTGTATGACAGTGTTGTAAACAATGGATAGATGAACAGATGGATAAATAAATACATACATTTGTCAATATATATGATGTCATATGACTGAAATTCCAAATTCAGCCTGAATGGTGCAGAAAGTCTGTCAGTTATTTAGTACATCAGTTTCAGTATGATTATCATGTTTAGATTTTCATGGTAGTTCTATGAATGTTTCAAGTAAAATAATTCAAAATGCCAAATTGGGGCACCAGGGTACGACCAATGTATCCACCCCTTCACAGCAACTTCATTTCTCTGAAACCCTCCCGCCTGGCTGTGTGATACTAACTTCTGAGCTGTGTCAGCTTTTGTGGGCACACTGCAACAGGAAGCATGCCGATGACAAAACAGTCACATGACCTGAGGTTGGCATAATAGTACAATAGTACAAACTGTCCAATTTAAGAGCATTCACAAGAAAAATAATTTTGCTACTGCTGCTTTGAAAAGTGTGAAAAAGTGTGTATATACTTTAAATGCTATAACAATATAAAGTGTTTATATATTACATATTCCTTTTCCAATAAACATACTTTGCTGAAAAATTAGGAGTAGCATGATTCTGTTTTCTGTATCCTCTATGTGAATGGCCAGGGTAGGTGCTAGCTTATGCATGCATGTGGTTGATTCAGTAAGTGAATTGTTTTTGCCCATCCGTGTGTCATGAAGCTGTTTCCTCAAAGCTGTGAAGTGCTGAAAGGTCAAGAGCACTGCTGTGCAGGTTAAGCTGTGCATGTATACAGGCTGCAAGGCAGGCATACATGTAGGCTGGTGAGACATTTTGTCCTCTCTGTGTGGCATCAGATGAAGGTATTACAACATTTGTGTGTGTGGAGGGTTGTGCAACCCTGCATATGTACATACACTGATGTTGCTATATGTAACATCTTAAACCTGTATTCAGGCTGTTTGTGTGTAAGCATTGTGGGTGTCCACCTGTGTGGGTGTGTGTTTGAGTCAGCAAGGTAACTGTAAAATACACAGGAATGACCTTATCATACCTGGTGATCACTGTGTACATGTGGATGTTACACATAGAAAGCCACATATGGAAAACTTTGGATGCCCAGGGTCAAATGACATATTATGGAGCAAAATAAACACACATCCTCTACACACTTCTGTGCTTTTTAATGCACAATTATTTCACTTATTTAGTAAGTAGTAAGTTAAATTATTAAGCAAAACTTACTTTGCTTAATACAGTGCCTTGCAAAAGTATTCACCCCCCCCATTGGCATTCTCTCTACTGGCATTCTCTCTTACCTTACAGCTTGGAATTTAATTGGATTTTCAGTTAGATTGTAAGTTAGATTGTAGAAAACAAACTAACTACAGATTAATGAAGTTAAAAAGGGGAAAAAAACTTATCTTAAATAATTCACCTCACTTTGCTTTGAAGTCCCAACCACTACCTTCAAAAGCCACTTAATTAGTTAAATGAGATCCACCTGTGAGCAATCTAAGTGTCAAATGATCTCAGTGTATATACACTTGTTCTGATAGCACCCAGAGTCAACACCAGTGCAACACCACTAAGTAAGGGCTACCATCAATGAAGTGACAGCATGAAGACCGAGGAACCCTCTACACAGGTCAGAGACAAACTTGTGAGAAGTACAGATCAGGGTTGGGTAATAAAAAAAATACCACAAACCCTGAACATCCCAAGGAGCACCATTAAATCCGTTATTAGAAAATGGAAAGATTATGGCTCCATAGCAAACCAGCCAAGAAAGGGTCGTCCACCAAAACTCACAGACCGGGAAGGGAGGGCATTAATCAGAGCAGCAACCAAGAGGCCGGAAGGAGCCGGGCGGCTCTACTGCAGAGGTGGGAGTAACTGTCCATAGGACCACTATAAGCCCCACACTGCACAGAGCTGGGCTTCATGGAAGGGTGGCCAAGAAAATAAGACAAACGGTTTGAAATTTGCCAGAATGTGTATTGGAGAGTTCCCAAACATGTGGAAGAAGGTGCTGTGGTCAGATGACAACACTGTGTCTGGCACAAACCTAACACCTCTCATGCTGAGAACACCATCCCCACAGTGAAGCATCGTAGGGGCAGCATCTGAAGGACACTGGTCAGAACTGAAGGAAAGATGGATGGCGCAAAATATAGAGAAATTCTTGAGGGAAATTTGTTTGAGTCTTCCAGAGATTTGAGACTGGGATGGAGGTTTACCTTCCAGAAGGACTCATTGCTAAAACATAACTCCAGTGGCTTAAAGAGAAACAGGTAAATGTCCTGAAATGGCCCAGTCAAAGTCCAGACCTCAATCAAAATTTAAAGATTGCTGTACACAAGCAGCGTCCATCCAACTTGAAGGAGCTGGAGCAGTTTTGCCATGAAGAATGGGCAAAAACACCAGTGTCTAGATGTGCCAAGCTTGTGGAGATGTACGCGAAGAGTCTTGTTGTAATTGCTGCAAAAGGTGGCTGTACAAAGTATTGATTCTGGGAGGGGGGTGAATAGTTATGCACGCTCAGGTTTTCTTTTTTCGTCTTATTTCTTGTTTGTTCCACAATAAAAAAATTAATTTTCATCTGATAAGTGGCCGCTGCGTTGTGTAAATTAAAAAATTTTTAATTGCAAATTGTAAGGAAATAAGGCGGGGGTGAATACTTTTGCAAGGCACTGCTATGGCATATCTTATATATATATTTTAATCAATGTGTTAAATACAAACAGTGTAGGAAAAATACCATATTTTGTTCCCTGTAGAGGAAGTGTGCTCATTTTCGCTTCAACAAAACAGGTAATTTAAGCATGGCTGTACGACTGCATCATTGCTGTCATATCAAAACCTTGTAACGTTTTTTGTTAACATGTTTTACAGTTAGAATGTTTTTCTTTCCACTGTAGAGTTTCCAAGTCAAAGGTGTGGGGTCTTTGTTATGACAGTGATGAATGGCAACATGTCATGAAGAGCTATCAAAACAAGTATGTGCATCAGAGTATGTATGTGTGTGTGCGTGTGTGTGTGTGTGTGTGTGTGTGTGTGTGTGCCGTGCTGCTTACGTAGGTATGACCCCTTGTCCTAGATTCCTGGCCTGTGACTCTGTGATGATCTGAGCCTTCAGCACGACTGGCTTCCCAGGAGCCATTTTCTCTCCCAGCAGATACCGCACAGTACTGGAGAACTTGGACTGGGTCTTAATCACCTGGGGGGGCTGTTTCTCCACCACCAGTGAGCTGCAGAGGGTCAGGAAAAACAACATGTTGCTCTTGGTGACATTCTCTGGCTTGAAGTGAACCCTAATCTTCAGGGGTATAATAATTCACATATTTGACTCAGAAATCTTTAGGAGTGTAATAATTCACATATTTGACTCAATGTTTTAACTTGATTTGACTCAAGATTTGATTCACTTTTCAACGGTTTGTGTTTGAAATTTCTTGACAATTCCAATTATACAGTCTCCTTTATCATTAATCACATGTGTTGCAATATTATACACACAGTGAAAAGAAAATGGTTAAATGTATAGTGGTTCCACCATTTACGGCATTTAGCAGACACTTTTATCCAAAGCGACTTCCATTCCCTAACTACAGGGTACAGTCTCCCTGGAGCAACTTGGGGTTAAGGGTCTTGCTCAGGAACCCAGTGGTCATGTGCTGGAGGTAGGATTCGAACCCACGACCTCTTGGTCCAGAGGCAAGTATCCTACCACTAGTTCACCACCATCTCGTTCTTTTGTCTCTTTCTCTTTAGATGACAATCACCAAACTGACCAGACAGCTTACAAAAGACCATCTGTGAGGAGACAGGTGAGACCTCACACACACACTTAGACAACTGACATACACCAAAAAACAGAAGATCTTTAAAAACCAAGAGTTCGCATAGAGAACCAATATTTTACTAACCCCTAGGTTTCACTGCAGTCTTGTTGTTATTGAAGGTCTGTCATACAGTGACTGCTGTGACGGTAACATGTACGTTTTGAGAGAAATTGAAGTATAGAGGACCTTTAGAGGGTTAACAATGATTTAGTTCTGAGTGTAGTGATGTCATTGAGGAATCACTGACAATGCCACAGCCTCACTCTTTCTGTGTGGGTATGAAAATTGTCCCTCCCTCTATATCAGCTTGATGCTAGCAGAAAATAATTGACAGGTAGTCTTAGTGTTCTCCTTCAAGCGTGTTGAACTGTCTAATATGGTTGTCTTTGCAGCAGTTTGAAAAGATGGAATTGCACTTCACGTGTCTTGGAGGAAGTGTGTGCCTTCACACTACCAGACTGGTAGAATCATGTGATGGGGAGGGCTTGGCTTATGGGTAGAATTGGCCACTAAACCGGGGGCAAAAATTTGTTTATAAAAAGAAAAATAAAGAATTTAGTGAAATTTTGGGGTACTTTGGCCATGTTTAATACCCCTGTGATTTTCACCCATGAGCAGGTGTCTGTGTGTGCATTAGTCAGACAGGTACTGGTTGGCAAGTCATTTTGTATTGGGCTGCCATTATAATACCATAAGGCCCTACCATTAGGAACTCAGTGAAAAGTAGTATATGGGGACAGATGGTCTGTCAGGGCAGTCATATTCAGAAGCATGCGCAGGTTGTGCTTAAAAACATATGCAGGCCATAGTCATTATGTCACATGTAGGTTTAACTACTGTATGCATGAAAGATCCCGTTCTTAACTCCACAGCAGTATATAGTTTATGTCCTCAACTTGCTAAGAGATAAGACATGTTTACCTCATAGGAGCCCATGTTAGACCTCTGCCATTATACCCATAATTTGAGGCTGAAATTGAGCTTGTCACAGATTTACAGAAACCAACTTACTGAAGGTTATGAAGAGGACAACAGCTGGGCATTGAAATACATTCCTCAGCCCTGGAGGCCAGAGGTAAGAAAGTGAAAACTGAGATTTACTGATTTCTAAAGCCTGGTCTGAACTATCTAGGGTTGAGCTGTAGTTGCAGTAGTGATTGGAATTATGTTATTGACCTTGTATATATGTATATATAAAAAGGCTAAAAAATGCAAACTGAGCTTTAACCAGTTTTTTACTGTGTACTATGAGCTTCAAAACCAAGGATAGCTGTTCCTTCATGAGTTTCTGTGTGTGTGTTGACAAATCGAAGATCCAGCATATGTAAATCATTCTAGTCAAAATAGCATATGCTTTAATCATCTTAATAGTTGTGTTTTTTATATATATCAATATGCAGCAGTAGTATCACATGTAGAGTTTTGTCCATACTGTACAGCTCTGGAAGTGTACTAGAAATGAAGCAAAACTTTATTTTAAACTTTAGTGTGAGGCATTTAAATGAAAGTAATCCAAATTCTGATTAGTGAAAGGTATACTGGATTGCACTTGTGTTCAGATCAGATTAGGCTACTAATTAGGTATTCAGTATGGGTCAGGTACTGTATCAGGCAATCAGGAAACCAGCCTGCAATGTGATACCCCTTGAAAGTCAGCCTTCTCATCCTTGAAAGTAATTAAGAAGGGCTGGGTCTTGCCAGTAAACGAACTCATGTAAATGCAGAGTTATTGCGCTCTTTTGATTCTTTTCAGTATCTGGACTATTGAGAAAAATGCAACCCGTAGATGTAATGAGGGTTCTTACAATACCTCATGCTTTGTCTGGAGACCACATGTTATTTTAATTTTTTTTTTTTTTTCATTTGAATTACATGTTTGTAGAAGTAATCCAATTGAAAACTTAACCTCACATTTCATATCAAAAGTTTCACTGTTATGAAAGAATCTGAATTACTAACAACAACTGTAGTAATGATATGCACGCCATGCTTTGATGTGTTGTGACCCAACCTGTTTTGGGAACCACTTTACTATTTGGTACCGTTCATTAGGCTACATGACTCCAATGCAGCATAAGCCTGTAATGGCAACTGAGATAAACCTACAGTAACATTTCTTAAAGCATATTATACTTGTCATAACACTTTCTGGTGTGAAACTGACAATAGCAGTTCATATCAGTTGCCATGAAAAAAAATATGTCATGCAGCCTCTCAAATGCTGCCCTTCAGTAAAGTATTACCCTGTTTTCTTTATTTCAGTATAAAGGACAGGCTAATCTTCATGTGTTCGAGGACTGGTGTGGCAGCTCTGTTGCAAAACTCCGAAAAAACTTGCACTATCCCTTATACCCTCATGTAAGTGCACTTATGAAATGGCCACACAAATACTTGGAATTTCTCAGCACATCTTCCTTTACTGTTTTCCTGTCCCACTGTTTCTGCAGTCACGTAGCACTGTGAAGAAACTGGCTGTGTCCCCCAGCTGGACTAACTATGGCCTCAGGATCTTTGGCTATATCCACCCTTACACTGATGGTCAGTGTAAAACTCTTACTTGTAAACACCTGTTGTTTTTAGACTGCTCCTTTAACTGGACTGTGTTCCCTGTATTTTTCAGGTGAGTTTCTTTTTGCAGTGGCTTCTGATGATAACTGCGAGTTATGGCTTAGTTCGGATGAGAGTCCAGACAACCTGAAACTCGGTGCCTATGTTGGCAAGGTTTGTGTATATTGGGGGGAGCGGTCTGGAATAGCTTTGAATATACCTATTCAATGAAGGCACAATATTTATATAAAGGATCGTGTGTTCTCTTTGATTTTCAGACTGGTAGAGAATGGACTGCACCAGGAGAATATGAGAAATATGCAAGTCAGATATCTCAGCCAGTCTTGTATGTATGAGTGCCTGTGAAATCCTAATTAACACATTAACCCAAACTCTTACAATATTAATAGACCACAAATCACTGACCTACAGAAGGGTGTGTGTGTCTCTGTGTGTTTGTGTGTCTGTGTGCCTGTGTGTTTGTGTGTGTGTATCTGTGTGTTGGTGTGTCTATGTTCTGAATTATTGCAGGACTTGCTGAGAAATATTCCCAGGATTAATTATAACCATTATGAAATGTGTTAACTCAAATCTGTAATCTACGTACCAGCAAAAAAATATAGGGCTCTTTTTTATATTTATGTAAGAAAAATACATACCTAGAAAGGTTTTGTTGGGTATATTGTTCAGTGCCCTGCTTTGTCTTTATTATAGTAATAGGATAAATGATTGCAAACAGATAAAGAAAACACACCCATTTCTTTGAAAATCATTTTGGCCTATTGATTCCTTTGAATCCATTCATTTGGATTATATCAAAACAGACTGAACCAATTGTTTGTTTAGGAAGACTGGGTTGCATGGAGAAGGATTGATGGGATGACACAGCAGGAATGAACAGATTATTAGAATTTCATAATTGAATGATGTGTCAATAATAAGTAACCTTTGGGATTTACTAAGTCTTAATAAAGACTTTAAGAGGTTGTAAGTCGTACCAAAAAGGGTCTTTGACTCATAACAATAACTGAACCATTTTTGGTTCGACAATTTTTAGGCTGTAGCTTAAAACAAGTGCTTAATATATTTTAGAATATGAAGCAAAACATCTAGAATTCAGAAGTGAGTTAGTTAATGGGCAGAGTGCTGTTGAAATCAGACTGAGCCTTTGAGAGAGAGATGAAGGAAAGAATAATGAGTGTTGCCTGGTGGTTTTACTTTGAACATAGAGCTGTCAGCCAGATCAGAGAACTTCGCTACAGATAAACCTAAACCCCCTGTGTAAAAGTCCACATATGCATGCACACGCAGAGCCATTGTAAAATGCTGTTCTCTCACATATAGTGTTTGTAAAGGCCTGGAAAACAGAAAAAATATTTACACACAACACTGTTGGATGAGCCCAGATGTGCACAGATGTGCTCACATTTTCCACACAAAAAGCTCAAGACACAGCTTTTTGAATGCTTCAGATGACGAATGATTTGTTAAAACAGGTTCTGTATGTTTCCATAGAGAAAATGAACCAAAAATAACCATGCTTTTACATTTATCAGTTCAGTATGTTGGACTGGTGGGTGGTCTAATGATTAAGTGTCCTCCCATTTACTACAGACTGCAGCAGCAGAAGAGATATTACTTTGAGCTGATCCACAAACAGAATGATCACGGAACAGATCATGTGGAGGTTGCGGTAAGTGGTGATGGTGTGTGTGTGTGTATGTGTGTGTTTTTCTAAAATGTTCTGAATTTGCATTGTTTTTGTTTTAATAGTGGCGGCTCAATCAAGCCAGGACGAAGTTTGCAATTATTGACTCGAAGGCTCTCTCTCTTTATACCAGTACGTTTAGTAGGAACTTGTAGTTTTGCATGTCTGTCTGTCTGTCTCTCTGTCCGTCTGCAGGCATAAGTGTTATTTTGAGCAGTGGTTAGCTGTAATATGTAATGCTGGAATAGTCAACCCTACCCACACCCCATGCTGTGTTGGCACCCTGAAATAGCCGAAATGATAGGTTAGAATGTCTTTAGTATGTGTGTGTGTGTGTGTGTGTGTGTGTGTGTGTGTATAAATTCTGGCCCTCATATGTCTAAAGTATGTGTATTTTTTCTCATGTGTGAACTCATGTTGTGGTGATAAGAAGATACAAACATCGTTTTGTATGTGGTGTAAGTGTGGGACGGGGGGAGGGTGTATACGTGTGTGCACTTGTGTGTGGAGCTCCAAGGGCTTGGAAGGAAAGAGATTATGTGTATAGTGATATATTTAGCTGCAGTATGTGAGCACATTGATCTCAAAGGGGCTTAAAATGGAGTGCCTTAGAAACTATGAAGAAAATAATTTGTAAAATGCAGTGAAGAAAATAATTTGTAAAATGAAGAAAATAATTTGTAAAATGGAAACACCATGTGTGTGTCTGTGTCTGTGTGTGTTTGTGCCAGATGAGTCTTCCCTAAAGATGAATTATGTGAGTCACATTCCTCAGACTGTTGCCAGCCATGTAGTGCTGTCCCAGGACACTGCCCCGTCTCCGCCTCATGGGGCGGACATGCTGAGAGAGGATCCTCGTGATACCTTTTATCAGAGTGAGGACCCATGTACTCAAACACACAACTTGCTGTCACAAACATTTTAATATTTGTTATACAGAAGTAAGCTGTGGTGTATATTTTTGAGATTGTGAGTTTGCACCAGTACCACTTTTCCCACTTGATACTGACAACTTATCTTCACATATCTACTGATACTGAGTGCTGATACAGAAACTAACTCTATCTAACTTAACTACTCAGTAGTTGCCTAAAAAAGCTGATATTTATAATATTGTACTTTGTAAGTATTTTATTTTAGGAAAGTATAAACAGTGTCCTGTATCACAAGTCAAATGTTCTAAGCTTGAATTAATGTAATTTACTGTCTGGACAATTCGAATGCTTCCAAAGCTAATGTCTCTTTAGCATAGTTTATGTTTAAAAATACTATTTGATATATTAAAATCCTTGCTAGTTGTTGGCTAGCTGATCAGACACTTACGTTATAGATTTTGCAACAAGCCATTTACTGCTGCTTAAGCATGGAATAATCCCAACCCACTGATATGTTGCTTGCTTCAACTGTTAGCTAATAGCATGCATGCAAATGTCACTTAGTAGCGCGCTTCGGGTTATCAGTGTTTTCTATTTTTAATACAGATACACTATTTAAAGCTCCAGAAATCCAAAATATGTGTTTTCTTTCGAACCGTGTCATTCCTGCTCTTGTAGGCACAAAATATGCATGCACAAAGTGTATCATGTGAATCATTTTCCAGTGCCCACTGAATGGCTTTTGCCAAAATTCCTACTGACGAGTCCTAGTCTTGAGTCACATGTACATCAGAATCAGAAGCAGAATCTTTAACTTTATTGATCCCGGAAAAAATTGCTTATGCTACGACTGTACAGACACACAGACATAAGAAAAGAACAATGTAAAATATAGTTAAAAATGCTTAGTACAAAATGCACTAAGCTATGCACACATCAGCAGCCTTCTCACTAGGCTGATATTGTTTACTCACCCGCACAGCTTTAACAAAACTGGATTCCTGGCAGTTCCTCTGTTCGAGTTAGTGGAACTTGCTAAGCAAAACATAGCGAACAAATTGCAAGTATTATCTGAGCATAGGACCAAGAATGCGTAGCTGAGATAGCAAACTAGAATCACTCCCAGAAAATTCTCAGATTATTTTATGTATAATGCTTCTTTATTATATATGATTTATAAAATGTCCCTTATTTACCGTATGTTAAATATAACTCTTAATTTTTGTATCATACAAACAGTTATGATAGTTTCCTGGAAACTGTTTCCTGGAACTTTTAAGTGCCAGTGTTAGGAGACCAATAGCAATACAGTATCTGTATCGGTATCAGAGCAACACTTCTCATAAGTGTGAATTGCGCTTATATGGGGACTAAAATTGACTCTTTTTTGCCAAAAAGAATACTGGAGATTTATATTATTTTGTGTATGTGTGTGTGTGTGTGTGTGTGTGTGTGTATGTGTTTCTCTATAGTTCCATTGCTGGACAGGTCACGCCTATGGGGTGTTTTACCAGAATGTGCCTATAAACCCAGTTACATCATTAAAGGCTTCCCTTTGCTCCGCTATCAGGGCCTGCAGTTTGTAAGTACTTGGATATGCACTAAACACACGTTCAGTAAAACTCACAAACTCTTATAATGTTGTAACATTTGCCCTTTGTACTCTAAAGGTGTTGGTTTCTTAATGTCATAGAGCGAGGTTCGTTCCGGGTGTGTGTTGTCTAACTATGAACGAAGCATAAAGTGTGTGTTTAACGTGGTGTTTCTTCATGCCTGACTCCCACCATCCATTAAGTCTATTCTTCTCTTTGCACTTCATAATATTTGTCAGCTTGCTTTGTTTGGCCATGTGTGTGATTAAAGTATATTTATATTGCAGGTCCACCTGTTGTATGTTTATCCCAATGACTACACTCGCCTTACTCACATGGAGAATGATAACAAATGTTTCTATCAGGAGAAGTCCTACTACCTGGAGAGGTAACTGAGAGCACACAAGGCCATGTTTGCACTGCATGCTTGACCTGCATCAAGCAGCCTCTTCAAACTGTACAAACATTGCTAGTATGTGGGAGCTAAAACTACAGATACAAAACTGGCCTTCAAGGAAGGCAAACTAAGCTGTGCATATATACATAAAAACACATTTCCAACTTTGTTTCACACAGTGAAAAAATTATTGAATCTGTTTTTATTTCCACACAAGACTGTATGCAGAATATCACATTTTAATTAAAATCATAGTAAAGTATCTCTTCTTCTTCTAATGTTGTACACTTAGTTTATAAGACTTACAGTGTTTTAATGACATACAAACTGTGGTGGACTCTCCCGCACCATTTGAGGAATAGAGTAGAATACCCATAGACCACCGGGCACTTTATATTTGTTACAGTGTTTTTGCAGCAGGTGGCAGTGCGCGACAGTCAATGGAAATAAACAACATACTCACTCAAGTTGTATATTATGCAAACCTATAAGATCTGTTTTGTCTTGTTGTGGTCACATACTGTGATCTACAGTCAAAAGTCTTCATACCACAAGTTTTTACCATCCATTTATCTGTGAATTTTTATTCCTGTTGAGCATTGGAAAGTTGTTAAGTAAAACAAGTTTCCTTTATAACATGGAAAGAGAATGTGTATGTCTGACATCCTATTAACTGGTTGTGTGGTGATGCACAGTCAAATTCTAGACTGTCATTTTTACTCTTTCAGTCTATTGGCTGTCATTTAAAAGCTCTTTAACAGTTGTCCGGTGATCCACATTATAATTACGTTAGATGGCTTTTAGTAGGTCAGTAGTGATGAGTAAAAAATATGACATTTTCTGGCTAATAAAGGAAGGCAAATGGTGAACATGCTGTAAATGTATTTGTGAGTAACATACAAATATAAAAAATCTCAGTGTATGCAAAAACCTTTGACTGGTAGTCTATTGTGTGTAACTGTGATTGTTTTTCTCTTCAGATATGGCTTCTCTATGTATATGAAACTGGACAAGCCAGGGAACACGGACAAGGACTTCGTATACAGAGGTAGTGCAGTTGTTTATATGAATTCTGATACCATATAGAATGATGTTATCTGATGTAACCACTTAGCTAAAAATGATAGTAACATAATAAGCCTGTTGTAAAACGCTTATTTGAAAGCATAGTAGTTTTTAGGGGAAAATGGATTAGATTGGTGTTAGTTAGTTTTCAAGCTTTCAGTAACTGGTCTGTGTCATGCTCGACACGGGGAAGGAGGACGCAGATGCGGGAGTCTTAGAAACACAAAAGGAGGTCCAATAGAAACTCAAATGTGCACAGCTTTGCAATAACACAAACAGAACTAGTCCTTTAATTGAAGTACAAGTGGCCTCTCCAACTTCGTCCGACTGGGGACTAGGGTCTCACTCAACCAAGGCAGCGAAGACGTCGCTCCTGGCTGAAACAGACCCGATGCATTTAGAACACTCCTCTTTAGTCATAAGGAAGACAAGTAGATCCCGACCCTAAGCGATGCGCGGCAGCTACGAGGAGCGGCACCAGCCTGCTGACGGGACAGCCCAGCCGGTCACTTCTATGAACACAGAGAGAAATCACAGTCTGCTGCGTGAGAGCTTTGAAATGTGAGGGTCAGATGGTTCTCTCACAACACGGTGCTCGAGTCCAGTCCACAGTACACACGTTCTTTAACATGTAGGTAATCCGAGAGACAGACAAGGTTAGAATGAGGGGGACTGTATACCAGCCTCTAAACCAAGGAGACACAAGGGGCGAGACATAGACAACCAATCAGAAAACAGAGACACTTAAACACAGACAAGGCTTACCTCAAACAGAAATAAGACACAGCTGACGTCTAGGCAACGTAAATCAGCTTGTGACTACAGCACTCACTGCAAGTGTGTTGCCAGGCACCACTTTCGAACATAAACAAACCGGCACGTGGAGACAGTAGGTGTGTCGGGAAATCCCCAGGTCAGAACTCCGGTGACGTAGCCCGACATTGGCGTGGCTGAGGTGGCACGGATGTGACAGTCTGATACTGGAAATGAAAAAGTGGTGTTTTGCCATCTCAGCTTCAGGCGTGTTCTAGTTGAACAACTACATACAGGGCAAAAGAATAATTGTATGAATTTGATTTCTTAATTCCAGTTGAAAGAAACCTGGTCTGTTCATACTTCTGTTAACCCCGATTAGAGCCAGCTGCTTTACAGTCTGTCATAGAAGTTCTCATTAGCTGGCACTCTTTCTCAACTTTCCTTCAGGTGATGTCAAGATGGGATGGAGGCGGAGAGAGGAATGGGAAGACTATGGAGGGATTGTGCAAGCAGGAGAAGATGAGGATACGAAGAATGAGGAAAGATCTGAAGGTCTGCCTGGGAATGATTACGATGATTACACAATGCAGAAGCGAAGGAAACTCTTCTCTGTCACAATGAGGAAAAAGAGGAGATGGGGAGATGACGGAAATATACCTAGAATACCACAGGAAAAGAACCCGTCAGGAAATAAAACTGGTGAAAAAAATACGCCAAATTGGCATATAGAACAGCATCTAAAAGATGAAAAGTTGGCCCAGCAGTTTCTTGCAACAGAGCAGAAAAGATGGGTCAGAACAGATGGCCTCCAAGAACACTTACTTAGTAATGACAGCCAAAGAGAGGCACAGCCTTCCACAGGTAAACCAAATGACTTTACTCCTGTATTGGCTGAGGAGAAAGAAGAGCCTGTTGAAGAAGCAGGATTGGATTCCTTTGGAAATAACAGAGAACGTGATGGCAATTTTGTGTGGACAAGAGACAAATCAGTTAAAAATAAAATAACTAGACCATCACTGTTGGGTGATCCTATTGATAAACCATCCAAAAAGGATGTCCCAGAGGGCAAAATTGGTCGTTCTGGCATCATTAACAGAGAGCCAACATGGACTGAAGCTGATGCAAGCCTGCTGCAAGCTCCCAAACACAGTTCAGCTCGTAATTTTTTGCCTAATAAGGTAAATGACTCCAAAAATCACCAGAAGGATATGAATATTGCTGCTCCAACCACTGAGGAAAATAACCACTCAAGCAGGAGATATAAAGTGGTAGAGGGAAAGAATGAAAAAGCTGTTTATGAAGAAAAGAAGAGGCAGAACAAATATGAGCAGGAAGACAATGATATAGACCAATGGGAGCTTGATGGAGACTTTGAATCTGAGAATGACTTCATCCAAAGGATTGGGTTTGACCCTGATGTGAACTGGGCTCAGACGTTTCAGGTCAAGCCGCTGGATTTTCAGGCTGCACGCTCTGATTGGATAGATCTAACCTGTAATGTGTCTGGGAATCTGCTGATCAGCCAGTCGGAGGCTGTGGCTGTAGTACAGGCCTTCATGGAGAAACTCGACCAGAAATACCCACGGTATGTGTGTGAAGGACAGAGAGAAGGGGGTTCTTTTTTTAGTACGATTAGTTTTTGTCTAAATAAAGATTAAGAGTGTTCTTTTTAGAGCTGTCAGTATTGATTATATTAGTAACCACGTAGTCTAGTGCTTCTTTTGTCCATTAATTGATTTTATAATGACCTCTGTGTTTCCAGTATATCATTGGAATTGCAAAGTAACCATTAAGCCAGTTTCTCGAGAACATACGTTTGAGTAGATTAAGCCCTTGTTCTTTTCCAAACTAGTGTTAAAATCACATTTGTCCATAAACAAACATCTGGCTCTGTATTTAATATGTTAAGTTTCTTACAAAATGACATAGAAAAGTTGATTTTATTATGTGTTATGTTTTTAGTGGATGTGTATATTTAAATTCACTGTTGAAATTTCTGCGTAAATGAATTGCTGTGAAATGGTTCAATGTAGAGAAAATTACAGAGTCAGATTTCTTCACAGTGGTGGTGATAGGAACCAGGGAACCCCAGATATTTACTATCCAAAACATGTGAACCTACATGTGCCTGAGGTTATATGTAATGTTGTTGAAGGCAATTTAGTGGTGAATCAAAAAAAAAATCTAGGGGGACTATTTTGCCTTACAACATTTCACATGTACTTCTCTGCCATTAATGTATTTTAAACTTATTGTAAAATTAACTCTAAAGAATGCCTCAGGCATCACATAACATATTTGTACCCATTTACCCATTTCGTGTAATAACTTTCTGCCAGGTAACTTTTAGAGAGACTTCATTAAATGATTCATATGTCTGGTTCCTCTCACCATTGCTATATACATTTCACATCAAACTGCTCTAAGTCCTTCAAATTTAATAATGCAGAACATTTGAACCAAAAAAGTTCTCCTTTACTTTTATTTAGCTTATATATATATATATATATATATATGTATGTATGTATGTATGTATGTATGTATGTATGTATGTATGTATGTATGTACAAATTTATCAAGCCACTCTAAATCACTATATATATATATATATATATATATATATATATAAAAGGTATAGTGTTTTTCTGTATAAGTATTTGTATGTATGTAATCGTGTGTGTGTGTGTGTGTGTGTAGTCAGTTCTCTCTCCAGCGTATAGTGAATGTGGAAAAGCGCCCGGATGTAGCTAAGGGCAGCCGGTATCTGTTGGAGTTGGAGCTGCTGGAGCGGTCAGGGCGCAGAGTGCGTCTGGCTCACTACATTTACGGCCTGCAGTACCCTGATAAGAGCCGAGTCAAAGGAGTCCCGAAGCAAAGCGACAAACCGCAGCTGCTGCTCTGCAACCCACATGGATTCCAGTGGAACCCCAGAGCTACTGTTCACTTCATAATACCAGGTAAGTCACACACATCAGCACATGGAGGAGCATAAAGGTTTCAGTTTCTGTATTCAATTTTGCTGCTGACACGTTGTCCGTAAAACTCAGTTTGGAATAATTATCACTTAAGAGATTTTATGCAAGTGCCCATAACTGATAGAATGACCAACAAAAATCACAACTCACACATCTTATCCCCTTACTTTGATGTCAGAACACGTCTGCAATCAATCTTTTACACCAACTGTGAAGAAAAAGATTTTTAATGCGTGCTTTTAACCTAGTATGGAAAAGAAAACTGTCAAATCTTCATTAGAGCTGGCCCAAACCGCATGTCTTAGGCTTCGAATACTCTATGGGGTTACTGAACGAGTATCCGAGTAATTGTTTTCAAAAACCACTTTGTTTGTTTGCCTGTTTAATGGTTTGTTTTAGAATTAAAATATTTCTGTTTTTGATAGTTTTACACATGTCTTTTTTTTTAAACATGTCCTTTTACGAAGATGCCGAGAGATTCTTATTATGCTGTTATTATGTACTGTAATTTTTGGATACACATGAGCCTCCTGGATAAATTGTTGCTCCTAAGCAGCATTGATAATGAGTTTAAGACATAAATCTCTTAAAATCTCTTACCAGTCAAATGTAGTTTTACAAATTTTTGTAGCCGAGTGACTCAGCAAGTTATTACAGTGCTTTATAGGAACTTCGCACAGATTTAGAAATTACATGTGCCACTATTTCTGTTTATCTCCTGCTCTGTGTGGCACCTAAATGAGTGACTGAGATTGACTCTTTGATTTTTGTCTGTGTTGAAACATTTACCATTTTACTATCTTTTAAAAAAAATTAATTTGTTCTGTCTAGTGTTTGGAATTTTTTAGACCAGAATATGTTTTGTAATAAAGTAATGATGGACTGTTGTTTTCTTTCTTACTTAGTTAAGTGGTTCTTGCCATAATGTGGAGTAGAACCATAGTCGAATAGGATTACTAACTGTGTACCAACCATACCTCTGTACATCACAACTGATGATCCCAAACACATTAAGAAGACAAGAAATTCTACTAATAAACTCTTGATGAAGCACACCTGTTAATTAAATACCATTCCAGGTCGATACTTCATGAATCTGATTGAAAAAATGACAAAAGTGTGCAAAGTTGTCAACAGAGCAATATGTGATGTTTTCAATATTAATATAAAATGTAGCCAATAATAAAAACAAAGGAAATTGTTGAATGAGAAGGTGTGTCCAAACTTTTGCCTGGTAGTGTATATACCCTTATATGTTTTGTCCATATGGATATGATATTTTCATGTCGTAACATTAAATCCTTCAATTAAATGCCATTTACAATTGTTTTTATAATACTGTGATTTAAAACAGTGATAAAATAGAATGTTGCGGAAATCTGCTGGGGTCTAAATGATTAAAGATCTGAATACTAAATATGGAAAATACTGTTGGACCATATGGTGCAGCATAGGCCGGCAGTTGTGATTCAGTCAGACAACGTGTGTATGTGTATGTGTATGTGTATGTGTGTGCATGTATAGTGAAGAACCAGGCTCGCTGGATACTTCAGTTCATAGTGGATATGGAGGAGCTCTACAGAACCACAGGAGACAACAATTTCAACATCATAATTGCTGACTATGCCAGCACAGATATGGATGTAGAACAAGCTCTAAAAAGCTCTCAACTCCCCAGGTACAAACACACACTTTAGCCTTATTCAGAATGGTTCAGTTTTGCATATGGGTGGATAAACGTAATTTCTACCATTTTCCACTTTTTTGGACTGAAAAAAATGAGTAAAGAAAGCAGCCACTCCTATCTCATTACATTATCACAGGTCAACATGGAAAACGAATCCCTTTCAAATAATACTTTACAGACACTCTGTTTTTACATAATGTGTACTCAGTGCTGTTTTCACATCTCAGTACTATTTGAATACACATACCCTTGTTTTCTCTTTGCGTGTCTGTGAATGTAATTTTGTGTGTGTGTGTGTGTGTGTGTGTACTCTCTCAGATACCAATACCTCAGACTAAATGGAAACTTTCAGAGATCAGCTGGGCTACAGGCTGGAATAGACCTTATCACAGTGAGTGTTCTATGTGTATGTTATTGCACACAAATTACATTGGTTCTGAATTTGATGTGATTTGTGTTCTTTCTCCAACTCAGGATAAGCACAGCATTTTGTTTCTGTGTGACCTTCACATCCATTTCCCGCCGGGCTTTATTGACTCGGTGAGGAGACGCTGTGTTGAAGGACGAATGGCGTTCGCTCCCATAGTGATGAGGCTTAACTGTGGTGCTACACCTCAGGAACCTGACGGTACGCACCTTAATCTCTGTGTCTCATTGTCTTTAATGTGAAAATGAATGCAAATACATGCATCTGGCTGGTCACAGTCAACACACACACACACACACACACACACACACACACACACACGGTAACACAATGATTTATAGCTTGAGCGCACATACTAAAGGCAAAATTAAACGAAATGACAGTTCTGGTCAAAGTTTGTTTTTTGCATTATGAAAGGGAATCAGGTGTAGTCCCTGCCATACCAAAACATACAGGCTTGCAGGTCAACATTTATTTCATCACATGTTTTCAAGCATATTTATCACACATTTTGTAAAGTTCTAATTCTGTTTTGCTTTATGCTTTGTGCAGGTTACTGGGAAGTAAATGGATTTGGTTTGCTTGGCATTTACAAATCTGACCTGGATACCATTGGTGGTATGAACACCCGAGACTTCACTGACCGCTGGGGAGGAGAAGACTGGGAACTACTGGATAGGTGGGCTACAACTGGTCAGATTTAACACTTAGGATATTACTATTAGATACAATAGAATACTACTCTCTTCTAAATGTTCTTCTTTTTCCTCTTCTGTTCTGTTCTTCTGCAATTTTTGTCTGTTGTTCACCAGAGCAACCTTCTAGCAACCACCAGAGACACATAAGGAATCACTTACGACCATGATAACCACTTGAAAAACCATTGCCACCACCAAGAAATCTATTAACACTCTAGCAACCAACAACTTTAAAAAGACTGTGGCAACCTAAACAAACCTGAAAATCCAGTTGGAATAGCGTAGCAGCCAACTGGCAACCACCGAGGATGCCATGGCGATAACATAGCAACAAACTAGCAACCACCCAGGATTCTATAGCTTATACCATAGAAACTACCAGGGATATCATAGCAACCACCTGACATTATTAACCTAAATTATTCTAAATGATATACCAAACTACCTGGTCCAGAATTACATATAAATGTAACAGCATAATTATATGCAGTTATGAGTCTTGCAGATTTATTTGTGTGTAATGTCACTGGTGGAGATGAAAAATGTATTGCTCTCTTCTGCAGGATTATGCAGGCAGGATTGGAAGTGGAGCGGCTGTACTTGAGGCATTTCTTCCATTACCACCACTCCAGGCGTGGCATGTGGAACCGTCGGATAGTGCGCAATTCATAACTATGGTCTACAGTCACTGTCGCACTTTATTCAGCCTTTGCTTTCGTTGCCCATTTTGATTGGGACACAGCTCCTGCGAGAGTGGGCCTCGGGACATTCCAGAGACTGTGCCTAAAAGGAAACTGGGAGAAAAGGCCTATAGGAACTAAACCCTCAGGAAGTGAGCGGTACTACTGAAGATACACACACTCAGGAGAGAGTGCTCTAAAATGTAGTGCATCTTAGCTTTATTTTTACCTTGAAGCCTCTCACTTTAGTGTAAATAGTGTCTTGTTATGAGATACTGTATATCGTCGCTGCTGGAACAAAACCTTGTACAGGAGTAAGAAAAAAACTTCAAACTTTTAATATTAGTGTATTTGGTGAGTTGATGAGTAAAGACCAATAGAAAACCTTTTGTATTCTGATTACATGTTGGACCAGCTGGAGCAACTGGTATTTTTTAACTTATGTTAAAAAAAAAAGAAAGAAAAAAAAGAAAGAAATGGAGTGTCAAGGTTTTTTTTCAACAGCCACGGTTTCATGTGAGTGTGTATGTACTGGAGTAGAATGCGAGTTTTGTTTCACATTGTCATGTGTGTGGTATATAGTGTACAGAACCTCTCTAAATCTCTAAGGCAGGCCTGCCAAAGACATTAGTGTCAATCCTAACCTAAAGGAAAAGTCCACCAAAAATCTACTTTACACAAGTTTCTTCTTAGCTCAAACCTACTGTAGGTGATTGGCCAAAACTTGTTTGTTGTCTGAAGTCTGCTTATTTAGTTTTTCACTGGAGCTAAACATTTATAGCCACATTAATCACTCCACGGCAAGATTAATGAAGCCAACTTTAGACACCAAACATGTCCTGGCCAGTACACTACATTTGGGTCAAGGCAGAAAATTGTGTACATTTGATTTTTATAACAAACCATTACTTTAACACACCTACCTCTAATGCTCATGCATTCCTCCTGATTAGGTGGATCAGGTGTGTTTGATTAGGGCTTTAACTAAACTCAGCAGGGTGAGCAGACCTCTAGGAGCAGTGCTGTACACCATTGAGAGGTAAATTGGACAGTGATCAAACTAAAGAGGTGTAATAGTCAAGTGCCTTCACCCTGCAGGGATTAATGCTAGTCACTTGAAAGAGAGTTTGTTTTAGCTGTGTTTTAATCAGCATGATGAGAGAATGGATTCTACATACGTTTATGAAGAGTGTAGAAAAGATATGAGTAATAGATCATATTCTTCTATTCACATTCCAATGAGGAGTGGAAGCTGCTACTGCTACTGTGCAGAGTGTCTCATATACATATTCACTTCATTCATCACATCAAAATTAGTCTGCTTCAGTATGACTTTTAGAACATTTAGATGTTTGGATTTATTTAGATCTATGGAACTATTTAGATCTGTGGATTTATGGGTTTCTTTTTTGGCTTAAATGATCTCGTCAGAACTGTAATGTGTGGAAGCAATTGCTGCACAATCTGACTCAGGAAAATGGGAATGTACCATATTGGCTCCAAAGTGCCTTTTACTTTTCTTTCCAAACAGTTTTTCATTTTTATGCAAAATGATTTTTTTTCATCAATACAAGGGCCTATAGTTAGAACTATAGAATCAAGCTGCATATGCAATAGACCTAAAGAAAAAACTTTGAGAGCATGCAGATTATTCAAAAGAAAACTAAAAACTGTTTTACTTTGGTGTTTGGAGATGTATTGCCTTCAGAGATCTGCTTTCAATGCCTTCAATTAAATATATGTTATACATGTGTACATTTTTGTATGAAGACATTTTTTGGTTACAAGGAAGATAATAAATGTAAATTTTTAAATTCTTATATGATGGTTTCGGGCTGAGTTTACTTTGTGCTATGAAGTTCAGCAGGTTTTATTCTGTATGTTGTTGTAGATGTTGAATAAAATTTGTCCGAATTCAGCTTTGTCAGAAGTTTAAGTTGGATTGTTTATTGAATTTTGTTGTTCCTTTGTTGACTGTTTACTTTTATTTAAAGCTGTGTGTCCTTTCTCAGGCTTCAGTGGAAACATGTATATGTTTAGTTTGGAGAGAGAGAGCTGTGCATCAGATTTTTTTGTTTTTTGTTGCTGTTAACATTAAAACACATGCACACACATACTCTCACACACACAGTCAGAACCCTTGACATAACTCTTGCATTGCACACCCCCACA